>CM053524.1:72925291-73029524 GCA_028646465.1 Rhinoceros unicornis
AGCTCAGGGCTAATCTTCCTCACACCAAAAAAAAATTAAAAAAAATTAAAAAAAAATTTAAAAATAGAAATACCTTATGATCCAGCTATCCCACTACTGGGAATCTACCCAATGAACCTGAAATCAACAATCCAAAGAGGCTTATGCACCCCTATGTTCATTGCAGCATTATTCACTATAGCCAAGAAGTGGAAGCAACCCAAGTGTCCCTCGACTGGTGACTGGATCAAGAAGATGTGGTATATATATACCATGGAATACTACTCAGCCATGAAAAACGACAAAATCGTCCCATTTGCAACAACATGGATGGACCTGGAGGGTATTATGTTAAGTGAAATAAGCCAGAACAGAAAGACAAACACCACATGATTTTACTCATATGTGGAAGATAAACCAACACACGCACAGATAGAACTGTTTGGTGGTTACCAGGGGCTAGGGGGGTGGGGGATTGGCACAAGGGGTGGAGGGATGCACTTACATGGTGACTGACAAACAATAATGAACAACAAAAATTTCACAATAAAAAAAAAAAACAAATTAACCAAACCTGAGACATTCTCAACCGTCCTACTCAGTCCCAGTGTCAGGCATGGAGAAGGGCTCTCCATCCTCCTCCTGGTGGCCGAGCCTCGTGGCAGACGCTGTCTCCATTCACACACGGCCACCTTGCTTTTCATTCAGTTCTCAGCAGTCATTGTTCAACCATCCCACAGCCCCCAGCCCCAGGGAAAGCTTCTCTCAATCCACAGTCATCTACTTGGTCCTCTCTCAGGCTGGTCAAGGCGGGGAGACGTGGACAAAAGAACTGAATTGTGCACACACCGCACCCACAGGGGCTTGCTCATGGTAGGCGTGCGGTGACTACTTCTGAACAACTGAATGAACGCTCAAACCACCCAGCAGGACGGGCACGGCAACGTCATCTGACAGGTGAGTCAGGCTCAGAGAGGTTAAGTAACTTGTCTGCGGTCACACAGCTAGACGTGATGGAGACTGGATTCACACCCAGGTCATCCCGACCTAAAGTGCCCTCCCTCCCCCAGGATGCCACCCTTGGACGGCGAGAGGCTGAAGCATCAACAAAATGGTGATGTCTCTGGCAAGTGCTGGGCAGAGGTGTGGCCTCAAGAGAGAGGACACTTGAGTCAGCCTGGGGACAGGCAAGGCTCCCCCTCACTCCCGTGGCAGTGCAGACCCTCAGAGGGTAACTGCCAAATGCAGGAAGGGTCTGAGATCTTCCCAGGCCTGGGACCCTCGGGTCCCAGGGGCGGGGCGGGGACCCAGAGCCTCCAGGACAGGGAGCACTGGGTCTGGGAAGGGCGTTACACTCCTGGAGGTCGGCCGGCTGACCTTGCTCTGCCTTTGAGATCCCACGCCTCACCTGATCGCCTTCCACGTGCCCCGCACCTCCAGAGCCGCAGAGGCCTGCCCACCTCTCCTGTCACCAGCAAGGACTGAGCCCCCTGTGTGCCCCAGACGCCCTCGTGTGCCTCTCACTCAGCCAGGCTGAACAGCCCGACTCCCCTCGGCCCTGCCTCGTCGGCCAGAGTGTCAGCCATCGGCAGAGTCTGGGCTTGTCCTGCCCCACCAAGTGACCGCCACTACACCCACCCCCCACCCCGATGCCCTGAGGCCCGCCAGGCACGTCCCTGCCCCTCACCGCAATGCACCGTCTATCTCCAAGTCCTCCCCCTCAACCTCCCAAATATCCCCTGAATCCACTCACTTCTCATCTCAGCACTGCCACCACTCTGTCCATGAGGCCATCAGTTCTTGCCCGGACAACCCACTGCCTCCTAAACAGTCTCTCTGCACCCACATAGCCGCCCAGGCCTCACAATGCAGCCACGGGCATTGTTTTAAGTGTTTAAGTTCCCACAACATAAAAGCATTGCTCGTAGGCTAAAAACGAAACTGTGTAACATGGGCCAGGGCCCTGCAAGGCCTGGCCCCTTCTCAATCACCCTGCTTGAGCACAACCACCTCCGCCTTCTTACAGGTCCTCCTCAAACAGCCCATGCTTCCTCCTGCCCCAGGGCCTTTGCACGTGCAGTGTGCGCTTCCTAGAATTCTCTTCCCACCTGCCATCCCTCACCTTACACATACACATACGCACACACACACACATGCGGGCACACTTACTGCACCAAGCTAATTTTTACCCACAGGCCCATGTTCCTCCCCTTTAGAGCCCCTACCTCAGTGTACAATTATACACACTTATCTGGGTTATCAGGTGATTGACGGCTGTCTCCCCTGTCAGACTGAGTCTGTGAGGGCAGAGCGCATGCCGAGTTTTGCTCATCACGCAGCCCCAGGCCCCAGTTCTGTGCCTGGCACATGCTGATCAAATGAATGAAGACTCAGCTAATGCTGTGGCGGTAAGGATCGACAATGCGCCTTGTGCATTCGATGGAGCAGACCTCCTTCCAGGGAATGACCCTGCAGAGACGTGGTGGCACCAGCAGCGTCCACCGAACCCATCTGCTCCTCTCTGGGCACATGGCCAACCAGCCTGCCTTGCACGTGGCTTTGCCCTGTGACCAGGCTCCAGCCAATGGGGCGTGAGCACAAGCAGTGTCGGCCACTCGACAGCCTGGCCCTGGACCCTCCCCGTGGACAAGGGACCACCAAGCAGCCGTTTAAAAGGATAGGCAGATCCACATTAACTGGAGTGGAAAATGTACACGTGAAATTTAAAAGAAAAAAGCAGATGTCAGATTCCACAAACGGTGCAAGTCTACTTATCCAGAACAGGATTCAGCTATCTCTGGGTTTGTGCAAAAAGAGATTTCCAGAAGCACGTCCACCACAGAGCTCTCAGGAGTCATGACTCGGTGGGGGAATTCCATGTGATGTTTATATCCTTCTTTGTATTTTTCTGGAGTTTTACAAGAGTTATGAATTGCTTTTATATTAAAAATAAAGCTCTCTCTGAGCCCCTCCTGAGCCCCTCCTGACTCACCTCCCAGCTCCAAGCCCCTAAGGAAGAACGTGGGACTTGCCCCATTGTGGTAACATTTCCAGTTTGCCTCCCGGCTTGGCTGAGCTGAGGAGGAGAATGATCACAGAGACGCACCCTTGGGTGTGTTCCTGAAGATCTGAGTGATTAACCCCTTACCCGGCAAGGCATCAGAGTTTTTGTTTTTTGTGTGTGTGTGTGAGGAAGATCAGCCCTGAGTTAACATCTGTTGCCAATCCTCCTCTTTTTTGCTGAGGAAGACTGGCCCTGGGCTAACATCTGTGCCCATCTTCCTCCACTTTATACGGGACGCCGCCACAGCATGGCTTGACAAGCGGTGCATCGATGCGCACCTGGGATCTGAACCGGTGAACCCCCGGGCCACCATAGCAGAGCGCACGCACTTACCAACTACACCACCGGGCCGGCCCCTAAAGTTTTTTTTTAAAAGGGAACATGTATATGTATTAACCACTTGATATTTTGCACCTTTCATTCTGTATTGTAGCAAAAAAAAGGGGGTGGGATGGGAGTTGTTTAAAGTGCACCCCAGTCCCAAGAAGGAAGCAGCCAGTTCCGCAGGCTCCCGGCCCTGAGGCCGCTGCTGTGCCAGGAGCGCTGGCATCCACTCTGAGCTCACCTCTTGTGCTGAGAGCAATTAACCCACAGGGCACGCGCCCTTTAAGGAACAAAGACACAACAAATAGGAACACTCCGGGCAGTTCCTGGCTGGGCCAGCCACCCAGCGGGCTGGAAGCACCCACTTTACAGTAGTAGCATTTGTCTTTGGGACACGATCGCACAATTAACAAGGACTCAACTTCAGCAGGAGCCGAAGAGAAAGAGACGCTGCCCAGGACCCGGTCGTCCAGACCACACGGCGGGCACCCATCAAGCATGAGGCTGGATCCCAGGCCTGCTCTGTGCCTTCGTGCTCTCTGAGCGCTCCACGGGCCGGGGGCCGCACCGGGGGCCTCCTGTTCCCCGGGCCTCACACACCAGCTCCCAAGCTGGCCCCCGCCACCCCGCCCATGGATGACCCACGCTTATCCTAACAGGTCAGAACTTTTCAGTGGTCCTTCCTCTTCGGTGCGGTAAGGTCCAGATGTCCTGCTAAACTGCCTGCCTTCTGAGCGGGCCCCTGTGTCATTAGTCTCTGTGGTCCTTTGCCCGGCCCGATGCCCCACACATCCTGGGTGACTGTGGGGTTCGGCAGATTGACTGCACTGGCCGGCCGCAGCATCGGCGGGCTTGCTGGGCCCTGCTGCCCCCTCCTCCCCAGCCTCAGTGCCCCCCTCCCTGCGGCTGGACACTGGCTGCCTGCGTGTGGCCCAGCACTCTCCTCCCCATCTTTAGGGACCAGTCCCAGAGCTCTGAGCCACCCTGGGTCCATTCAGCTCCGCCGGCCTCAGCTGTCCTCTAGCTCTAAGTGTGGGCCTGTGCCTGAACCTGGCCAGAGGGGGCATCACAGCCCCCCGTCAAGCTGGTTGATTCGGGGCTGGTCAGATTACCCACCTAGAGGTGGACATGAGGCGTTGGCTGGGACTGCTGAGAGAGACAGAGACAGAGACAGAGACGGAGAGAGAGAGCGCGCAGAAGCTGAGTCTCTTCCCTGCAGACTTGGAGGCTGGGAGAGGGGAGGTGAAAGTCCGTCTATCAGTGAGGCCAGCACACACAGAGGAAGCCCAGTCAAGAGACAGAAGGAAAGAAACTGGGTCCTGAGACGTGAACAAGCCACACCTGAAGGAATCTGTCAGTCTTGTGAGCTGGTAACTCCCTTTTTGCTGAAGTCGCCCTGGTCAGGCTCCTATCATTTGCAACAGAAAGGGTCAAAATGGATGTGCCTCCCCCCAGTGCGCAGCCACACCAGCGTGCCCGTTCCCCTCCTGGCCCCCCCTCCCGCTGTGTCCTGGGCAAGGGGCTCTACGTGATCTCGCATGTGCACAGCGAGCCACCCAGTGGAAGTCCGTGTCCTCATCTTAGGGGTGTGGGAATGAGGCTCCAGAGCTCAGGACCAGCGAGTGCAGGGAGGCTGGTGCCTGCTCAGCGGCACCGGCGAGGCCTCCCTTCTCGTCCAGGGCACGCCCTGCAGGCCCCCCTTGAAGCCTTTACTCACGGGGTCCCTTGGCCTGAAAGACCCTTCATGCTCTCCCTTCTCTGCTGATGTCAGTCCTGTCCCTCCTTCAAGGGCCAGCTGGGTGCCGCCTCCTGAGCGCTGGACGGCCCTCCCACCCCTCCCCGTTGCTCCCCGCCTGGGCCTCTGTCTGCCCCATCTTAAACAGCAATTGTTTACAGATCCGGCTTCCTCCTGGCAGCCCTCTGGAGCCCTCAGCTGTGTCCACGCCTCTACTGCTCCCTTCCCAGCAGCCGCCTGAGCCACTGCCCTTAGCCACACTAAGCCTCAGATGCTCCCAGCACCTACTGTGCGCCTGGCCCTGGGGCATGGGTGGGGCATCTTGGCTTCGGGCCTTTAGATCGCCAGACCCCTCACCCCCAGCAAGATAGTCATTAAAAGGCCACTAGTGACACATTCATGACCTGGCTCTGAGGGGACGTCCGTTGGCTGGACGTCGACCACTCTGCAGGATGACAGTGAGGATTAAGTCAAGTATTTGGACCTCGGCTCACAACAGGTACTCAGCAAGGTTAGCTCCTGCAGTCAACAAACACTGTCCCAACACCGACGCTGCGCTGGCGTCCTGTTGGCTCTTTCACACATAGACTTGCTCTCCACAGACCAGTTTATGATTCTAGATTTCTGAGAATGCGGTCACATGAGAAGGCACGACCTATGACACTTTTATCAGCACCAGTCCTCAGAGAGCAGGAGGATATCACTGAGCTAAGCATGTTATGAAGCCTCTCCTGCCCCAAACTGCAAACAGCTGAGCCTCTCTTTGCAGAGCCACCATGTACTAAAGCCTTTGAAACAACACGGGTCCTTGACCCCGAACCCGTTGCCCTGCCCTGCACCGTCCCCCACGGGGACACTCAGGGGACGATGAGTGTTGACGCCGTGGACGAGGCATCTGCAGAGAATCACTCAACCAGAATGAGCCCCCCGCCCCGGGAGCCCCCTCTCACCTCCAGCCTCGTCCGGTCCACATCTTTGGGCAGTTTCACGCGGATCCGGTTTGTCACGATGAGCGCGTCATAAGGATAGACCTGCAGGGAGAACCACAGGCTCAGCCTGGGAAGCAAGCGCACGCTGGGGCCAAGGCGCTGAGCCCGAGGCCAGCGGAGAGGCACATACTTGCGTCCGCAACTGACACACACACTCACAGGGAAAGCACAAGAAAAGGAACTTTTAACCTGGGCAGGTGCGGCGGCACGAGGTCGGCGTGCGAGCGGGCGGCCCTCTTACCTTGTATTCTGTAAGAGAGAGCGGAGACCACAGGGTTGTTTAGAAAGCGCAGGAACTCGTCCCAAAGGTGGAAGCAATCCCGTCCTGGGGACACCCCCGCCCCACCCCCTGCAGTCGGCTGGTCTCCCCATCCCCCAGCAGCCTGCATGGGCTCTAATGCTCAGAGCCACAGCGGGAGGGGCTCTGAGGGTCTCCAGAGGAAACCAAGAACAGGAGGCATGGTCAGGAGGCTGGAGGCCAGACTGGGAGCCGAACGTGGCACTGTGTCCCTGGGCTGTGGCACTGTCTCCTCTGCTGGTCCAGGTCGCCCTAAGAAAGCTGCCTGCCTCAGTTTACCCCCCTGAGGAGTGGGCATTCGGGGTGACCTCTAGGGTGCGTTGTGGAGACTGACAGCCTCAGTAGGGCCTAACCGCAGCCTCTTACCGTCCTCCCTTCTTAACTCTAGTTCCTCCTTGTAAATGACTGAGCTCCGCCCGCTAGCTTTTTGAAAGGTTTTCTCCCAGAACAAAAGCATCTTGTGAGAAAATAAAATTGTACAGATGGGAGGGCCTCTGTGAGCCGCAGAACCCACGAAGGCACTGGGCTGCAAGCCTGTCTCGGGAGGGAGACCCTGGCGCGGGGCCCAGGCGATGGGGGCTGGTCCCTGAATGTCCCCACGTGCCACATGGGATCCCCACGAGAGCGAGGCTCCCCCATCATCCTCGAGGTGACAATGGGGTGAGCGAGCATTGCACCAGCACAGGACAGGCACAGAACTAGCAGAGCGGCCCTCCATCAGGCACCCGCCACTCCAGGGTCCCTCCAGCAACACCAACCTCCCGGCAGGCAGCCCTCCTGCTTTGAAGCCTGGGGAGGCCACACGCCGAGCAAGAGGGAAGGCAGGATTGGATCCAGCTTCGTTCAGCTCAGACCCTGGGGCTTTTTGCCCACAACTGCTTCCCTTATTGTCACTAAATTTAACAGTGGGTGTTAGGTCGGCCTCTGCCCTGGCACGGTCACTCAAACACAGACCTCTCTCCCCACGTGACCGGGGGTGATGAGTACGTCAGGCCGGGGGTTGGCTGTCCTCAAGGAGGGGACAGAGGGAGCACCTCAGGTAGGAGGGAAGGGAGCACATCAGGTAGGCGGGGAGAGTGCCTGCGGTGACGTTAGGAGGGAGGTGAACTGATCCTTGAGCGCCCCCCAGACCCCTCCACTCCGCGGTGCTCAGAGCCTCCTGCCAGCGGGCCCTGGAGGGGAGCGGTTTCAGAATGAGACTTGTGGAAACGTGTTAGTGACCCCTGCCCCAGCCAGAGACCCACGGGGGGTCCCAGCTCTGTACCTCGCGTGCCCCAGCTGGCATCCGGGTCTGCTCCACAAGGGGCCAGATTGGCGTTCTGGAAAAGAAAGAGAGAGGACGGCGGGAGGCAGGTGGCGGGGGCAGGCAGGGCGCCCGGGTCCTCGCAGCCGGGCAGGAGGAGGGGTCGGCACCACAGTGCCTCACGATGCCCGCTCTGGAATGGGCACGCTGGACACCCACACCCACCAGGGCGTGCTGGCTTCACACCTGGCAGGTCCGCTCACAGGTCTCCCGACGCCTTCCAGGCCACCGCTGACCCTGCCTGTCCAGGCAACTCCTACCCGCCTTTCAAGACGGCTCCCGGGAGCCTGGGCCCTCGGCTCTGCAGCTGCATGGACCCCAGCGGGCGGCCCACTAGGTGGGGCTCCAGCACAGCCCTGAGGCTGTCCACGGTGGGCTCTGCTCCCCTCCAGACCCCGCCATCCCCAGGGGCTCGGGTGGCCCCCGGGACAGAGCCTGGAGTGTCGTGAACACTCCACACAGAGTGGCTGTGACTGATGGTGACACCCAGGGGGTGACCCTCCGAGGGACGTGGACCTGAGAGCCCCACCACCTGTCTCAGTGTCTTCCTCACCTGCCCACAGCATCATCAGCAAACTTGCCATTTTAGTGCATCGCGACCACTAACGTCTGGGATTCTCTTTCCCTTCTGCCCACCTGAAAACAACATCCCACAAACCTCCACGGAGGGTCCCGCCCCGTACGTGTGCGCCAAGGCCCTGTGGAGTCGTCGAGCCCACTATTGTCTACCTCCTGCCCCTGGTGTTGGCACTGAGTCAGGCTCTGTTGTGGCCGTACGTCTGCTGCCCACAGAGGACTCATCTCCTTGAAGAAAAATGTTTTCTTTGTGCTCAGGTCCCCAGCACCTGGTGCCAGGTCCGACACAGGTTCAGCGCTCTTGGCCATCGCCTCTGAAATTGGGTGCAGGGATTAAATTTCAAGGGAGAGTTCCGCAGTTAAAAGGGAGGTGACATCCTTCACTGCTGGGTTCCGTTACAGACAGAAGTGCTCTCAGCACTAATTCATCGCAATAGGTGACAAGTGAGGAGCTGGTCCTGGTCCCTGAGAGTGTGGGGGCAGGAAAGACCTCAGAAAGCCCCGAGTGCAAAGTCCTGCCTCCTAAATAGGGGAAACTGAGGCCGCGAGAGAAGCTGGGACTAGGGTGGTGAGTGGGGTGAGCATGGAGGGCTGGCGCCAGCCTTTAAATTTTTGATATGTGGTTCCTCGTCGATTTTTTGCATTCACCTGGATTCTGGAAACACTGCATTCAGACACGGTTTATGTTGATTGCTGAGTCTCTGGGTTAGTGCCTCGCTTGCCTCACCCAGTCCCAGCACTGGGGCCCTGAGCCAGGTGTCTGCACACCCGCCCAGTGTCCCTCCAGGACCTCCTCCACTTCATGGAGTAATTCTCCTTAGGCGCCGTCAAGGACAACTTTCTGAGACATGTTCTCGGGACACTGTGCACCTGTCTGGTCCTGCATAAAGCAAGTAAACCTGCCACCCGCCTGCCTTCTGCCACCCGGCCTGTCTGTGACGTGAAAGAGAAATGCCGCCCTCTGGTGCCTGCCGTTCTGCATCACAGGCTGTCAGAACTCCGGGCCCCACTGCCACCTTGGGCAGTTGGAAACCTGCTTTCTAGCAGCAAAGCCAGCTACGTCTGGTCCGCTGGGCTCTGAGACGAGCCAGATGCTCCCAGAAGGGAGGGTGAGGCATCTTCCAGGTGGAGATGGGGAGCATCTGATCTGTCCAGAGCAGGGCAAGAGCAGTCTACTCCTGGTCTTCTAAGTGCCCGGTGGGGCTGGGGTCTTGAAGACCTCTCTGGTGCAAGGGACCCTTGAGTTCCCACCTCAATGTGTAGGCTGGCCCGGGAGCTAAGTGGCCCGGGGAACCCCCAAAGGCAGTGCCAACAGGCACATCCCTGTCTGATCCCCTTCTAGTTCTCAGCGGAGGCAACAGAGAATTTAAAAGCAACAAGTTGCTTACCTCTCCCATTTGACTGGTGTTATTACATGCCACCTTCTCTACAGACATGTTCACTAATCTTTGCTGCAACCCCAGGAGGGGAGCATTATCACCATTTATGGATGAGGCTCAGAAAGGTTAAGCAACTTGCCCAAGATCACACAGCTAATACGTGGAACTGTAAAAATTTTAACTCGTCTGTTTTACTTTCCAAAAATTATACTGGGATTGATAATAGTGAGAATAAAATTGTGGCCATTCATCACTGGCCATTGTTATTTTCTTGCTAAAGCTCTGAAGAGGTAAGGACTTGCTTTTATAACAATTACTCATTTGGGAACCATGCTAGAGAGCTTACGAGAAGATTGCACAAAATAATGTGCAATAATAATGTGATTTGTCCTCACAGTAACCTTAAGAGGTAAGGATAATTTTTTTAAAGACTAGGAAACAGAGACTCAGAAAATTTAAATAACTTGCCCAAACACACAGCCAGTCAGTGGCAGAGCTGGGATTTGAACTCAGGGCTGTCTGAGGCTAACACACATGTTCTGTCCAGCATTACAGTTGGAAAATATCAGACTTTTAAAATTTGTTAACGTTTTCTTTGTAGTCACATAAATGAACATTTTTGTAAATGTTTTACGGACATATGAAAACCTGATTCAAAAGACAGGAATTTTTTTCATATACCTATTAGATTAAGTTTGCTGTTTGCACTATTCAATTGCTCTTTATGCTTTTTATTATTTTTTCTTTATTTACTAGATCCATATGTCTAATTTCAAAAAAGTCATATTCAAATTGCCTACCATACTCGTATTTTATCAAGGTCTCTGGCATTGCCAGGTTGCTTCGTGCACTTAAATTTATGAATGCTATACGTGCTTCATAACATCATCGTGAACTAGTGTTCTCTCTCCATATTACTAATCCTACTAATTCACTGTAACCTTAACTCCCACCTTATTTGATATTAATATTGCCACTTGTGCTTTCTTTCTATTTGTGATTTGGGTATCTCTTTCCTACCCTTTGATGTCTAATCCTTTAAAAAATAACTTCTGTGTTTATCTTGATGCATGTTTTTCTCCTCTCTTTTTCATAACCTAATCAGACAGTCTCTGTCTTCTAGTGGGAGAATTCAGTCTGCCCATATCTAGCATCAGGGTTTTTCAAAATGGGTCTCCTTCCAAGGGGCTACCACAGGATCTGTCAGTGGCCAGTGTTCATTCTCTTAACAGCAGACCAGGTGGTGCATGTTGGGGCCTCTGTTGTCTCATCCACAGGGAAGTCTGCACCAGGCGCCCATCTCCCTATTTATTCCACAGAGAGGTGTGAGCATCCACCATGTGTCAGGTTCTGTGGCAGGCTGGTTATCAGGACATCTTAACAAGCTTTGGGACATATGGTGCTGGCCCCTTGTGACAAATCCCCCCCAGAGCAAGAACCAGGAAAACCTCTGCCTCGCCCGATTCACTGATTCCTTCCTTCCTTCGACAAAGAGAACTACACACTGGCCGTGTCTGCCTCTAGGCCCTGCCTATCAGGAGCCTCAGAGTAACCTTCGACGGTTGTTCTCATGCAATGTTCTTTTGCTTGTTTTGGATGTAATTTTCTTCTATGACTTCCTTCTCCCCTCCTTGGTGAGTTGTGTTAACGGGTTTTTGGTCTCACTGCATCTGTGCTTTTAGGCCACCAGGAAGCCTTTCTGGAAGTAGAAACAAGCCAAAGAACAACTTAATAGGTGACATGGGAGCACCGCATGCCACGGACAATGGGGGATGGACACGCGCTCACGGAGGCCTCCAGGGTGAAGGGCGACAGGCCAGGTGCCAAGCACAGCTGCACGGTAAAAGGCTGGTCACTCAAAAGATCAATTGTCTGGCCTTCCCGCTGCGAAATAGGCATAAAATTACTTAAGAGTCTTAGGAAGAGTGAAAAAAGGATAGGAGAGAACATTAGCAGGGAAAAAAGACTCCCGAGGCAAAGTCACCAGTAATCTTCACCCATCTCCCGCATAAGCAAGGTGAAAACCTCAAAATCTTCACACGCCGATGAATTCCGTCTGTCCTGACTCCCCAAGCACATGCAGGACGCACAGGATTCTAACGGTCCGCTTGCCACCCTTCAGGCCAGCAGGAGAAACATTCACAGAGGGTCAGCTCTGAACTCTGTAAAGCCTGATTCTGCTCTCTGTTCTGGGATAGGGAATGAAGCTGGTGTCTCCACCGGAGTGTCTGGATCAGCTGTTCCCAGGGGTGGAGCATCTGGAGGCCGTGGCCTCCTCTGCAGGTGCTGCGAGGCATCCACCCAGGTCATTCCAGCGTGTGAACCAAGGAGGGAATCTCCCCAGAGGATGCATGAGCCAGACACCACTGATGCAAGACCAGAAATGCAGAGAATTCTTCTCTTGTCTTCTACAAATTGAGGAAAAAACCCAGGACTTTGTTTTTGGGTGTAACACCTTAGCATGTTCTGGTCCTTGACCAACACCCTCATGAGCCCCTGAGTCAGAGAACAGCTGTTCCAGGTAAGCAGAGAACATTCTAGACAGTTTCCCTACTGCCCTCAGGACCGCCATCACTGAGCTTAAGGATTTACACTTCCTGGTGCTGTGGGAGTCCTGTGGACATTGGTGGTGCCTTCTCACCCCCCACCCCACCCCCGGCTTTCCATGGAGGACGAGGAGTGGAGAAAGAAGAAAATCCAGAGAGGCATGCTGCATGCGCATTCCCCAACTGGCCCATTCCAGAACAAACGGGAGAGTGGTTAGTGGGCGGGGTGGGGGGGCGGCTCACTGGGGTCACACCCTGCAGAGGCGCCTGGGCCCAGGATGGACACAGCAGCAGGTCCCACAGAGCCTGAGGGACCTGGAGAAAACCGAGAACGCCAGTGGCTTCTGGCGAGTGTGCCCTGCTCTTAGGTGGGTCCCCGTGGCCCGGCCCTGGGGGAGGCTGTCCCCTGCATTACACACTTATTGCCAAGACAGCCTCAGTGCAACAAACGGGAGACTCCACTCTTGAGGGGTGAACTGCTTCCACTAATGGATAGACTGCCTCAGACTGGGAAGCGCTGCCTGGTGACAGCAGGTCTCCTTGGGCGGTGTGTCTGTGTGGGGGGTGGGGGTGGGGGGGAGGGGGTGTCTTTGGTGCCATCACGCCCACCCCACCCGAGGAGTCTTCACTGGAGACCTAGTGAAGCAGAGGGAAGAGGGACAAAAATGGGCCCAGCTCCTCTGTGGGGGACAGGTCAGGCACCAAACTATCTGGGCTCACATTCGGATGTCCTGAGATTTGGAAAACTCGGGAGGAGAAGGTCAAACAGCTTGCAGCCAGGAGCAGCCAGAGAAAGCCAACTACTGTATGTGGGCTCCAGTAATCACCATAGGTGCCAACGACACCATCAGCGGTGATAATAGTGATGGTAATCATTGTAGGTGCCAACGACAACATTAGTGGTGATAATGGTGACAGTAATCATCATAGATGCTAATGACACCATCTGTGGTGATAATGGTGACACTAATCATCATCGGTGCTAATGACACCATCGGTGGTGCCAACGACACCATCAGTGGTGATAATGGTGACAGTAATAATAGTGAGGGGCCAATGGAATTCCAGGAAAAGAAGTGGATCCTTGGCTCACATTGTTCATGAAATACTGCGATCCTTTAAGGTCCTTATTAGGCTCTAGGTCACAGAAGAAGGATGGTCAGGAAGGGCCTTAGAGAGGGTCCGATTAATCTGGGTGGCCCCATCTCCCCACCCCCACACACTGAGGTCTCGCAGGGGACAAGGGGCCTGGAGCGGGGAGGAGGCAGCGATGTCGCCTGGTTCTGGCCTGGCCCTGGTCTGGAGAAGTGGCAGCACGGCCCCTGGCTGGGGCAGTGGTGGAGCGGCAGGCAGAGGCAGCAGGCGAGTGGGGTCCCCTGGGCCCCTCCTCTTGTCTGTGTGATCAAGAAGCTGTGGGAACCGCGCTTAAGCTCGCGGCGACGGTTAGTACACCACGTGCTGGGGAGGGGTCGAGTACCTACCCGGTGGTCCAAGCCATTCTTTCCATGTCCTGGGAGAGGGTCAGATTTGGAATAGGGGCATCCTGAAACAGACACAGCACAGCTCTGTCACGGGAGCAGGCAGGCTCAGCCAGGGGTGGGAGGGGCTCGGCCCAGGTCAGCGGGGCGGGGCTTGCGACACACGGGAGGGCCCTGAAGACCATGCCCTGCCTCAGCGGTGACCTCTCTGCCCAGGGAGCTCAGGAAGAAGCCAGGGAGGGGGTGCCGTCTCTGAGCCCACCATGACACCAGGAATTCCATGGAGCCCGACCCACACCCCGGAGGGCACCTGTCTTCTCTGACAGCCCCAGGCCTTGGCATCGTCTGTCACTCAGGCCAGGCTCCTCACTCCACAGACCAGGAGAGCTGGGGACAGAGTCAGGGACGGCCCCCCCGTGCTGGCGTAGGACTGCGCCATCTTGTGTCAAAGGCAGCAGATGGAGGCCACCACCAGCCAAAGGTGGCCTGCAGACTACTTCATCTAAAAAAATCTTGAGCTGTTTGCAACTGACAGATTTCACATAAAATCCTAATTTCTACCTTCTCTTGAGATAAAAATGGACTCCCCTGCGGGAATCCCACCGCCTGATCTGCCTCCACCGCTCACAGCCCTGGCCGCCCTGCGTGGGCCCAGGAGGTCGAGGTCTCCCGATCCACCTCTTCAATGCTGTGTTGGGGGAGGCAGGGCGGAAGATCTCTGCAATGCCCCCCTGGCCCGCAGGTGGGTGCGGGATCGTCCTGGGAGGACAAGTGGCAGAGCCTGGCCCCCCAGATGGAGTGAGGGGCCTCCTCCTCCCCAGCGGAGGCACCTTTAGGGGGCCTGTCCCGGCTGCCTCAACTGTCTTTCCATAGCCTGTGGGCTCCTAAAGAGCAGGGGCCACGTGTGCTGCATCTGGCGGGTCCCCGCCCCCAGCACCGGGCGGGCACCCAGCAGCGCAGGCAACACCACAGAGGGCCCAACGCCAGCGCTCACTCCTGGGCAGTGCCGGGCTGCCCGCGAGGGCTCAGGGGATGGCGGGTCACATCCCTAGGTGTTCACGAGGCCATAGGACACAGGACTGAGGACCGTGCCTCCAAAGGTGAGGTGGGGGCCGTGCACAGCGCCGCCCACCCAGCCCCTCCAGGAAGGCCTCACTTCTGAGCAGAAGGATGCTGACCCACGAGCCTTTCGTCTTGGGCTTCCTCACGAACCTCGGTGAGGACAGAGAAGAAATTCTGTGTCACATTTGGACACAGGAAAGCTTGTAGGAGTTGCCTCAGCTGGGGAACTTACTTGCCCCTGAGTGGCTCATGGGAAGGTTCCAGATGTGGGTCACAAAGACCCTTTTATTTATTTTTTTGCTGGGTAAGATTCACCCTGAGCTAACATCTGTTGCCCATCTTCCTTTCTCTCTCTTTCTTCTCCTCCCCAAAGCTCCAGTACATAGTTGCATATTCTAGTTGTAGGTCCTTCTAGTTCTTCTATGTGAGCCCCCACCACAGCGTGGCTCCTGACACATGAGTGGTGTGGTTCCACGCCTGGGAACCCAACACGGGCCACTGAAGCGGAGCACGTTGAACTTTAACCACTAGGCCATCATGGCTGGCTCCAGAAAGGGCCTTTCACAACATCAAGATCAGGCTTCCCAAACTTCTTTTAGCAGAAGAATCCTCTCATCACATGAAATCTTAGGGGAACTGATACACAAAACAGATGAAACGGAGCTGGGGCAATAGAAGCCGGGGCAGAGGCTTGGGGCCAGACCCACTGCACCGTCCCTTGTTCCTCCTGGTCTCCCAAGGCTCCTCCAGGTAAATGACCTGGCCAATCTTCCCATTTCACAGAAAGGGAATTGAGGCCCAGAGACACAGAGGGACCTGCCCAAGGTCACCCAGCCCCGGATGCAAGACAAAGCCTCCTGACTTACATGCAGTCCTGGGTGCCTCCCAGGACTCACCTCCTCCCTAATTTACACACAGAGCCAGGCACACTTGGCGATGGGAGGCTGTTGGGTTGAGGATCTGAGGGACCCTCCACTGAGACACAGAAGCTCTTTATCAGCCAAAGGAGCAGTGGTTCTCAAGGTGGGGTCTCTGAGTAGCAGCATTAGCCTCATCTGGGAACTTGCTAGAAAGGCAAATTCTCAGGCCCCACCCCAGACCTCCCATATCAGAATTCTGGGGCTGGGGTCCAGCGAACTGTGTTTTTATAAGTCCTCCAAGGCATTCTGATGCACACTCAGGCTTGGGAACCACTGCCTCGGGGCCTCAAGAACCCCAATGCCCTCACCTCTGTCCCTAACGGCTCTTAAGCCAGCGGGTCTCCACCTGAATGCACCGCAGTCGCCTGGACAGCTTCTGATATCTCCATGCTCAGGCCGCCGGCTCCTGGCCTCCACCTCTCTCCACGTCATTGAAGTGGAGAGACCTCACTTCCATTTACGCCACTCTGTCTTCCTGGTTTGGAAACTACAGTTGTCTTAGGTACTTCTTCAACCTTGAGCACCCATATCAGACGGTGTTACAATTTTTTCATCAATCATCAAATTGATTTAAGAAACTCATGAAAAGAAGGATACTCTGTATAGCCACCCCTATTTTTACCTACTCTGATGTTCTTCCTTTCTAAAGTTCTGTGCCTTCTTCCCTTCTCTTCCTTCCTGATTGGAGAACTTCCTTCAGCCAAGTTTGTCTACTAGAGAAAAATTTTCTTAGTTTTCCTTTGTCTAGAATGTCTTCATCTCCCATTCACTCCTGAAGGATATTTTCACCCAATATAGAGTTCATGTCGACAGCAATTGTCTTTCAAGCACAGGAAAAAGGTGCCACTTCCTTCCGGCCTCCATGGTTTCTGATGAGAAATCGGCTGTCACTCACGTTGGTGGTTCCCTATGGGAATTCGTCTTTTCTCTTGGGCTACTTTCAAGATTTTTTTTGTCTGTCTTTAGTTTTTATAAGTTTAGTTACGGTGTGTTTTGGAGTAGATTACTTTGGGCTTATCCTATTTGGGGTTCATTCATTTTCTTGAACCCGTAGGTTTACGTCTTTTGCCAAATTTGGTAAGTTTTCAGCCGTTATTTCTTTGAATACTTGTTCAGACCCACTCTCCTCCCCTCTCCTTCTGGGACTCCAGTGATACATTGTCTCACAGGCCTCTGAAGCTCTGTTCATTCTTTTCTATTTTCTCTCTGTTGTGCAGATTGGATAATTTCTGTTGTTCTGTCTTCAAGTTCACTGATTCTCTCCTCTGTCATATCCTGCGATTCTGTTATTGAACCCATCCAGTGAATTTTTTTTTTTTTTGGTGAGGAAGATCAGCCCTGAGCTAACATCCGTGCTAATCCTCCTCTTTTTGCTGAGGAAGACCAGCTCTGAGCTAACATCTATTGCCAATCCTCCTCCTTTTTCTCCCCAAAGCCCCAGTAGATAGTTCTATGTCACAGTTGCACATCCTTCTAGTTGCTGTACGTGGGACGCCGCCTCAGCATGGCCGGAGAAGTGGTGCGTCAGCCTGCGCCCGGGATACAAACCGGGGCCGCCAGTAGCGGAGTGCGCGCACTTAACCGCTAAGCCACGGGGCCGGCCCTCCAGTGAATTTTAAAATTTTCTTTTTCAGTTCTATAATTTCCATTTGACTCTTTTTTATAACTTGTATTTCTTCAGTGAGATTTTCTTTTCCAGTTGTTTCAAGAGTATTTGTAATTGTCTGTTGAAGCATTTTTGTGACGGCTGCCTTAAAAATCTTTCTCAGACAATTCCAACATCTTATTCTGTTTGGTGTTAGTATCTGTTGATTGTCTTTTCTATTCAAATAGTTACCTTCATGGTTCTTGGTGTGAGGAGTCTCCTGGACATTTTGGATGCTATGTTGGGACACTCGGGATTCTAGTTAAGTCTTCTATTTGAGCAGGCTGCCACCGTTTGGACTTAGCATGGGTTTGGCTCATTATGGGCGGTGGTTCCGATGACAATTTAGTTTTCAGAATGCTTGTCGATGTGCTTCTCTGGTCTGCTGAGTCCATCTGGTGTTGCTGGTTCTGCCAATGGGGGTGAAATGTGCTTCCCTGGCTGCCCTGTGCCCTGAAGTGGGGGTGGGAGACAGTGGCTGACTTTCCAGGCTTCCAGGTGCCAGTGGGCCTCCTGCTTGACACGTGCTGGTGTGGCCAAGGGAGGCAAACATCTCCTGGTCACCTTGTGCCACCGTCTGGGGTTGGGAGACACGAGGTCCTATGGTTTCCTCCAGTCCTGAGACCCCTAGCCAGTGCCCCTTTTTCTCTCCACCTTCCGAGTCCTGTGAGTCTGCTGTATTGTTTGCAGGTGTTTTCAGCTGTACTTAGAGGAGAAGCGCAGGGAGAGGAGTGTCCCATCCCCTAGGCTGCTATCTAGACCCATTACAGTTGGTCTCTCTTGGGGTGGAACCAGCCATCGGTAGATTTTAGAGGTCCCAGTGATCCCATGTGCAGCCTGGGTTGAGAACTACTGGTTTAAAAAGTCCCTTCACACATTCAGAGATTTTACTTGACCCTCACAAGCCTCTGCATTATACCTGAGCCCATTTTACAGGTGAGGAAGCTGAGGCCTAATGAGATTAAGTGACCTGTACGAGGTCAAATGGTTACTCATGGAGAGGCTGAGATAGCCCAAGACTTCTGGCTTTGGGCACCAGTAACCGCGTCTGCTCCGGCAGCTCTGCCCTGGCGTGGGTTTGCAGGCATGAAGGTCTTCTAGGACCTGCTTGTCAGATGGCATCAGATGGCCTTAAGAGTGTGTGGCTCTGTGTGCACTGGAGAGAGAGAAGGCAGGCGTGCTGGATAATCACGACCCGGAGTCTCATCAGGCCCTGTAAGTGCTAGACACTTCTAGCACCACCCATTCCCCACGTCCAAGCTTAGCCTAACCAAGCTCTCCCGCCACCTCCTCCTGGAAGCCCACCTGCGGCAACCTTGCCCTCAGCGTTCTGCTAGGACTGCACCTGGGGCCCTGAGCATGGTCTCCCTGCATCTGTACCTCTTCCTGGCTGGCTCATCAGAGGTTAGAGTAACTGCTAGACATGCCAGGAGAGGCCCCTGGTGGGTGGGGGACTGTTCCAGATGCAGCCAGAGACACGTGGCTCAGTGTCACGGCATCCAGGGATGCTTTGTGGACAAGCCATCAGTAAGCCATTCCCCTGGACAGCTCTTCATAGGTTTCACCAGCACCAGGAACAGTTTTGTGTTCACTGATGCATGGATGATATGTAACTTTGCAGCTGCGTGGCCCTGAGCAGGCCTGGGTCCCCTCTTTGAGCCTCAGTGTGCCCATCTGAAGAAGGAGGGGGCTGGAACCCCTGCAGCCCTGAGCAACTGTGAACAGGAGGCCCCTTAGAGGGTCTGAGCTTCAGGTTTCAGAAGGAAGCGAGATGGGGCTGCTGAGGGCTCAGGGCGGCCAGGCTTGTGGACTTGTCCATGCTCTGCGATGACATCCCCCAGGGCTCAGGCCATGGGATGCCAGGGTGCCCACGTTTGAGCCCCAAAGCCCAGATGCTTCCTGCCAGGAGGACTGGATCATCCCCATTTTTACAGATGAGGCAATTTCAGACTCAGAGAAGTTTGCTCTCTTGCCCAAGGTCACACAGCAAGACAAGTTGGGATTCAACCCTGGGGGGCCCAGCATCCAGATCTAGCACTCTCTGCCAACCCCTCCGTGACCTCGTGCACACTGTCACTGTCTTGTTTCAGCCATGGCCATCCTTATCTCCCCACGTCACCAGGAGCACCGCGGGGTCCCACGAAGGAAGGAAGGCTCCGCTCAGGGAAGAGCGGGCCACCCGCCGCCTGGACAAGCACGCACCAAGAAGCTCTACGTGCGAGCTGGGGAGGCAGGGGATCCCCACCGGGCTCTGCTCCCCAGGAGCTCTCAGTCTACAGGGGAGGAGGCACAGGGGGTTGTAAATACAGCGCTCTGGCTGGCGTTGGGGGAGGGAGACAGAGCTTCCGCTGGGTGGGGTGTCTCAAGGCTCTAAGGCAGAGCTGGAGGGGGACAGAGGAGGCCCTGAGGTGTGCCCTGAGACATCGGCTCCTTACTATGACACCCGAGGGACCTGGGCACTACCTGTGGCTTGTGCCCCCTGCCCACAAATCAGAGGCCACACCTGTCCAGGGCCTGGGCTTGCGGGCAGGCCTGCCAGGCATGGGGGCACAGGGGTTTTTGCTAAAAGCAAAGAGTCCCCAGCCAACCCCCAGTGAATGGCAGTAGGCTTTGCCCGAGGAGCCCCCCTTTTGCACCTGGGGGTGGTCTCTACCAGGGAGGGGCCAACAGTGGCTTCTCCTAGGCCCAGGTCTTCTCCCTGCCGTCTGGAACTCCACTGCTCTTGCCGGGGCCGGACATGAGCAGGGGGCAGGGGGCAGGGGGCAGGGGGCAGAGGGCATGCTGTCCATCCAGCTAGAGGCCAAGTCCTTGCAGAGAGACCCACTGGCCATCCCCTCCCCAGCAGTCTCGGCTTCAGGTGACCACCCAGCCACCTGCTGGACGCCAGGGTGGTCAGACCCGAGGCTTCCAGCTCCTCCGGGCCTCTCTCTCCCTGCGCCCTCCTGGCTTCCTTGGCCCACGCTGCTCCCGTGGCTCTCTCCATCCCCGGCAGCTCCCCTGGGTGTCCTACGTGGTGTCTCCTCCTGCCCTGTCATGGCTCCCTGCCCTCTCTTTCTTTCTCCTTTCCTCTGCGTTTTGCGGAGATGGGAGATGGGAGACGGGAGATGGGAGATGGGAGACGGGAGGAAGAGGACAGAGAGTAAGCTGGGGGTGGGGGAGGAGAATCACCTTATTTGGCCTCAGACCTCCAGAGAAAGTAACGCAAGCTCGGGAACACGTGTTGTCAGGTACACGCCTGGGAAAGTCCTGGTCTCGGGTGACCCACTCCCACGACCCCAGGCCCCTCTGGAGCTGAGGACCCTCGGGCCTCCCCGTTGCTTGTCTGGACACCCCAATCCCTTTCGCCCTGGCCTGGCAGCCTCCAGCCTCTCCTGTGGGAAGCCGCCCGTCCAGGCTTTAAACATGTAAAGCGGCCAGCCTCACCGCCCTGCGCGCAGCCCCCGTGCTGACCCGTTCCCCGGCGGACAGAGGAAGCTTCCCAGCGCCGCGCACCGGCCCTCTCTCGCCACCCCGCTGGCCTCCTGTTTCTCAACGGCCACCCCGCTTCCTGCCTCCAAACTTCTGTACACGCTGCTTGTGCTGCTTAGAGCGCCCTCCCCCGGGACACCCCCAAGGACACTCTCAGAAGACACACGCCCCAGCCTAAGTCCCCCAGGATGCACTCCCCCAGGACAGCCCCCCATGACGCCCTCCCCCGCCCCGGATGACGGCAGTCCTCCTACCGCCTTCCCTCAAGTCTCCCTCAGAGGTCCTCTTCCTTCCCTGACCACCCCAGCACCTCCTAGCCCCCCGACACGCACGGCACCAGCATAACTTACTTTTCAACTGTTTTGTCTGTGTCCCCACTCCCACCGGAACGCCAGCCCCTCAGGGCAGGGATGTTGTCTGGGCCTCTGCTCTACCCCAGCCCCTGGAACGGTGCTGGAACAGAGAAGGTGCTCAAGAAGTGTTTGCCGAAGGTTGGGCAGGGCACGCCCTCACTCTGGGCCTCGTCTTGCCCGTCGTGAAACGAGCACACGGCACTGACGCTCTGGCAGCGCGAAAGCTGCAGACTCCACCCTGGGGTCCGCAGGTCACAAGGCCCACCCTGTGTGCTGCCCGCCCTGCCCGACAGTCTCACGAGATCGGCAGACAGCGAATCAGGTGCCTTTTCCAACCGTGGACTAGGAAAGGTGAGAACGATTTGTTCCCACCTTGAAACTCTAGAGGAATAAATAACAGGGGAGAGGAGAAAGGCCACTTCTGACCAACCCTCAAACCGCTTGACTCCTGCCGGCAGGGAAAGGAAAATGGAACCCTCACACCCGGGGGGCCCCTGGGAGGGACCCAGGGACGCAATCTCCGATCCCGGCCCCCCACCAGGTCCTGAGCAGGGGTGGGCAACAGGCGAAGATGGGCGTGTCCCATCCAACACAGGGCTCCATGGAGAGAGATGCACAGAAGGCGACATACGATGCCAAAGCCACAGGCGGGGCTGGGGACACACTGGGACCACCCATCTGTGCTGCCTCGGTTTCTGATGCAGCGCTTTTCTCACCCTGATCTCCAAGCCACTCCCGCACACTCCTCTCACGTGCTGGGATTTCAGGAAATGGCCTTATTCCCTTCAGAAGTGTAAGGTCCTTTCTAGGGGTCACTGAGTCCTCTGGGGGGCTCCAGCCGGCCAGGGGGTTTGTCTTATGCTGACATACCTCTGACCACCTGGAAGGGGACATGGGGGACCTCAAAAGAGAGGACAGGACCTGAAGGGTGAGAACGGTGGGACCCAGAACAGCAGCAGGCCCGTCCACAGGGTCCAGGCCAGGGCAGGGGGCCCCACCCCACCTCGTGTTCTTCTGAGGGCAGTGAGCGTCATCCTATAAGACTCAAGACCCTCTTCTCGGGATGAAAAATCAGCACCACCCTTTTCCTGTGCAGAAATGAGGTTCATGGATAATATAACCTACTACACGCATAGTCCGGATAATGCCTTCTGTGTAGTATAAAGGGAAATAACAGTAGTCCATCACACAATATGCATTTCAATACAAGGCCCTCTTTGGAGGGTTGGCAGTGCTGGCTGAGAACCACTGCCATAGAGGAGAGAGAGAGCACACCCATTTGTCATCGCTGCTCAGGCGTCTGCCTCCCTGCTGGCTAATGGGGACTGGGCCTTATTCACCACCGCCTCTCCGCTGCCTTGCACCATGTCCAGCACATAGTAGGTGCTCAATAAATGTTTGGTGGAGGGATGGATGGATGGCTGAGTGATGAATTCAGTCCCAGGTGAGATGTGCTGATGGTGTCACAAGTGGGATGAGGCTGTGACTGGCCCCCGTGAGCCCTCGGAGGACCCCACGCGGCAGCGGCGGGATGTGCGTGCACTTGCTCCCAACGGCGTCTCTGCCTCTCCCAGCGCCCTGCACGTTTCTCTGGGACACGTTTCTCCTGTCTTCTTGGTTTCCCCCTCGGCGTCCCGCACAGCGTCTGGCACAGAGTGGGTGCTCAATAAAGACCCGTTGAATTTAATGCATCTCAATTCAACAAACATTTATTGAGCGCCCACTGTGTTGAGCATCACAATCCTACCTTCCTTGGGCGCGCTACAGACGGAGGTCCCAGGGATGCGGCGGGTGTGCCTTGCTGTGTGCAAACACTCTGTTCAACAATTGTTGTTTGCAAATGGAACCAGTGTCAAAGGACTCACATTTGGGGGTTACTTGGTGAGATTCAAAGGAACCCCAAGAAAAGAGGGTGGAAACCCTCAGTTTAAGAATGCTGCCCCTCCCGCCCACATTTCTCAGGAGGCTGGCAGACAGCAAGGCACGCCTGATCCAGGCGTGACCATCCGCCTGGGTCCTCGCCGCTGTTCATGCACATCAGGAAACAAGGCAGTGTCATCAGGACAGAAATAAGGCACAGGTGCAACAGTCAGGCACAGCGGGTTTCCCGCTCAGAGCAACCGATGTCAGAACACCAGCAGACAGCAAAGGCACGACAGAATCACTATCACAGTCATCGTAAGCGAGCGTCAGTAAAGGGGAAGACACCCCCAACCCCCCCACACATAGTGTTTGTACCCCGGAGGAATCTCCCAGTTAGACCATGAATTCCAGCACAGGCACTCCGACTCCGCAGGCCAGGTGTGCCCGGGTGGGAAGCGGCTGCGTTCCCATCTGCAGGTGCCTGTGCAGCTTGTGATGGGAACGCAACAACAAGGGGTGCAGTTGACAAACAAGCCCTTGCAGGTGTGTGATTGGTCGCTCAAAACAGCAGGCACAGCCTCCGGGGCCCTGCAGCGTCTACCACCCGTGCGACACCCGGGACGACCCCAGGGCACCTCATTCTGGCATTTGCAGATGAGGAAGCCGTGCACACAGGTGAAAGCAGCACAGGTCACACGCAGGTTGGTGGCACTGGGAGGTCCCCGTGGGGTGGCCCACCTCCTGCCCGGGCTTCTGCCCACACGTGCCCCCTCCTCCCTCAGCCCCGAGCCACAGGCTGGCCGTGAACATAAGCAGGAATCCTGGGGCAGCCGCTGGCCTCCCCTGAGCAGAGTCGGGGCAGGTGATGGGCCTGGCAGCAGACTTGCAGAGGAAGGCCCGCCCACCACACAGAAAGGGAAGGACTGAAAGCTGGAAAAGACCACCCTGAGATCCCCAGATACTATTTCCTGAGAGCTTTTGGGCCTTGGGGCTACTGCCTTGCTGCTCCCAAGGCGTGGGAGGGCTGCTGGGCTGCTATTGAGCTGTGTGACAGGAGTTCACCGCCTTCCAAACACGACTGCCCATAGGAAAAAGGGACCACAAAGCAGCGAGGCCCATGGTCCAGGCCAACGGCCCCGGGCCCATATGCAAGTCCTTCCTGCGCCGCCGGGGGCAGGGGGTGCCTGGGAGCAGAGAGGGGCTGGAGGACCGGCTGCCGCTGCCCGGTCAGAGTCTGCCCACGGTTCTGTGACCAGCCCTGTACCCTCACCCTGCCTGCGGGGGGATGGGCAGTCTGCTGTGTCCCTTCCAGACCGGCTCCAGGAGGAGCACGCCGCCATGTCAGACGAGTCCCTCTGGGGGACTTTTTTGGTGTGGCCTTCCCATGGTGACATCAGCACAGAGATCCCAACATTTAGAGAGCTGCACCTCGGGGGGGGCGGGGTACAGACACCTGCTTACAGAGATCATACAGAGGACAACACACTTTTGCTTTGCTTAGAGTTCTCCTTTAACAAGTGACAATTTCCAACTTCTTCACTCTTTCCTCTCACAATGGAACACGTTCACCTTCCATCTGTGAGGCAGTTTACAGTTTACAGTCATGAGGATGGTGATGACAATGATAGTCTGTCGGCTGAGCACCTACTATGGGCAGGCAGAGCGCTGGCTGCGTACACGTGTCACCTCCTCCGGGTCTCTAACAACTTGGCCAGGCAGACGGGCAGAACCGAGGCCCAGCGACAGGCGGAACTGGCCCCCAGCCACTCGGCCGGTCAGTGGTGAGCCCAGATTTGAACTTGGGTCTGTCTCACAGCAGAGCCAGCATATTTCCCCTGCTTTCTCACACCCACACCCTTCCCCTCTTGGCCTCTGCTTCCAAACTTAGCCTCAAGCTTGCCCACAGAAAACTACCCACAGCGCGCTGTGACCCGGCGCCTACGCCCAGGACCTGCTGAGTGCACCAGACTGCAGCTTGCTGCTCTTTTCTCCTATAATTGACAGCCTCTGGAAAGGAAGAACCTTATCTGGAGTTTTGCCCTACATCTGAGGATCACTCCCAATTCAGGCTCCATGACCCCCCAGAGTCAGGCAGATGTCACTTGTCTCCCAGCCTCCCTGAGGATATAGAGTCCCAGCCCCCTGGATCCCCCGCTCAGGACGAGCACGGGAGATGGGACAACGCCGTTATCGACTCCGAGTCTGGACTCGCCCGCCTGGACCATGCTCACGTCTGCTCTGGAGGGAGACGGGCCCTTAACTTCCAGCCTAGCAGCCTGGGAAGCCCTTTTTCCAAGACCTCAGGAGCCAGAATTGGGTTTCTGCCCTCTCGCCGGCTCGGGAGAGTTCTGGAGACACACTGGCGCGGCCCACAGGCAGCCCACTAGCTAATGAGCGTCAGTCCAAGCGAAATGAGCAAAAAGGGGCCTCCCTCCTACCTGGTTTGTCTTCTGTTTTGTAGCGAGCAAGGCTAGATCTGGGGGATCAGCTTGCAGTGCTGGGGCCCCTTTGCTTCGAGGCCTTCTGCGCCACGTTTACAGCTCCTTGCTCAAAAGAACCACTCACGTGAGTAAAAGCTGTCCCCTTGCGTTGTTTGGAGAGGGTCTCTATCAGGCCCGCTGCTGTGGGACAAGGACTGGCTGTCCAGGTCTGGAGAGTTAGTCCTGGTGTCCGCATCCCCCTTGAGAATCAGCCAGCTGGTCTTCTGCTGAGAGAAAGAAAAAAATGTGAATTTCGAGGTCATCTGCAATGGTGGAAACATCTCACCAGAACCTTCCAGTAGCTTCCTTAATTCTAAGCTACAAGCTGATCCCACCATGAGAAACTTTAATATGAGAAAAATCCAGCTTTCAGGAAAAATCTCACTGTTTAGTGTGATGCCCAGACGCTCCACAGGCACGTGAAGCATTTGGGGGAAACGGCATTGCCCTATTTTACAGATGAGGAGACTGAGGCTCAGGGAGGTCAGACACCCAAATGGCTTCACATGGGGAGATCCAGGTGAGCCAGCCTTGGGCTCTTTCCACACACACCCACCTTCCTTAAAGATAAGCAAAGGGGTCTTATCTCTCCAGCCAGGGCGGGCAAACCCAGCCTGAAGGCCAAATCCTGCCAGCGGCCTGCTTTCACAATTAAAGTGTTGTTGGGACACAGCCACGCCCTTTCCTCCGTGCATTGTCTCTGGCTGCTTTCAGAGTGCAGCAGCTGCACCAGAGACCGGTATGGCCCCCAAAGCTACGATATTTACTCTCTGGCCCTTTACAGAAAGTGTGTACCAAGCCTGTTCTAGAACACTCGTCCCAGATGCCCCGAGAACACACTTTGATTTACTTTCCCTTCTTTTTAGACACGTCCTCAGTTATAGAACACAGCCAAGCGACCCAGGCATACCACAAGGACTTCAGTAGTAGGTGTGCTAGTCCTGAATGTGAGAAGAAGGCTGGTGGAACCATCTCAAAACTCAGTTCTTGTTCCATGTGGCCTCCCTGGACCCCTAAGGAGCAGAACCTAACAGAAGGAGCCTGAGTTTCAAATCGGGGAAGTCCCTGCGAAACCAGATGTCTTTCTGGCCAAGGTTGTTCTAAACCAGATCTGCCCCTGCGTTACCTTCCTGTTATCCTGGTCAAAACTTCCATCCTCGCCATCCGATCGCCTCGCGGCTGGAAGGGAAAAATCAATTTGTCAAGGCAACACACCATTTATTCTGGGTTTCCGTGTCATAGCTCCCACTTTATAGTTATGCTCAAAAATGGAAAAGCATCAAAGACAAGGTCACCAGTAGAGTGCCTTTTAAGGGCTGAGGCACAAGACCAGCCGGAGGAGCACTGCCTGGGGAGTGGCTGTGTGCCTTTGCACGTGACAGTGCTTAAAATCAAGAGCAGGGCTGTGAAGGGAGGCCTGATTAAAATTCCGGCCAACCCCCCACCCGGAGAGATGGAGTCATGTGTTCAGATGCAGCCACGGGCATTTTGAAGAACACACTTTCTACCTCCCAAGTTTAGCTTTAAAGGAAGAGAAGGTCTCAGCCATCCAGCCCCTGCTGTGTCAGACTCAGCTGGGTGCTTCACGATATCACTGCTTATCCCCACACAACCCACTTCACAGATCAGGAGACTGAGGCTCAGAGAGAAGACGTGCCTTGCTCAAGATCGTGGATTAGTGGGTGGCAGAGGCTGACATTTGAACCCAGGGGGTCTGGCTCCAAAGTCCTGTCCCTGTCTGCCCGCCTCACTGCCGCCACAGCAAAACACAAAATGATGGGTGAGTTACGCCACTGGAGAAGGTCCACAAAGAGCGGCAAAGAGGGTACAACACACAACCAGCGATGAACTCAGTGCAACAGAGCAAAAGTTCCTTTACCGAGAATACCACCTGGAGCTGAGCAACGAGGTGTCTATGTCCTCCACTGGCCTTTTGGGGGGCTGTCACCCCGCTGGGCTGACATTATCCCCAAGCAAGTATGATCAAATAAATCACAGAAGGGCACGCTGACAGTTCTCAGCCCCAATTCAGGACGTAAACACCCGTCCTGCGCATCCTGTACTAACACACGGACCCCATGCACAGGACAATTAAAGGAAGACCCCCAGTGTCCTTCCCATCGGCCACGGAGACCGAGGTCGTAGGAAGGATACGCTGAGGGTGGGCTCCTTACCTGCAGCCTGCGGAGGGCTCGGACCTTCTAGCCTTTTGGAGTGCCCTGCCTCGTGCACGACCAAGGACAAGACTGACATCAGGCCCGAGAGCTTGGAAATTGGGGACCGGGCTACGAGACCTTGACAAGATAAGGCCACAGTCGAAGACGGTTCTGGGTACACTGACATTTCGCCCCTCCCGATGGCTACCTGCTTCTCCTTCCAGGAGAGACAGTGATTTTCAACGTGAAAAATCAAAGCCGTGCGCTCTCCACTCGCAGAGGCAAATCACCGAGGAGCCTGCGTGAGGAGCGCGGGGATGGAGGGAGCAGAGGGGCAGGGAGCGCAGAGGGGGACGCATGCCCATCAGCGTGGGCTCTCCTGCTGCCCAGACAATGGCCGTCGCAGGCAGCAGAGCCCTGGAGTGTCTGGCCGTACGTCAGCTGTGAGTCTTGGTGGCCGCCCAGCAAGCCTGCGGGTCAGTCGGGCCAGCGGCTGCTTGGAGCTCTAAGAGCACCGCCATTGGCCAACCCAGAGCAGGCCTCCAGGGCCGGGCCTGCTGGTGAGAGCAAGGGAGCCGCACCCCCGAAGAGCCCTCAGGGGCCCCAGATGGAGCCACACTGGGGTACTTTGCAAGAGCAAAAACAATGCAGTGGTTCTAACCAAAGCCTTTTTGGGATGTGAAATCCCAGCCTTTGGAGTTCAGGCCAAGGGGCCCAGAGGCTGCCCCGGGTTCGAGGACTTCACACAGCCATGGATGGCAGGTGGGTCAGATGCATCACGGCTGTAGAGATAGCTCAGGGCTCAGAAAGCAGCCCCACTGTCTGACAATGGGGAGATTCCGCCAAGACTGAGGGAGGTTCCTCTGCAAATGCCACCAGCTCCACCAGGTGTGCCTAGCTTCACCGGACTCAAAACAAGGGCTTTTCTGTGCCCACGTTTGCCAGCCCGTGAAACACAGAGGGGATTCTCTTGAGAAATGGAAGCACAGGTAGGAAAACACAGGACTCTGGCACTGTGTATTATTTGCAGCCTGCTTCCTTAACAGCTCTGAGCCTCAGTTTCCTGATCTGTAAAATGGGCAAATGACGCCCACCCCCTCCAAGTTATGAGGATCATATGAGACAACACGTGGATGGTGTAACACAATGGGGCGCTCAGCTGATAGGTTTGAAATATTAGCAACAAACAAGATGCTAACTTCAAGGCTAATTTGTAACATGCTGTTTCAGAGTGTCAGGAAAAGACTGATCAGTTCATGACAACCAGAGAAACTGAGGTTAGTGTATCTTTCCTATCACACAGCTGGTCCCCTCTGAGCCCTGGAATTTGCCACAAGGAACCCCCTTGGGAAAGGCCGATGTCCTGCTCCTCTATCTCTCAGGGAAGCTTTGCTGGAAGCATCTCAATGAGAGTGGGAGATCTCCAATTTTCTTCCTGGATACAGAGCCAGCCTGCCTTTCCTCCTTCCCATACCCCATCTTATAATCCACTCATATCTGAACATACACGCCTGCATGTGTGCACCCCTTTACCCGTTTATCCACTTCCATCCACTTATTCATCCACCCCTGTAACTACCCATCCATCTGCTCACTCCTTTAACAACCCACCCACCCACCCGTCCATCTACTCATCCACCCATTTGTCGTGCTAGTCACGCACCCCGCTGTCCACCCACCCACGTACACACCCGTCCACTCACGTCTCCCTTTGTCCATTCACGTCCCCTCATCCATGCAGCTGTATCCATCTGCTTCTTCTACTCTCCATTCTCTGCTTAGCCTTTCAGCCTTTCCCATCTCCCTTCACCGGGTGCCTAGTGTGCACGGATACTGTACGGGGCGGGGTGCAGGAAAGACCCCAGCACGCCCCTGTCTTCAGGAGCTCTGGACAGTTCTCACAGGGTGTTGGGGGCTTTCCCTCCCTTACCCTCCAGACTTGCCTACTACTCCTTAGAAGCCCCATTTTCCTTATTCTTCTCAGGAGAAGGCCGGCAATGGACTGAATGTTTGTGTGCCCCCAAATTCAGATGTTGAAACCCCACCCCCAACGTGAGGGTGTGAGGAGAGGGAGCCTCTGGGAGGTGACGAAGTCACGAAGGTGGGGCCCCGCGACGGGACTCGTGCCTCTATAACAGGGACCTCGGAGAGCTCTCGCTCTCTCCACCATGTGACGACACAGAGAGGACAGCCGTCTGCAATCCCAGGGAGCTCTCACCAGAACCCACCGGGCCGGCACCCTGATCTCAGACTTCCCGCCTCCAGAACTGGGAGAAATAAATGTCTGTTGTTTATAAGCCACCCAGCCTGCGGTGATCTGTTATAGCTGCCCGAGAGGACTAAGAGACCCATCTCGACAATTCAAATCGTATTGGAATTATATCTGGAGAGACAGAGGCGATGTGAGTGTGTATGTGTGTGTGAGAGTGTGTGAGTTTGAGTGTAAGTGTGTATGTCTGTATGAGTGTATGTGTGTGGTGTGTGAGTGGCTGTGGGTGTAAGAGAGTGTGTGAGTATAAAAGAGTGTGAGAGTGTGTAAGAGTGTATGTGACTGTCAGACTGTGAGTGTGCATGTGCGAGAGTGAATGTAGGTATGTGGGTGTGTGTGCAACTGTGAGTGGTATTGAGAACACGGGCCCTGGAGGCTGGAAACCCGGTGCCCAGCCTCTCACCAACTATCTGACCACGGTCAAGTCCACTAGCACGTCCGCTCCACGGGGTCAAGGCTGTTTGGTCATCCGTGCATCCTCAACACTGGGACGTAGCGGGTGCCCCAGAAAACAGTCCTGGATGAGCTAACAAAGGCACTGGACCCTCAACACCTGGCTTCCTGACCTAACAAGCCAGCAGAACAACACGGCTCACTTGTTACATCCCGACTGAAAACCACCCCAGAGGAAAGAGCAGGGCCTGGGCTCACAGGCCCTTGGGGACCAAAGAAATAGGAAACACTGAGTGCCACCCGGGGTCACTTCTACCATCTGGTTGGGGCGGGCGGCTCTGAGAGGGTGGGAGGGCGGGAGTGAGCGGCCCCTCGTCTGGGGGCAGTGGAGGTGCAGGAGGTGACGAGACCGTCCCCTGCTCCTGGGCCCAGGCTTCCCTCACATCGCCAGCTGAGGGCTCACATGTGCTCACTAATGAAACCGAACATTTGGTGAAAAGTGAGCTCTGTCCCTGCGTCTGGACGGTCAACTTCCTGGGACATATCGGGGGTGGCGTTATTTTTTCTCTTGAATTCATTTTAAACAGTCTAAAAACCGGGCCCAGCTTCCCTGCACGGAGAGGATCCACACCGGACGGCTCCCGCCCGGCCCAGCACCAGTGAGGCCTCACTTAAACTCCCTGGAACCCCACGCCCCTGAGGAGGACACAGGCCCCGAGAGGGGAAGGGTTTGCTGGCACCATAGTGGGCGTCGAGCGGCTGCGGTGTGGGTCGTGTCTGCCTCAGAAAGGTAACCGGGTTTGTTTAACTCTGCGAGTGAGTGACGCAGGACGGCTCAGGAAAACTCCAAAAACGTGCCCAGCACCATCTGAACTTGGAGTCGGCGGGCTGCGGAGGCCCCTTCACCCTCCCCGCCCGCCCGGCCTGTCCTGCAGCTGATCCCGCCCCACGTCTGCGCCTGACTCTGCAGGGGACAGGCTCTTCCTTTTCCACACGTTTCCTCTTGCTTCCTTTCTTCTCTTTCGTATTCTTTTAAAAAAAGCCATTAAATCGTACTCAAGTAGAGTTGGAACTAATGTAGTTCTAATGTAAGAAAATACTATTGAGCCCTACATGCTGGAAAACGAAGGCAGTAGGGGCAAGGGTCAGGGGTCAGGCAGACCTGGGTGTGAACGCCAGCTTGGCCATTGTCCGGTCACTTTGCAGCCCCAGCCTTAGTTTCCTTGTCTATAATAATGCCAGCCTCAGCGGGTGTCGAGGCGGCGAGATGAAGAGCAGCCAGCTCTTTTACGGAGCAGCCAGCACCCAGCAGCCATGGCTTTGGGGGCAGCTATCTAATGCTAATCACCCTCCTCTCAGCACAGCGTCTCCACCCCGGGTCCTGCGTGCCTGGCCTCCCTCACGCTGGAGGCTCGTTTCCCAAAAACAAGAATGAGACTCAAGCATCAGAAAAGAGTGATGCTAATTAAAAAAAACAAAAAAAAAAAACTTTCAATGAGTTGGTAATAGAGAGCTGAAAAGTAAATACATTAATTAAACAGCATAATTTTTTAACTTGTTGAATATATTATCTTAAACTAATTAAATGGTCCAGTAACGCAACGTCACCACCCAGAGTTTGTTTCAGGAAAGTTTGGAGATTAAACCGATGGCTTCACAAGTCTGAGCTGTGTTCCTCCCTCCCCAAGAGATGACTGGATGGTCAATTTGCTGACGTGGGGGGCTGCTGCATGTGGGCTTTAAACACACACACATGCATGCTCACACATGCATGCACACATACAAGCAGGCTCACACATGCATGCTCACACATACGCACACACATGCACGCTCACACATGTGCACACACGTGCATGCTCACACGATGCATGCACACACATGCATGCTCACACAATGCATGCACACACGCATGCTCACACACACACAACAGGATATGTTCTACGTGGATGGGGGAATCTTGTAAAAACAAAACATCTCAAACATATTGGAAACCAAATGCACTCTAATACCTCCATTATTTTCTGGGGATCATCTAAGGAAACCTGATTAGGAAGAGTACACATTGGAAGCTAAACCCTCAATTCACGACCCATTTATGTTTACATAGGGATGGATTTTATTCATGTTTATCCCCACAATGTGGCTGAATGCTTGGCAGAGAGTAGGCACTCTATAAAATTCATTTTATAAAAAAATCTATATGCCAAAATTCTGGGCAGAATTCTGATAAAAGGATTTGGGTCACTGCTCAGGGTTCAGTCAAATACGAATTCACTTGTGTTTGGATAGGAGAGGCCTTTATATCCAGATTAAAATGAAAACCATCACAAGACTATCATGGGTAACAGTAAAACCGAATCTCTCTGCTGGACGGTTCAGTTAAAGGACTTAACGTCGGAAGCTCCAGCTCTTAGGTCTGGCTGGCTCAGATGCTGGTGAGCAATTTCATCATCTGATTTACGGCCCTCCATAAGAGGCCGACCCCTCCTACGCTGTGTGTGTAAATTACATGTCTGAGGTTAATAAAAGGCCACATTAGTCAACCCCACTCACAGGACGAGCACAGAACACATGGCCTCCGCACGGGCTTGAACGCGGGTGCCATGATGGAAAGACAACACTTAATGTGACTGCTCCTTTCTTTAGCTGGCCTCAGTTTCCCCACTTGCAACAGGAGGGAGCTGGTCTGGACAATCTCTAAGGGCCTGGAGTCTAACTAGTCCATGCCTCCAGAAGATCTGTGCTCTAAGCTTCTCCGGTTGAGAGGCAATGGTAAAAGTCAGCGCCTTCTGGAAACCCAAGAGTTTTAATTCATTTTTTTTTTTCTTGAGAAGAGGAAGAAATACACAAAGCACAGGGCTTATTGTAATCAAGGAGAAAATTTTTAAAAACTCTGTTTTTGCGTAACTAGACCACTGATTTTTCAGTAAGCCACAGAAAGCATACTTTTATAGGTTCCACCTAAAGGTGTCCATCCAGTTGTCAACATGGTAGTGGCTGTTTTCTTTGGGTGCATCTGAACAAGAACTTTAAATATGGAAATCCCTCTTCCCCTCTCTCTAGTGACTTGATAACAATCCTCACCATGTGCACCGCACTCTACAGTTTAGAATGTGTTTCCACATTCATTATCCCATCCGATCCTCACAACCAGCCTGTGAAAAGGGCAGGGTGGAGGGACTGGTCCTATTTTGCATTTGAGGAAACAGAGGCTCAGGATGGTGAAGCAACATGCCCCAAATTCCCCAGAAATTCCATGAAGAGGCTGAGGGGAGCCCTGGAGCCTTCTGCTTCCAGTTCCATCGCCCAGCCATCTGCTCCCTGTGCACCTGTTCCTCGCAGGCTCAGGCGGAACGGAGGTGGGTGGTCACCTCTGAGAGGGAAACTAGGGGGCCATGAGACACCCAGGACACTAGACATCACTATTTGCTGATGCAAGAAATCCCTTAAACTGAAGCCTAGGTCGTTCATTCTGTCGTCAGAAATTCTCAAAACACAGGATTTAAATTCTCACAGAGGAATAAATGACTGATTCTGGTTTGTTCTGCTTTCCAAAGATCAGTCTGGGTCGGTTGTGGTCCCTCCATCCCCCACCATCTTGGCTGAAGTCAGTCTGGCTGCTTCCCTCAAAGTGGCATCATCAAAGCCACGGAAACCAGCTCCGGGTCATAAACTCCCATCCCAAGCCCGGAGGATCTGTTGGCCTCGGGTGTTTAACGCCCAGTGGCGTCCTCACTCATCACTGTGATTCATGAAGAGGCCTCTGGGAACCTGCTGGTGAATTTGCATTTAACCTTCAGGCTGCGGCCTCTGTATCAGAACACAACCAAAGGAAGCACTCAGAAGCAAACGGTATTGACAGGCATGCAGGGAAACGCAGTGGCAGAGGAAATCCGACTGTACCATGCTGTTTGTAGATGGGGGGTTTCCTATAGATGTTATCTTTTACGCCCGTGTCTGGGGAAGAAGAAACAAACAGGAGAGAAGAGCAGGGTGAACAGCACATTGTGATGGTTTCCACCGCCAGCAGCAGGCACCACCCAGAGATAGAGTCACCGCACAGGATCTGGCACCCACAGGCCCCACACCTCCCATCAAGCCTCATTCAGCCAGGACAGCACCCCCAGCTTGCAGTGGGCAGAGGGAGAGAGGCGGCCGGAGCGGGGGCCAGCGACAACCGCCCAGACAGCCCCTTCTCTCCAGCCCATTCCCAGGAGGGCAAAACTGGCTCCCTGGTGTTTGTGGGGCTTTGGGAGAAACTCAAACACACACCAATTTGGGGATGTGCAAACCCACTTGCTGATCTTTAAGGAGTCTCAGAATTTGGCAGGGGGGAATGGAGAAGCTTGGGGCTCACACAACAACTCAGGTGGGAACAGACGGTCTGCGTGGCGAGCCCGACGGCCTGGCGCGTCCTGGGAGCCTACCTGGGACGTGGAAGTGGCGAGGAGCCTGCTGGTAGGTGGAGGGGGGAGGCTTGCTGTCTGAGAGCACCGAGAGGCTGGGAGTGCTCCGGCCACTTTCACTGCCTCCAGACGGAAGAGCAAAGACAGCAGGTAGAAGGAGGGGGAGGGAGAAGCAGAGTATTTCAAGCGTGAAAGCTAATCCGCAGTAAGCCCCGTCTTCCCTGCCTGCGAGCCGCCCAAACCCTCTGCCCGGGGAAGGGAGTGTGGCCTGCACCAACATTTCCAGACTGGGCCCAACGGCTTGTTAATCCAACCTCCAGTCAAGCCCTTCCAACGTGGCAAAGGAACGGTGGCACGGAGGGCAAAGACCTTGTTGGTTCCTCGTTCACAGGAAGGTTGACCTGGCCGTCTGGGCAGAACCCCACTCTCCTCGGGGCAAATAGCCAGTCTCCTGCTCTGCTGTGGCTGGTGTTTGAATCCAGCAAGTCACAAATTCACCAAAACTAAGGCCTCCCTTCCTCAGTATCCTTGTATAAAAAGATGCTGCTTTCTTGGAGAATCTACAAATTAGTCATTCAGAATAGGATTAAAGAGCTAGAATTCATTGAAATCTGTCCTTAAAATCCACTGAATAAAATTCTACTAGCTATAGGAGAATAAGCAAAAGCTAGTATTAATCAGCTGTCACATTCCTAAATAAAGCTGATTTTTTCAGAATTAAATGGAAAGAATCCTCTGATTCTGGCTCCAATTTCTTATCCCATCTGGATTTGTAATTTCTGTTTTACTAATGAGGTTGGATTATCAAGTCACAAATTTAGATAGCTGGAGTTGCCCGGGGGGCCCTCCCGCCCTACACAGACCTCTTTAGGAATGCTGTGATCGACAGAATACAATGGGCCGTGGACACTTTGGATGATGAGGTAAGACACTCAGAAGGCACAACCCATGTCCTCTCCCGTCAGCCTCAGGAAACCCTCTGCTGCATTAGAGGACAGCTTGGCAGGGAAAGGGGCACCCCAGGCTGGACAATACTGCCTTCAAGTTGCAGCTGTTCAGAGCCGCAGGACCCTGAGGCGACATGGTGATGAAACAGCACTTCCCCAGAGGGCAGCACCGTGCCGGACCTGGAGGGGGACCGGCCAGGGACTGCGAGGTGGGCTAATGAGGAAGGTGCGGCAGACACGGGCTCAGAGACAGCTGTTGCCTGGGCGGGGTGCGCTGGGGGACCAGGGGGCATGCGAGGCAGGGTGGGTTCAGCAAGAGCAGACCAAAACCAGCAGCCCAAACGGGGCAGAGGCCACAAGGGGAGCTGCTGACCACAGCTTCAAGCATCTTCCTGTGCCTGGGCGCCAGTTGCACCTGGTAGCGCTGACAGAACTTTAGGGAATGACTGTCCCCTCCTCATCACGTGAATCCTGCTTTTCCCGTAACAGCCCCCTCCAGCGCAGCATAGAGCCTTCCGGAGCACAGCTTCACCCCAGTCCAGACGCCTGCACCTCCCTGGGGAGTAGGGGCCTTGGGCCGTTCCCAAGCCCCGGGGAGACCACACCCCCGTTCCCATAAAGGAAGCTGTGATCCCTTCTACCGACTGTGGCTGGGACCCATCCATCCCCAGGGGCAGCAGCACGTGCTGGAAGCAGGGGCTTTGGAAACTTCCTCTGCATGGACCCCGGGACAGCTGAGGACCGCTCACTTAGGGCCCGACCTGTGGAATCCAGGAGGCCTCAAACGGCTCCTTTTTCTCTGCCTAGAATTTACAGCCCCTCATCCACCCAGCTCCTGCCCAGGGGGCTGCAGACTCGAACATATCACAAGACTCCTCTCCCCGCCGGTCCCCAAGCCTACAGTGCCATGTCCTCCTACACCACAGGCAAGATTCTGTGTGTGCATGTGCGCATTTATCTGAGGGGCTTTCACCAGGTGCTCAGGGGGCCCGAGACCCAGAGGCAGCTGGGGTCACAGATGCGGTAGCCCATCATGCCCACCTCACTCCTGCCATCCAGGGGCCTCCACAGCAGTCACCGAACTCTGCCATTTTGGTCTCATCCCCTCCTCCCGGCCTCCCCTCCTCCTGCCATCCCTGTCTGGAACCCCCTTTCCAATCCTCCCCACTCGTCCAGACCCTCCCCAGGTCAAGGCTCAGGTGCGAAGCCTTCCTGGAGAACACAGCTCACCGCTGACCATTCTCTCCTCTGGACTCATGCCGCACCCGGTCACTGTGTCGCCTCATCACAGTACAATGTGCCGCTGACATCGACCCCCTGCAAGGCCACGGGGAGCGCTCTGCCCGCACCAGCTCACGGAATGCCCACGACAGCCCTGTGGGGCACGCACCACCGTGGTCCCCGTCTGCAGGAGGGACAGGGCTGGGAGGGCTCGGGGCCAGCGTCCTCGTGAGGGCCCCCTCCGGCCGGGTCACTGTGCAACCTTCGAGCCGCTGGTCACTGCTCTAGGGACCAGCCTCTTCCATGGGCCTTAGTGGTAAAAATCTGATGTCACCATGGATGTGAGAAAACCAGGGGAGAGCCTGGCTGTGCGGTGACTTTGAAAAGGCACAGAAGTCCCTTCTGATGAGGCTTGTGGCTTCTCCTGGAGCTGGTTCAGGACTGAGGCGGCTTCTGACCTCTGCTCGGGAGGGGTCTCCAGCATCTTTCAGTGAGAAGGCAAAGACGCCCCAGAGGGTGCCTGTTAGTAGTTGGGAAACCTGGCCTTTGAAAAGCCACCTTCTTCTTTTAGTTTAAGTAAATGACTTATTTCAGAGCAGTTTTAGGCAGTACAGAGAGTTGCTGCCTACCCCCGACCCGGCCTCCCCTACTGTTACCACGGCGCGTCGCCACAGTAATATTACCCAAACACCACACTTTATTCAGATTTCTTTTTTTTCTTTCTTTTTTTTTTTTGAGGAAGATTGGCCTTGCGCTAACATCTGTTGCCAATCTTCCTCTTTCTTTTTTTTTCCTTTTTTTCTCCCCAAAGCCCCAGTACATAGTTGTGTACCATAGTTGTAGCTCTTCTATGGGGGATGCGGCTGCAGCATGGCTTGATGAGCGGTGAGTAGGTCTGTGCCCAGGATCCGAACCGGCGAACACCAGGCCACCAAAGAGGAACGCTCGAACTTAACCGCTGCTCCACCAGGCCGGCCCCTGTTCAGATTTCTTTAGTCTCTACCTAATGCCTTTTTCTGTCCCCAGCTCCCATCCAGGACACCACGTGACACTCAGTCGTCACGTCTCTTGGGCTCCTCGGGGCTGGGACAGATTCTCAGCCTCTCCTAGTTGTTCATGACTTTGGAATTTTATGAGGAACTCTGGTCGGGTATTTTGTAGGATGCTCCTCAGTTGGGGTGGGTCTGATGTTGTTCTCATGAGTGGACTGAGGTCATGGTCCTTGGGAGGAAGACCACAGAGGCGAATGTCTTCTCCCCCATCACGTCAAGGGTGCCTGCTGTCCACGTGACCTCTCACCGGACGTTGACCTTGACCCCTGGCCAAGGTCATGCTGGCGGGGTGTCTCCACTATAAGGTTCCTCTCTCTTCCCCCTCCCACACGTCCTCTGGGCAGAGGTCTACACGCACAGCCCGCCCCTGAGGAGTGGGGAGGGGGCTCCCCTCCTGGAGGGTGGGGTCCACACACATATTGGGAATTCCTCTGCACGGGAGGTTTGTCTCTTCTCCCCAATTTGTTCATTTGCTCAGTCATTGATTTACTTCAGTATGGACGCGCGGACATTTGCTTTATACTTTGGCTCACAATCCAACACCACGTTATTCGTTTTGCTGTTCAATTGCTCTGGCTTTGGCCCTCAGGAGCTCTCTGAGCTGGCTCCTGTTGAACCTTCTCAAGGTGACCAGAGGCAAGGCCAGCTCCCAGCCATGTGCAAGGGCCTGTTAGGACAACGACTAAGACACGTGCAGGTTTTCACGTTGTGCAACTCGCACGCCATCTGAGGCATGGACCACAACCATCCAGGAAGGCTGACGGCCCCGGGGTTAGCGCCAGATGAAGAGGTGCCTGTGGGGCACGGCGCGCGGGTGACGAAGCAGCCACGACCTGAGGCTCCACCCCTCATGCCCACCCCACCCCCACACCGTGCTGGGGGAGGCTCGCCAGTCAGCAAACTGTGGCTGCCCAGCGCAGTGGCCTCAGCCGCACCGCCTCCCCTTGGCCCTGCACACCCGCCTGTCTTAGCCGCCTGCTCCTTCACAGCTGAGAGGCCAGGCTTACACCTTCCTCTGCCCCAGGAGATACAGTGGGGACTGAGATTCATACTAAAGTGCAAATGACTGCCCCTAGACCTATGCTGCATGCAGGTCTTGGCAGGAGGGTGGCCCTGGACACTGAGAAATGGTAGGAAGGTGTGTGAGAAAGGTGGGGGGAAAGGAGAAAAGTAAGGGGCCCCTGTCAGCACCCAGCCAGGTCAGGGCGAGTGCTGGCTGGAGTGAGGACATGACTCTCCTTGAGGAGCCCTCCACCCACAGCGTCATTCAAAGGAAAATCTCCACCCAGGGGAGCCAAAGACGCTAAAGGTGCCGTGAGGATAGACCAGCAAAGACTTCTGAGAGTGTGGTGGATGCCGGGTACTGTGACCAGCGGAGAGGAAGGCAGGTGGCCCTTGGCACAGCTGGCCCTCCAAAGTGACCACAGGCTGGGATGGACTGGAGCCCATGCGGCTGAAAGAGAGGCACCAAGGAGGAGAGGACGGGCTCCCTTGGTGTGGCCTCAGTGGACCCAGGACCCCGTGGGTGGACGTGACTCATGGACGAAGGCCAGACTCTGGGCGCTGGCCCGCAGAGCCATGGGATCTCAGGCCAGCATGGGCTCCCTGGGCCCCGGGCTCCTTTGGGGTGAGTTCTGGAAAGATGCTGGGTGCTCCTGAGGTCACGGACAGCCCTGGAAGTTGGCGGGGGGGCAGAGCCGGGGGTGCCGGGCTCCCTGGCATCCTATACCAGAGAAGAAGGCGGGGGCTCTGTCTGATTTCTGAACAAAGGGAACTGGTGGCCAAAGTGGCCTGGAGGGAACCGGGGCAGAGACCAGCATCAAAGGCAGCTGGACCCACCACAGGGCCGGTGCCCGTGCCCACCTGGAGCAGATCACACGGCACCGTGCCCCCTGACTTCGGGGGATGCGTTGACAGGCTCCGACACAGATGGTTTCTAAACCATGTTTTGGTGGGCAGTGGGGTGGGGCCTGTCTGCACTGTCTTCCCCCTACGGGAGGGAAAGAAGGGCCACTCTGCTACCGCCCAAGAAGAGTGGAGCTGCCTTCCCCGGCCTCCCTCCCCGGCCCTCTCTCTTGTGGCTGAGGATGGGGCACCGCAGGCCTGGGGCTGCCTCCCAGGGGTCCTGCCTTGGCTGAGGTCCCGTCCTGGCCTTTCCTCACCCTGGAGTGGTAAGAACTCGAGGGTAGAGACTCAGAAGTGGCAGAGGAGGAGTGGGTCACAGGGTCTGCTCTGACCCCAGGCCCCAACCTGGACTGGTCTTGGCCAAAGGGGCCCCTAGGCAGTCAGCTCAGCTCACGGAGGGCTGCCTGGGGAGCGAGGCCAGAGCAGCCAAGACAGCTGGTGTCCCACTGCCTGGCGTCGTCTCTGGGCCACACCTCCAGGGGCCCCCCACGTGTACCAGCACCGCCCAGAGCAGGGCTGTGTCAGGCGGGAGGAGAGCCACGCGTGCAGGGCCCTCTGATGAGCAAGCAAAGGGAGGAGGCGCCTCCTGGGGGTACCTGCGTGCCTCATCCAATAGTCCAATTCACCCCGGTTTATGGGGAGGCTTGTCTGCCTCTGGAGAGAGCACACTCCGGCCACACGATGCTCACATGCCACGCAGGCGTCCAGAAGAGACCATGAGCTGTAGAGACACGTCCATGAAGAGGAGTGGAAGGCGGCCCCCACGACCAGTGCTCTCTTCTCAGTAGACGGATGGGGCTCATGCAAAGCAAGTGATGGTGACAGACACACGAGAACCACATGAGTTCCAAGAAGCCCCGTCTGATGACCATCAAACGATGGAATAATCCCACTGAGCTTGCCTCGCCTCCTGGTGCCTCCGGGACAGAAGGTTCCTCCTGAGACATCCTCCGCTCAGCAGCTGTAAGGAACAAGGAACTTACTGCATCTCTCAGGGAATCAGCAAGGACACTGCCGCTGCTTCCTCTCACGCCTGAGCATCTTTCTGTGGTGTATTAGGCAGCTGGGGCTGCGTAACAAAGAACCACAGACTGGGCGGCTTAAACGACAGACATTTATTTTTCTCAGTTCTGGAGGCTGGAGGTCCATGATCAAGGTCTGGCAGGTTCTGTTTCTGATGAGAGCCCTCTTCCTGGTTCATAGACAGCCGCTCTGTCCTCATGTGGCCTTTCCTCTGAGCGCACGCAGAGAGAGTGAGAGAGATCTTCTGGTGTGTCTTCTCCTCTTCTATAAGGCCACCAATCTTGTCAGATTAGGGCTCCACCTTTATGACTTCATGGAACCCTACAAACCTCCTAAAGACCCCTTTTACAAATATAGCCACACTGGGGGACAGGGCTTCAACATATGAATTTGGGGGGACACAATTCAGTCCATAGCATTCAGGAAAACAGGAGCTCGGCCATCTTCCTGGTGCAGTTCACGTACAGATGTCCGCGCAGGGATGCGGAGGTGGGCAAGTCTGCGCCCTGGGAAGAGGATGCGTCAGAGCACGCAGGGTGTGCATCCCGGGCCAGCCACCATGACCTCTGCGGCCATGGACAAGTCCTGGCCCTCTCGATGCCTCCGCTTCTGCTCTGACAACCTCAGCAGCAGCCCCTACGCCCCACAGAGCTGACATGGGGTGACTTAGGCAAAGGCTCGCAGAACAAAGCCTGAGGGCGGCGCTGGGGAATCCTAGTTTCCTCCCCCTGCAGCTCTTCACCCCGCTCCTCGCCGCTGCTCCTTGACACAAGTTCCCTACGTCTTCCTCCCAGGAACATTTATACACCAACAGAAACGGAGCTGGACTCACGAGACACACAGCGAGGGGCACGGGCGTGAGACACGGGGCTCAGGCAGCCATGCGGCGGACACAGGACAGCGAGACACAGACACGGGCCGGACACCCTGCGAGCAGCCACAGCCGCAGCTCTGCGCGCCTTACCTCGGAAGTAGGGGATGTAATGATGTCTGAACGCGGAGGTAGGGCTTGGGTGTTGGGACAGGGACAGGCAGCTACTGGTACCGACACTCAGAGTACCAGCTGCGGGGCAACAGAGAGCACGTCAGAGTCCTCCCCGCGCTCGCCAGCCACAAAGCCACAAAACATTCCCAGGCCCCGCTGCGCCAGGAACATTTTGGCTTCCTCTCGAAGAACGCACACCTTTTTCAGGCACCCGAAGGGAGTCACCAGACGCGCTTTAGGCCAGTCTGCTCTGGGTTCCGAGGGAGGAAGCCCCACCCTCTGGGGGACAGGGTGGCGGCCCCCAAGGCTGCTGGATGGGAGCTGCTGGCCCCCTGAGCCCTGCCCGCCACCCCACCTGGGGGGCTCCTTGGGATCAAGGAGCCAGGTGAGAGCAGCAGGCCAGACCAAGGAGTGGCCTGTCACCTGACTGTCGCCAGGCCTCGTCCAGCCGAGATGCAGGTCTTGGCTCTCTGGGGCTACCACCCGCCAGGCCCAGTCGACAAGCTCAGGGGACCCAAACTGCAGTGGTCAGGGGTGAGCAGAGGGGCGCTGGGAGAGGCCGACTGCCCTTCACTCCCCGACTCCCCTGCTCGCCTGCTCACTCACTCATTCACTCACTCATTCACCCACTCACTCATTCACCTACTCGCTCATTTACCCGCTCACTCATTCACCCACTCACTCATTCACCCACTCACCCACTCACTCACTCACTCATTCACTCACTCATTCACCCACTCACTCATTCACCCGCTCATTCACCCACTCGCTCATTCACCCACTCGCTCATTCACCCACTCGCTCATTCACCCACTCGCTCATTCACCCACTCGCTCATTCACCCACTCGCTCATTCACCCACTCGCTCACTCATTCACCCACTCACCCGCTCACTCACTCACCCGCTCATTCACTCACCCGCTCATTCACTCACTCACTCACTTGCTCACTCACTCATTCACTCGCTCACTCACTCATTCACCCACTCGCTCATTCACCCGCTCGCTCATTCACCTGCTCGCTCACTCATTCACCCGCTCACTCACTCATTCACCCACTCGCCCGCTCGCCCGCTCGCCCGCTCGCCCGCTCACCCGCTCACCCGCTCGCTCGTTCACTCGCTCGCTCGCTCATTCACCCACTCACCCACTCACTCACCCACTCATTCACTCACCTGCTCATTCACTCACTCACTCACTCGCTCACTCACTCACTCGCTCATTCACCCACTCACTCATTCACCCACTCACTCACTCACCCGCGCATTCACTCACCTGTGCATTCACTCACTCGCTCACTCACTTGCTCACTCACGCATTCACTCACTCACGCACTCATTCATTCACTCACTCGCTCATTCATTTGCTCGCTTGCTCAGGCATTCATTCATTCACTCACTCGCTCATTCACTCACTCACTCATGCACTCATTCATTCACTCACACACTCATTCACTCACTCACTCATCCACTTTCCAAACATCTATTGAGCAGGAAGTACTGGGCACATTGCAGGGAGTCAATGAAATAACTTCGCAAATGAATGAATTTTGATTTTTCCACAAAGGCTGCAAAAATATTAAGTAGTCCATGGATGTGAAATGGAGTCATGCAACAGCTGGCCAAGTAGGAAGCAGCTTGGAAAAATCCCTCAAAAAGGCAGCATCTGTGTGGAGTCTCCCTGTGGCTTTGACACTCCAAGGGCGACGAGGAGTTTTAAAAGCTCAGGGAGAGCAGTACACAGTGGGTGCCAGGCAGGGAACGAGGTGGGATGGGGTAGAGAGAACCCTCCGTGGGCTTCTCCCTGGGAGAGCCTGGCGGTGGCCTCTCGCCAATTTTCCCATAGGGACAGCTGTCTTTGGGGCCACCAGCCCAGCTACAAGTGAAGTGTCAACGGATATTCTGAGTTTCTTTTTGGCCATTGATTTTGCCTGCACAGCTCAACCCCTCCCAGAACCACGCGAGCTCGGAACAGACTGACTTCTGGTCCCCCACCTTTTATGCTCTGTATCTTCCTGACATCTCTCGCTGCTGGAACATGAGCTAGCTTCTACGTGCTCAGTGCTGCCTTGTGTGTTTCACAGGACGGCTCCTCTAACCAACAGGTCAACCAGCTGCCTCTGCAGTTAATCTCCCCACCCAGACATGAGAGGGTCTTTTCTTTATGGTGTTAAAGGGACGGCTTCTCCATCACCCACTGGCAATCCCACACCCTGTCTGCCATTTTTCCAGTTGCATAAAGTAAGAGACAGATCCATAAGAGGAAAAACCACAAGAAGTACAGCTTCACTGGGGGCGAAAGAAGCCCCGGGGATGAGTACCTGGACGGCTGTAGTGCTGGGGCGACCGAGAGGTCGGGGTGTAACGCCCGAGGCTGACCGACCCCGTGGAGCTCGGGCTGGAGGTCCGGCACTGCTTGTAGGAGCGGTCGTCCTGATCCCCCTGGGAGGGAAGACAGCCTGGTGAGCACCAGAGTCAAGAGCACTGCCTGCCCCCTCCCGCCCACCCCCCCTCCACTTGGCATTGGCTCCCCTGATCAAGAGGCTGACTTGGCATGGCCCCAACATGAAATCCCAGGCACCTGCCAGGGCACATCGCAAGAGCCAGCTGGGGGCCTGGCCTTGGTGCTGACCTTCCCCTTGGCCTGAGCACGGTCCCTGCGCCGCCCGGTAGTGGAGGGCAGGGTCCCGTCCACCGCTGCATCAGCCCCTCCTTACGGCTGGTCCTCCCACAGAGGAGGTGCAGCCACTTGGCTCCACCTACATCCTTCGGTTCCCCTCCTGCCCAGCCCTCCCCGGCGCCCACTGAGAACCGCTGAGATTCTGCATCCCCCCAAGCTCGATGGGGGCTTCCCAGGTCTGGGAGGAAGGAAAGCGCCCCTCCCAGGCCCAGAAGCTCAATTGAGTTGGACAAGCACTGACGGCTCAGACCCCGCTCAAGCAGGACGGGCAGCTGGAGAGGGCATGGTGGGCGCTGGTGGTGTGAGATGGCATGGCACGTGACTCACAGGAAGAGCAGGCTGCCGGGCCCACCACGGCTGGCACGTCAGCTGAGTCATGCCGCGGGGTGGACGCTGCTGCTTTGCCCCTTGAGGCTAGCGTGGAGACGAGCACTGTGAGAGTCTGGGTCTGGCGCTCACGGCTCCCATGCCTTTCCGAGCCTACCTTCCACCTCCTAGGGCTCACTCTTCAGCCAAACTGGCCAAGCTCCTGCCCCTACCGCTGGCCTGTGGCCCCACCTCCATGCCCTGCCCAGGCCAGCCCTCGTGCTGGCATTTGCACCTACAAGGTTCTCATCTCTGCTTCACCCTGAGCCCCTCTGGCCTATCCCGCCACAGCGGTGGGCATCTTCCCTCCAGGGACAGCTGGAGCCCTGCTGTCTGGTCTCCATCTCTGGGCGCCTCCTGCACAGCCCTGTTGGGCAGTTTGCACCCTACAGGTGTCCTGCCTCCTCGCCCAGCCTGTATGTGGGGCTCCCTGGCCACATGCGGGTTTAGAAGTTCAGTGCTAGTTGGCCACTTGCATGTTTTGGTTGTCACATTCCTGGATGCAGGGGTTTGATGACCAAGCAGACTGGAGTCTGATCGGCAGCTATCTATATCACCGATTAATTTTGAGAAACAGGAAAAGAAATTGGGCTGCTAATTATAACTGCTATTTGCTAGAGAAACACTTTCAGAATATTTATCCGAGAGGACCTGGGTACTTTCTGTGTGGACCACTGGAAGCCGCATGAGGTGGACCCAGGCTAGCCCAGGCTCCCAGGGTTTTCTCTAAAGGAAGCCATGACCCAGACTGCACGAGCCCCGCGCCCCAGGCGTCCGCATTTGCAGGGCGGGCAGACGCACCGGGGAGGCATGCAGATGAGACAGGATTATAAAAATAACCAACCCCGAGGAGGGCGCCCCAAGCCACGGAGGGCCACGGCCCTAGACGCCACGCCAAGAGCCACAGAGGCCCTCCTGGGGGTGCCGCGGGCGGTCATCTTTATAACCCGGCGGCAGCATCATGAGCAAACTGGGGGGGGGCGGGGGGCGGTTACCTCGGTTGGCGTTGGCGAGAGGAACTGAGGGGACTGTGGGCACAACACACAGAGCAGCCCGTTAGTGCCCCGGCACCAGCGGCCACTCGGGGAGAACAGACAACACAGGACACACATATGCACGATGGGACCCCTCCTCCAAACGGGAAAGGAGCCCCGCCATGGGACTCGACACAGGATCCCAAAACCTTTTAGGACAAATACGGCCAATGGCACCCCGAGAAGGAGGCGCCCAGGATGCTTTTTTGTGCCGATGTGCCTGGAGCGCGTCTCCATCCTGGCTTGCCTCGACGCCCCTCTGCTCTCCCATGAAGACACAGTTTTCCAGAAGGAAGACCACTGGCTCAGGGCGTGGGGTGGCACATCCTGTGAGCCCATCACCCTCGGTTTTCTTCAGGAAAGGGAGAAAAGGGACCCAGAGAGAGAAGGCAATCCAGAGCCTCGGGGCTTGGGGTGAGGTCCAGTGGTGGCTTTGGGGCCCGGGGGCACGGTGACCTACTCCCCAGCCAGGCGCCTCCCGTTGGAGCTGATGGGCACTGTCTGTCCCCCACAGACGTGTCGCCAGGACCCAGTGAGGCAGCATGGGACAGAAGCGGCTCCAGAAACCAAGCTCTTAGGCAGAAAGCTCCCTTGTCTAAGGTGTCCCCGCACATACCCGACAGGGACAGAGACGCTGTGGAGGCTCTGAAGAGGAGCCCTGAGTGGCCAGGGAAGTTCTCTCAGACCCTTTTCCCTCCCCTCAGAATGGAAAGGGAAATGTTTCCCAATCTCCCCATTTTACAGAAGGGGAGACGGAGGCTCTGCCAGATCTCTGTGCTTCTAGCCTGCTGCTTTTTTCTCTGCTGGACTCCTGCACTGTGAAAAACTGCTGGGAGGCTGCGGGTCTGGAGAAGCCCGTCCAGCCCTGAGGCCAGTTTCTGCTCAGCTCAGTCCCCTGACCCATCGTCCTGTGGCTTCCCAGTCTCCGGGCCATCATTTGCCCACAGGAGGGCCCCCGTGGAGATCACCACCAAGCAGACTCCCAGCCGGGGCATGGAGGACCCAGAGAGGGGAGAGCCCTTGGGGTCCCAGGAGATGGGGAGGGAGGGGCCCCTGGCACCTCTGGGCAATGGCAGGAGCCGGCCTGGAGCTGGCAGTGACAGAGTCGGCCACTTGGGCCCAAGTCCCCGCGCTGCCTCTGTAAGTGCACGCCCCGGGCCCACACTGCTCTCAGCCTCGTCTGCTCCTGGAACAGTCGTTCCCAAAGTGCTGGGCTGCAGGAAGCGGATAAACATATGAGCCCAGCACCAGTGCAGAGGGAGAGTGGGCCTGGGGGTGGGCGGTGACAGTGACACCGTGACACTGATCAGCCACTGCGGCGTGACCGACGAGTGCACTGAGAATGTCTGTCCCCTGGGCCGTCCTGGCCTGGGCAGGAGAGCTGACCCAGGACCACCTTGGGCGCAGCTGATCACCCTGCAGGCCTCTCGGGGAGGGAGCCCGGCTGAAGATTGGCTGCAGATCTCAAAGAGAAGGCATGAGTTTGCAGCTGAGCCGGGAGGCACACCCAGGTGCCCGAGAGGGTGACTCCCAAGCCACATGCTCAGCCCTCCCTTCCCACTGCACCTCTCCTGGGGGACAGGAATCATCCACAGTTCACACGCAGTGGGCCATGAGGGGTGTGACTTCAGGTGACAGCTCAGACTCCGTGTCCATTTGCTGTGTGACGCTGTGCTCTGCTCACGTGACACCCGTGTGACATCCCGACAACACTCACAACGGCCCTGCACACGGTGGAGGTCCCCGAGAGCCAGTTTGCACAGGAGTACGTGGGATCCAACAAGGGGAGTTGGTCTGCGTCCCAGGGCTGGTAGGAGGCGGAAGGGGAACTTGAACCCAGCCCTCTGGGTCTGGGTCCCTGTCTTAGTGGACGCATGAGAGAGAGTTAAGGAAACAGCCAGCGCATGGTCTTTGGGGCAGAAAGGGCTGGTTCTGGTCTCGGTTCCACAGCTCACTGACTGTGAGGGTCCGTGGCCAGCTCACTTGCCCTCTCTGACTCTTTTACAGCGCCTTCCACCTGAGCTAAGACTCGACGCAGCTCAGACCAGATGCTGCATGGTGAAGTGCCACCCCCGTCGAGACTGGCAACCCTGGAGCCTCAGCCTGGCTTCCCAAGAAGCTCTTCCCTGGAGAATCCAACAGGAGGGTCCAGGGGAGCCGTGTGGAGGGCCTGAGTTCCCCTGCCCCGGGGGAGAGCCTGCCGGGCCATCCACGTGCAGACAGCACACACACTCGACCCACGGCCTGGCAGAACGCTCTTCCTGTCTATCTCAGGCACCCAGAGTCACACTGACATCTCAAAACCACCAAAAGTAAAGTGAAAACCAATCGCGAACGCCACGTTAAATGGGGAAGGGCAGCCGTGAATAGGAAGTCACCAGTAAAGGACATTGCCCACAGGGCCACAGGGGAATAAATCATTTGTGGTTCAACCAGGTGGTCAAACCAGCTCAAGGAACTCATGGGACAGAAGAGCAGGCCACAGCTGGGGAGGGCAGAGCATGGCCAGGAGTGTTCTGGATAAAGGAAACAAAACATTAATCCCAAACTTAAGAAAATGAAGACACTGTCCCTTTGTTCTAGCATTTTCCTAAATGCCTGCATGCCTCCTGCTTTCTGCCCCACTTAAGGAGGCTTTTCCAGACCCGCTCCTGCAGTGTGCGGCCTGCTGTCTGCGAGGGGAAGTGTGGGGCCAGAGCAAACGGGGAATTCTTTAGAGGATGCGCACAAGGTTATCTGCGGGGAGTCGAGAAGGCTGAGCGCCCGCGGAGAGCAGCGAGGATGGAGTAAACGGGCTGCACTGTGGGCGTGCGGCGCCCCGACGCCGCGGCAGGGCCGTACCTCGCCGCAGCTCTGCCTGTCTCCCAGCGTGTGGCTGACGTAGGGCGAGTAGGAGATCATGTCGGGGCGGTCGATGTCGTAGATGGCCTTGTTCTTGGGAAGAGCAGCCAAGTCTCTGTAGTCGAGAATCTCATCGCCCAGCTTCGCCTGCGAGAGGAAGGAGGCGCGGGGGGAGGGCGGTTAGACCCCTGGAGGGCGGCAGCCCCCAGGCCAGCGGGAGCAGAGGCTCCCCAGCTCCCCGTGCGGGCAAAGCGGGGAGAAGACACGGGGGTGGAGAGGCCTCCTGGTCATGCGGGCCTGGGCCCCGAGGCACAGCCACGGAAGAGCCGCTTCCACCAGCCTTGAGGAAGCGTCCTCTCTGAGCCTCCACTTCCTCTCTGCAGAGTGGGGGAGATGGTCCCACAGGGCAGCACTGGGCTCAAAGAGGTCGAATCTGTGACATGCCTGGCAGGGACCCGGCAGACAGTGAGACTCAGCCTGCGGCCTAAAAACACAAACACACATCTATGTACACATACATGCGAACAAGACACACATACGTACGCATATACACATGTATGCACACAAGCGAATAATACATTTGTGCATACACACAAATACATGAATGCACACACATGCGTCATACACACAAATAGACGCATACTCACATACACATACATGTGTGCATACATATGACACAGACACCCATGCGAATACATGCAAGTACACAATACATACAAATATGTCCATGCATGCACACACACAAAACACACATATACAACACATGTTTGCATACATAAACACACGTGCATACACAAATACATCTGTGCAGGTACATAAAACACATACACATACATTTATGCATGTATACAAATACACGTGTGTGCACACACATACATGTATGCACACTATATATGTTTGCATACACAAAATACACCTACACATGCATACGTGTGCATAAATAAAAATGCACATATAAAAGACACACATACATGCATTTAAATACATGGTGATGCATACATACATGTGTGCTCACGTGCAAACACAACACACACATGCATGTATGCATACATACATACACATACACATACGTGTATGTAGACATACACATAGAGAATGTGCCTTCTAAGATGTATACATGTGGATGTACACATGCTTACACACACACCTCCACCCACTCATCCCACTCCCACATACTAGCACACACTGGCAAACAACTTGCCCGACTTGCATATGCCTATACACTCTCACACACCTACACTTGCAGAAACACCCACTCACACTCCTACACACACTTTCTCTCACACACCTACACACTAGCACATATGCTCACACACAGCCACACCCACACCCACACTAGAGCACATTCACACCCACACATGCCCACACTTGCTTATACACACTTACACACATTGACACATACTCATACCCACACCCATACTCACACCCCCATACACACCCCACACACTTGCACACACACTCCAATGCACTAGCACCCACACTCACACCCACCTAACCTAGTACACACTTACATCCATACCCACACTCTTGCACACACACACACTCAGCACTTTTGAGCACTTCCAGCATGGCAGCAGAGTGCCTGACATTTGACAGGCCAGGGGGGATGTGACCTTGGTGGCGTCCAGGACGGCACCTGACCCACAGAGGGCGCTCATGCATGTTGATACACGTGGAGCCATTGCACATGCTCAGGCGAGGTCCACCAGGCCACCCGCCTGCTCCCCCGTGACTTGGCCCAGCCTTCCTCTGCATTACCCCACTACTCACAGGCTTGTTGCCCCCGCCAGGCCCCTCCTCCCTGGCTCCAGGATCCCCGGGGGCTACGTAGGGCACACGGCGGGCTCAGACAGGTCCAAAGATGGGCGTCCTCACAGCTGAACCGCAGCCCCAGCAGAACCACACACGCAACCCTCAGCTCTCCCAGCAGCCACAAGGCTGATCCCCCTAACATCCGCCTCTGCCCCCAGGTTTCTACTGTGCTCCTCCAGTGCTGGCCGAACGTCCACGGTCTATGATCTCAACGGACGAGAGAAATCTACCTGCCCAGCCTCACCGACCACGACTCAGCTCCCCGCCGGGCGGATGCCACAGCTCCCGGCCCTCCTGGAGCTCCCGCACGTGGTCGCCTCTTTCCCCTGACGTGTCCCCCTCTGAAGCGGATTAATCTCAGCCTGGCACTGCCAGCCACAGGCAAAGCTGGCCAGTCTGGCTGCCCTCGCTAGCTGAGCCCCACCCCAAGCCCAGCAAGAACCCTCACCCCAACCCAGGCCTCCTGCAGCGTCCCTGCCAGGCCAGTGCGGACCCTGCCCTCCTCTCTGCCATGGGACTTGCTGTGCCCTTCCAGCACCAGGCGGCTCCCGTCTAGGCCCTCACTGCCCACACCTAGATCTGGCAGCAGCCTCTTGCGGGCTGCCCAGCCAGCACTCACTCCTAACAACCATCACCAACAGCAGCCGTGACACCATGAGCTGTACCCAGGGACAGCACTGGGCCAGGCCCTTCATGACTCGCTCATGAAATACTCACAACGAGTCTATGAGGGGAGTGCTCACAGCAACTGCACTTCACAGAGGAAGAAGCCAGAGCCCAGGGAGGTTGGGTAACTCGCCCAGAGTCACACAGCCAGGGAAGCAGGTGTGGGGGGGACGGGATCCAGGCTGTCTGACTCCAGAGCCCTGCTCCCCACCATCGCTCTCTTCTCTGCCAGGGCGATGTCTCTTACGCTCCGGCTGCATCACATTGTCCTCCAGCTCCTTCCAGCAGCCCCCTTCTCAGACGGATGATGCAAACCCTGTGATCCCCAAACTTGGCTTTGATGTTCCCAGGCTGTTCACCCTAATATGTCTTCTCCCGTGCCCCCATGTGCCAGGCTCAGCCCCCACACTCCAGCTTTCCCATGCCCCCCGGGGTCCAGCAGCCCCAGCCCACCTCCCCCAGGAAGCCCTCCCTGACCACCCAACTCCAAGGTTCTCGTAGTCGCTGGGTACTCACGGGGTGAACCCAGCCATCTGTGACATAGGTTGAGAGAGTGAATGCCTGAGGATTCCCTTTGGTGCCCTGGGCAGCGTTCAGAAGACCTGAGTTCAAATTCCGTGTCTGCCATTTGCAATCATGATGGTGCCCTGATCAGAATTTTTCAGCTGCTCCTCTCTGCCTTCAGGCGAAATCTGAACTGAGGCCGCTGGGGACTTGGCCCTTGTGTATCTGCTTATCCTGGTCCCACTCCCCCCACCCCCACGCCACTGGCCACACTGAACCCCCTACAGTTTCTCAGTCATCCAGAGCCTGAGGGCTTGGCACCTGCTGTTCCCTCTTTCAGACAGGCCCTTCCCAGGCCTCTTTGCCCGGCTCATCCTCTGGTCCTTCCAGACTCAGCCCAGGCCTCCCGGCTCCTGGAGACCGTCCCTGCGTCACCTCTGCCATCTGGGTTAGATGTTCTTCTCCTTCAGATAAAGGTGCTGATCTTTGTGTGTTGGTGCCTCTGTCTCCCCCTTCCCCTGGACTGTGGCTCCTGGGGGTCCAGGACTCTGATTCACCATGGAGTCCTCAGGGCGTGCTTGCCAAGTTGAATTAAAATAAATCGGGGATTTGCCAAAGTCAAGTGGATTCTCTGGGCCTTCATCTCCTCCTGCACGATGAGAATACCACCTGTGTCCCGTCCATCCACCTGCTGGATTTCGTGAACATCAGACCAGACGGAGGGCTGGGAGGGGCCCGCACTCTCAGGTCACTGGAGGCTGCGCCGTCCTCTCTCATCTGTCTCTGCCACCATCACAGCACTCAGCTGCCCGCTGGCTTTCTTGGCCCCATAGAGCTCGGGTCAGTGAGGCTGGCCTTGCCCTGGGTTACTCCCGACAGCAAGGATCAGAGCCACAGCCTCACAATGCCAACTGCCTCCAACAGCGCTCAGAGAGAGGCCCGCTCGATTCCCGACTGGTGGCTAAGTGGCCGTGCTCCTGGCTCCTCAACACCTGTCCCTCCCAGTGGGGCTCACAGATCCATTTCCTCCCCCACAAGGCCTGGGGTGGTCGCCGTGACAACAGGCTACCCTCTCTGGCTGAGGCCACCAGGGTGTGTGTATAAGTGTTTTCTCTCTGCTTTCTTCTCTCCTAGGCTCCATCCAGCACAGTAAATAATAACCATAATATGGCCATATGTGACGTTATAATTATGATATAATCCTGTCAATAATAATGTATTATAACCCAACAATGCTGCTTTTATGCTATGCCGCCTCACTGCTTTATTACCATGGTGAAGAAAGGGTACCAAACAAGATACTCAGTGCGACTTCATCTTGTTAAAACACACACACACACACACACACACACACACACACACACAGAAAAGAGACCTAGATCTAAAGGGTGTACTCCAGAATGTGAATAGTGGCGACTCCGGCTGGTAGGATAATAAATGGCATTCATTTTCTTTTTTGCACCGATCACTATTTTTTTCCTAATAAATGTGAATTACATTTGTTATAAAGAAAAAAGGCAGTAAAAAAGATTATTTAAAAACCCCACAATTAATGGAGCACCTACTGTATATACATTTTATCCCTGATACTAAGATGAACGAGGCATGGCCCCTGATCACCAGGAGCTCACAGCACGTGGGGGAGACGGCAGCCTCACGATTAATTCGGTTCCGTTCCTGCACACAGGGACATTGTGGGGACCCATCTCTCCCTGACTGGGTGGTGGCTCCATGGCTTAGAGGCTGTGATACAAACAGGTTCCCGCACCTCTCTGAGCTGCATCTGAGAAGTGGGTGCAGTGATGCTGAGAGGCTGGAGGAGGCAGCAGGGCATGCTCCTTGGTACCCTGTACTCAAGGCACCTCCATTGTGTCAAACTAAGAACCAGCAGTTCAGATTCAGGAGGCCGGATTAAATTAGTTTGCTCGAGGTCTTCTCTTTAAAATTGGACTCCAGCGTCCATATATCTGCTGAGCAGGAAGTTCATCCACGTTGAGACGGTGCACAAGTTGCAGTCTACCTCAGTGGAAAGCACACGCAGCTGGTGGGAAACTTCTTGGCCCCCAACATCCTGCACTGTTCTTGCAACCTCGCGTTCAGTTCTGCCCAGAAGCTCCCAAGGGCAGGGAGGCCATCTCACCTGATCAGGAGGTGTGGCACTCGGCTGTGCTCAGAACTGCCTGGCGGAAGAGGGGACCCACCATGGCTGGTTTTCAGCCCTGAGCATGGGCGTTCCCAGGAAGAACCCACACTTTGGGACGACAGAGACCTGGGTTCGAAGCCCAGCTCCACTGCGTCCTGTCACATGACACTCAAGTAACTGCGACAAGAGAACCCAGCGTCACTGCTCATGGCATGGTTACACAGTCACTGCAGTGCCTGAGCCCTTTACAAACACCCACTTCCTTAAAAAAACGATAGCTGTATTTAACGAGCAGTTACCGTGTGCCGTGCGGGGCGGGCGGCAGCAGCGGCGGCGTCTGCGGAGCACCGAGTGAGTGGGGCCCTCCGTTGAGCGCTTCACAAACACCTTCTCATTTAAGTAATGAGTCACAATGATTACTATTCATGACGATGATGGTATTATGGGCTGACTTGTGTCCCCTAAAATCTAACCCCCAGTGGCTGTATTTGGAGCTGGGGTCTTCACAAAGGTGATTAAGGTAAAATGAGGCCACTAGGGTGGACTCTATCCAATTTGACTGGTGTCCTTGTAAGAAGAGGGGATCAGGACAGGGACTCACAGAGGACGACCAGGTGAGGACACAGGGAGAGGATGGCCGTCTGCAAGCCAAGAAGAGAGGCCTCAGGAGGAACCAAGCCTCAGACTTCCAGCGTCCAGGACTGGGAGAAGAGACATTTCTGTGGTTTAAGCCCTCCGGTCTACGGTATTTTGCGATGGCGGCCCCAGTAAACGAACGTGGATGTACTGACTGTAATCGCAGCCCTCGTTTCCTGAGTCCTCCCTCTGGGCCCAGGGCTGTGCTCAGTGGGCCCTGGACATCTCGTGTTGCGGGTCTCCCATGGTTCAGAAGCCCCCCTGGCGGCTCAGAGAGGTTAACGCCTCACCCAAGGGCACACAGCTGGTCTGATGACCTCACATCGCCTTCCTAAGCGTTGGAGCACGCCTCTGCAAAGGGCCACTCTGCAATTCACCCTGCAGGCTAGTGACAGTCACCTTCACCCGAGGACTAGAGCACTTGTTGTTATCACTTGTCAGAATCAGGGGCACGAGTGACTCTGCGTCCAACTAGTAGGAGAGATTTGGGGCCGAGAAGTGTCTAGAAGAGTAAATCCAACCCCCATTGTCTTATAGCAACCCGAGGCCCTGGCCGGGCGGCAATGCAGATGGGAGAAGTGACAGGTCCCCAGTCACCAGCCGTCTCTTCCAGTGCAGGAGCCGGGCTGAGAGCCAGGCCAGGGCTCGACCTCCTCCCCTGTCCCTCACCGCGAGCCTCGGGGCTCTTTCCCGGACATGGATGCTGATGCTCACACAAGTAAACTAGCCAGTAATGACAACAACCTCCCATCCCTAATCTCCCCACCACCCAGAGCTGATGGCTATCAACAACTAGGTAAAATGCTCCCAATCATTTTTATACTTGTATGTGCACACACCCATACACACCTACACACACATACACACAGCCATATGCACACACATACACACACACCTCCACATACACACCCATATACATGTGTACACACACACTAAATGCACATGCACATACACACCTCATACACACACCCATATGCACATGCACACACACATGCACACACATACACACACACCCATATACACATGTACACACACACCAAATGCACACACCCACATGCACACACCATATGCACACACATACACACACGCATATACACACACATACAGCCACACACCCCCATACACACACACCATATGCACATACACACACACGCATATACACACACATACACCCCACACACCCACACATGCACACTCATACACACTCGCACACACACACATGCACTGTTTAAGGGAAATGGGATCACACATATTATCCTTAACACACTTCTCCTAGGAACACTTCCCACGGTAACAGGCACAGACCTGCCCCGTTATTCGCAACGCCCACCGGAGCTACGTGTCCTGAGGACTATTTATTCAGGCAAGCCCGCGGGGCTGGATGTGGCTGCACCACCACCACCACCACGAACGCAGCTGTGAGCACCCCTCTCTGTGCACTTGTCCCCACACACCCTGGGGGGGCCACTGGGTCACACACGCGTCCCCGGTGAAGCTGAGTCAGCCTCACAAAGTTGGCACTGATCTCCACCCGCCGCAGCGAGGGGGGGCGGGCCCCACTTCCCCACGAGGACTCCCCGGCCCCCGGGGCCCGCTCAGCAACAACCCCAGGCCCTCAGCCCTCCCACCGCCGCCTCCCTGCCTCCAGAGAAAGAGTCCAACTTACATAAATTGCGCGGCTCGGAGACCCTGAGGTGCTGGAAGCAGGACCCGAAATGATGCTCTCTGAGGAAGTTCTGGTTTCCTGGAAAAGGAGGAAACAGCAGGAGATGGAAAGCAGAATATGTCAACGCTAAGAACCTTCCAGAGGCAACTATCACAAATTAAACTCCAGCAGAAACGCCGGCTCACGAGGTATTTTTTTATTTGCAGGTTGAAAGAATTCTTAAAATAAACACGCAGGCTTGGAAGAGCGACTGGGAAGCTGTAACCAGACAGGCGCGGCGGGCACACGGGCCACAGGCAGAGCAGCAGCGGCGCAGCGCTGGCTGGAGACGCTCCAACGACCACTGAGATTTCACGTCGCGGAAATGATCTGTTTTTCGGAGGATGAGAGCAAGCAATGCATTTTCAAATGGCTCTGTGAGCTCCAACGGCAAAGGCCATCTCTTTTACCCAGTTTGGCTGCTCAGAGATGTTCTTTTCCACCTAGATTACGGGGGACGTGTTACAGCTTATTCTCACAGCCCAGGTCTCTCTCTTCAGACTCTGGGATGGTCTCAGTGACCCTCAAGACCATTCTCCAGCCTGACCCCACAGCTCTGCCCTTCATGCCCCTCCGACCCCCCAGCCCCAGCCCCAGCAGCACTTGCAATAATCCCACACCCCAGGTAAGTCTTAGAAATGGCCCTTCTGAGGTCACCGCTGACCACTCTCACCATCGCATCCTTCGTCTTGGCCCGGGGGCCTCTTTGCTGCCGTCACATCTGTGACCTGCTCCTCGAATGCCCACTGCTGTTTGGAACCACTCCTGCCCCTCCTCCGTCCCCAACCACATCTGCTGTATCCCCCGAGGGGATGGTTCCCCTGACCGTCCATCTCCTCCACTCCCGGGTGTCAGGCCTGCCCATCTCTGCGCGGACACTCTTTCCCCAGCTCCCACCCCTCGATGCACCTGTGTCCATCCCCACCTGCAGGGTGTGACCTGGCGGCTCCACGTCCCTCTCCTGATCCAGCCCCCGCCCCTGCCGGGAGCACCCACCAGCTTAGCTTTCCCACATCTCCCACTCGCTCCATCTAGGTGGAGCCCATCTCCACGAAGGGCCTCCCCAGCCACGACCTCAGACCTCTCTCTCTGAACCCCACTCAGCTCCCGCTGCCTCCTCTCCTGTTTTCTAAGCAGGCCCCTTCCCCTAACCCATAATTCTGCCCAGCCCCTCTCAGTGGTCCACACCTGCTCTGGTGGCTCCAGCAGCCTAGGAGGGGCCATGTTATAGGCTGAACTGTGTCCCCTACAAAACTCATATGTTGAAGTCCTAACCCCCAGTACCCCAGAATGTGATTATATTTTGAGGTTGGGCATTTAAAGACGTAATTATTTTAAAATGGAGATTTTAGGGCAGGCCCTGATCCAATCTGACTGGTGTCCTTATAAGAAGAGGGGAGTAGGACACAGACACACACAGAGGGATGACCACGTGGGGACACAGGGAGAAGACGGCCAACAAGCCAAGGGGAGAGGCCTCAGAAGGAACCAACCCTGCCCACAGCTTGATCTTGGACTTCCAGCTCCCAGAACCATGAGAGAATAAATTTCTGCTATTTAAGCCCCAGTCCGTGGCACTAACACCGGCCATGGAGCCCTCCCCCACCCTCCCCAGTGGATGACACCCAGCTCCTCCTACACTCAGCAGGACACCAGTAAGGAGGGGACAACACCAGGACCAGACGTGAGGCCACACGCGGCAGTGGGAGGGACAAACCTGTAAGGCATGGGGAGTGGAGCCTGGGTAACCCTGACTGCAACCCTGGTTCTGCATCTAGAAAGAGAGAGAAGAGGGAGAGGCCGTGACGCTCCGTGGTCGTGTCTTCACCAGCTCGCTTGTCAGTGCTGGTCCATCCCCTCTCCGTGCCTCTGATTGTCGCCCTGGCATCCTCCAGGACCAAGCCTGGGGCCTCCTCCTCCTCCTCCTCCTCGAGGTCTGTCCTGCCACCCCGGGTCCCTCGGCCCTAGCTCTGCACACTGGACGGGGTGTTGACTCAGGGGTCTGCCTGCCCCTCAGACCACAGGCTTCTGGAGGCTGGCCGGGGCTGGGGTCTCCTCGCAGAGCTCAGCCCGACCCCACGGCGCAGTCTGAGTCTTTGGCCACCCCAGGCGAGACAAGGGCTCGTGCTGTTTGCAGAGAAGCCGGCTCCACACCGGGCAGGTAACAAGCCGTCTGTTTCGCTCGCCGTCCCTGAGGTCGGGTCGCCTATCTTAGTGGCCAGAAATGACGTACGTATACATTTTACACATCTGAGAAAACCCTTTGGGTCTCAGCTTCCTTCTCTATAAAATGGAAAAACCTCCCTAAAAGACGCTTTCCGTTTCTGAGGATCCAGCCAGAGACGTGGCCTGGGAGGGGCTGGGCTGGTAAATCATTCTTTTTCTCCTTCAGTTCAAGCTGGGCTCGTGACAGAAGCCCCTTCTCTGCAAAGCAGACCAACACTGGGTGTTTTCAACGACAGGGCCCCCTGAGCTGAGGCAGCATCCCCCAGGCCCCGAGGGATATGTCCCGGCACAGGAGGGGCGCTGGGGGTTCGTATCAGCACTGCCGTGGCCGAGGGCTGGGGCAGCTACAGCCCCGGGCGCTGGGTTGGTTTGTGCCAGCACCTTGAAGGCGCACCGAGCAACAGCTGCTGGCTGCGCTTCCTCTGCCTGGTTCCCAGCCCCGCGTAGAGGGGAGAGGAGCTGAGCACCGGGTAGGTGAGCCCAGACGGGAGCGAGCTGAGCTGAGCTGTTTCCCCTGAGTCAGGAGCCCAGGGCTTTCTCTCACCTTCCCCTCCCTGACTCCAGTTCACCCAAAGGAGCCTCACAATTCAACTCAGTACCCAGCTGTGTTCTCCGGCACCTTGCTCACGCCCGCAGAGACGGAAGGGGCCGGGCAGCTTGCCCAGCCCCATCCCTACCGCTCAGCCTGGCCCAGGGCATGCAGTCCTATAACGGCGCCTGGGGCACCGGGTTCTCATTAAGGTCACACACAAGTCACACTGATGCCGCAGAAGGGGTCTAACACCCATCATCTCCTTGTTAAAGCTGAGGGGTTGGGGCTCAGAGAGGGCTAGTGACTTGCCAGGTCACACAGCTGGGCAGAGGCAGAGCCGGACTACAAGCCAAGGCTTGCTCCACCACCCTCCAGAAGGTCCTTGCCTTTGGGCCTCCTGGCAGTCTCAACAAGCTGGTTTTCTCCCTGCTCAGCGGCTCCACAGTAAGCACAGGTGCTCTCGCTCCCTCCCAGGTCCCATCACATGAAGCAGCTCAGACCTCTGTGCCCTGGTGGGGGGGGGGGGGCACTGCCTCCAAAAACTGCAACCATGGAAACCCGCAGCCTACGGGACCAGCCCCAGCAGTCCAGGCTCCTCCCACTAGGTCCCCCGGCCCCTGGGCAGCGCAGAAGCAGGAGCCGGCCTGGCCGTCCCCCTGGCCCCCTCCACCCTGCATGGAGCTCCTTTCCAGCTACTCAGCAGGCACAGCCCCGCTTCCCACAGCTCTGAAACCCTCATTCCACGCTCCTCAGACACGAGGCCAGAGCCAGGACAGGGCTGGGCCCTGTGACCCGCCTCCTGTACCATCTGCCAGTCTTAGCTCCAGGAAGCCTCCTCTCCCCCATCCCGCACCCCAGGCCCCACCCAGCAGAGTCTGTCCCTGCCCCTGTCACAGGTGGAGCACCTTGCACCCTGGAGCCTGCCCATCCCACATGTGTCTCCCCCCACAGATGGGGAGCTCCTCTAGGGCAGGGACCCCATGGGTCCTATTCATCTCTGTATTCCCAGCACCCAGCCTGGAAGGCACACAGTAGGTGCTCAGTGGCTGTGTGTTGAATGACTGTATGATCTAATGCCCAAGGATGCACTAGGGGTGGGCAGTTAGGACCACAGCCTTCTGATGGGTTTTCCCCCAGGCACCCTCGGCAGACACCCAGGAGCCGTCCTTGTCCTGGGAGGCACCCATCCCCCCTGGGGGAGTAGGCAGTCAGGCGGACCTTCCAGGCAGTGAGGAGAGTGCCCTCCCCTCCCAGCTCGTGTTGGCACGGACCCAGTGCTGGCCTCTTGCTGGACGGCCTGGAGGCAGGGATGGAGCTGGCTCCCTGGGGGTCCTGGAGTCCGCTGGGGGCCTGGCACAGAGGGGCACTTGTTGAATGACTGCTGAGCAACCACCGGGCCGGGTGAGGCAGCTCTCGTGGGGATTACCAGGTACCTGTGGAGCCCTTCACCTGGGGGCCAGTTTAGGGGGAGTTAGTGATGCCCACGCCACCTCTGCCGCCATTCTGAGGGGCTGATGGCCCGCCCAAGCAGACCCCGCCGAGCTGACCGCGGCTGACCGGTTCATGCTCATTAACTGGCTCCCACACAACAAACAATACAGAAAGGACAGCTCTCTTCCTGCCACCCAGGCCTGGAGCAGCCAGCCTGGCTGGGAGAACTATGTCCCAGGGACCCCAGCGCCTGGGGAGAATCATCTGTGTCTGCCCCATCCACTCGCTGCCCGGCCCCACCCAGCTGGGCCCAGGCCCCAGAGTTTATCCTCATTCTCAGGCGAGACAGAGAGGCTTTGAGGGGTGGGGTGGGGCTGGGACGCGGGGAGGGTGAGACCAGGGACAAGCGGGGCCTGACCGGGGCCTGGATCCTGTCCCAGGACAGAGGGGCGGGCCGAGCTGCACCAGCCCCAGGGCGCAGTGCTAAGGGGGCAGCTGTTCTCAGACTGTCGGACTTGGCCCCAAATGTTCCCAGAGCGTCTGTGGAGACACAGCCCAGGAAGCCGGCGCCCGCTGTGCAGCCCCCGGGGAGCGACCCCTCCTTCCCTGTCCCAGCATCCAGCATTCAGAGGCCTCCCTTCCCCCGGGCCAGTTGCCCGAGGTCACCACGGGCTGGCCTTGAGGCTGAGAGCAAAGGTGGCTACTGCTGCCAGGCCTGGCCGGAGCTGGGCTCCCTGCAGGCCCGAGGCCAGCTCCACAGCCGGGTCCAGAGTCCAGGAGCCGGTGCTGGCCATCCTGACCTCTCTCCTTGCGTGGGCCTGCCGTGGTCTGGGTCCCCCTTTCTAACCCCGGCCAAACTCCGGAGACGGGCCAACGGCCACCCGCGCACACGCACATGCCTGCATGTGGTCTGCAGGCCTCTTGGTGTGGGGCTCCCTCCATCAGGTCCCTCTGGCAGGCCTTCGGGTCAGGATGCAGGGGTCCCACAGACAAAGGTCAGGACCCTATGGTCACTTCAGGGTCATGGATCGTGGCTCTGTGAGGGCAGAGATGCTGCCTGGCTCATCTCTGAGGCCCGGGCGGCACAGGGGCAGCTTGTAGAGTGAATTGCAGGCCGTATCAGCCATGTGAGAGGATGAGGGACAGCTGCAATGTGCCGGTCACTTCCTGTGACCCTGGTCATGTACGTGACAAACTATGACTGTGTATTCTCTAACTGTGGGAGGCAGAATAATGTCCCCAAGGATGCCCACGTCCTAATCCCCAAAACCTGTGAATATGTTACCGTGTGGGGCCGAAGGGACTTTGCAGGTGTGATTAAGGCTCCTGAGACAGAGGTTACCCCAAATCTCCAGGTGGGCCCTGGTAATCACAAAGGCCCTTATGAGAGGGAGGCAGGGGGTCAGAGGAGATGTGGCGATTGATACAGAAGTCTGAGTGATGTGGGGCGGTAGCAGGAGCGTGGGTGTCTCTAGACACCAGAAAGGATAAGGAACAGGTTCTCCCCTGGAGCCTCAGGAAGGAGCACAGCACTGTCGACCCATCGTAAACTTCTGCTCTCTAGAACTGTAAGGTAATACAGTTGTGGTTTTTTAAGCCACTAAATTTGTGGTAATTCGTTACAGTGGCCACAGGAAACGAATAGTCACCAACTTCCTCCCACAGCCTCCCCTGCTCTGCATCCCCGGAGCTCGGAGAACAGCTGTCACGTGGGTCTGTCCTCTTTCCTCACCTGGCAGGGCCCCCAGGTGGGCCTGGGGACGGGTGCTGTCATGGTGTGCACTCAGCCGCGAGTGTCCTGGGTCCCCTGGCAGTGGGGGACCACAGGGCCGGGCAAGGGGAGGCAGCAGTGACCCCCAAGACTGAGGAGCAAGTGGGAGGGAGAAGGCTGGGGGGCTGCTCTCCCCCCAAATCCCAGTGTTCTGTAATTCCCAGAGCGACAGTTCTGGGAATTCAGCGAAAATGGTGATGGATGTCACCGTTGGCACGTGGGGAGCAGTGGGCCCAGCCACTGCAGCCCGCAGTGTCCCTTCCCGGACCAGGGGACTTCCTCTGTCCCCGGTTTCCTTCTGCGCAGTCATCAGCCCCTCGGCCTTCTCCAAGGCTCTCGGGCTGTCACCCCAGAACGTGCCGTTTGAGTCCGAGAGGACACTCGGGTGACAGAGGAGCAGACACGGGCGGTGGCCCAGGCAGGCTGCCAACGCCGGGGCCCCTCGCCCCTCGCCAGGGGGACAGGCCAGCTCCTGCTCCCCCTTTACCCCAGGGCAAGGACCCCCGGTCCGCCAGCCCCTTGAGGGAGCCCCTCCCTCTCTCCGCCCCCCAGGCCTGAGGCTTGAACAGCGGCCACACGGAGGTCTGTGCCCACCGGTGCCTAAGTCAGGGCTCTCCAGGCTGAGAGGGTCTCGTCCCTCCAGGTACTAAAGGTGGTCATGCGAATCTAGAGGAAATCAGAGGCCTGTACTGACCCTTGCGGAGGACTCTGAGCAAAGCACCTGGCATGCCAGGACTCGTGCAGGGAGCCGGGAATTCAGAACAAAGAGAACGGGGCCTTTCCCCCAGGCTCCGAGTGAAGTGGAGCCGAGGGAGCGGGTATAAACCGACGGGACACAGCGTACATGCGGTTTATGGACACAGAGGAGGGAGCCCCCCGCCCAGCTGGGGGTGGGAGGGTGAGGACGTGTGGCAGCGGGAGGAGTCAGCAAAGTCTTCAGGGGGTGACATTCAAGGTGAATCCTAAAAGACCTAAAGCAGGAGTTCGCAGGGATGCAAGGGCACAAGAGGGCATTCCCGGCAGAAGGAACACGTTTGCGAAGGTGCAGAGGCCAGGAAGCGCACGGCACTGGGCAGACGCACCAGCTCGGGTGGAGCGGGGCTGTGGGTGAGGGGGTAGTGGGAACTCCTCCCCTGCTCAGCGCACCGCCACCCCAGCCTCCTCTCGGCTCCTGGAGCTGGCTGGCTGGTTCCTGCCTCAGGGCCTTTGCACGTGCTGCTCACCCAGCCTGGAACCTTCCTCCCCCTCTCTCATCAGGGCTGACCCTGCCTCATCTGTCAGGCTTAGCTCCAGTCCCTTGTCCTCCGGAGGCTTTCCCTGGCCAGCTCACGTACAGTCGGTTCTTCCCCGTTGTCCCGCCTCAAGATGCCCCATTGATTTCCTCAGTGCACCTGCCCCTGCAGCCCTTCTTGCCTGATTTGTTGCATTATTTGGTAGTGTAGGCGTTGATTTCTGTCCCTCTCCAGGACGTCAGCCCCGGGAGGGCAGGGTCCATGCGTGCCTCCCCCTCCCTGCTGCCCCTCCTGCCCGGCGCCCAGAGGGCCTCTGAGTGGTGAAGAACTTGCCCTTTGCCCTCCTTGCTGGGAGGTGATCTGTCACCCTGCAGAGGTCTTTGTTCAGGGAGGGGGTTAACCACACCCAGCAGTCTTGGGGTGGGGCGGGCCGTGCCAGAATGACCAACCACGTGATTTAGGGGGGTCTCGGGTCGTGCCCCCCAGAGAACGACATCAACCACGCAGCAATCAATCAGGCCATCAGTCAAGCACCTATATAACAGGGCCCCACTAAGACCTCTGGACGCGGAGCTTCCCCGGTTGGCAATACTCCACGCGTCTGTCCCCATGGATGCTGGAAGGTACCGTGTCCCGACTCCACAGGTGGGGACGACGGAGCCCTGTGGGGACCCTCCTGGACCCTGCCCCAGGCGTCTCTGTGGCTGATTGCACTCTGCATCCTCCCCTGTAATAAACCGTAACGGTGGCTATAATAGTTCCCAGTGAGTTCTGTGAGTCCTTCTAACGAATTATTGAACCTGAGGGCAGTGTGGGAGACCCCTCGGCACTGCAGTTGGTGTCAGAAGTGTGGACGGTCTCAGGGACTGTTTGGGGACCCACTAACTTTGCAGCTGTCCGCACACTTTTGTGGCCACTGGTGTCTATTGAAGGAATGAAGGGGTCAGCAGGGCCCGGGCGGGGAGGCCCCGGGATGCCCCCCGCTCCCCTCGCGACGTCCCTCAGCTCACCTACTGTTGACACCTTCACACCCTCCAGGCCTCACGCCACCTGCCCCACGGCCTGGGGGACTGGCCAGCGAGCTGCAGAGGGTGGTCAGAGTCCCCCTAATCGTATGAAGATCCCCCACGAGCGGGGAAGAGTGCACCGGAGAAGAGTCAACTCCACCAACCTTGTTCTTGTCTTCAGTTCTGGCTGCCTGTCGACACGCCGGGTGCCAGATGGAGGCGCCTGCGGACAGATTCCCGAGAGGGGAGTGGTTAGTGTTATTTCCCGTGATGCAGGGCCACGGGATGGTCAGGAGGAGGGAGCCGGCGTCCACACGTGGACACTCCTTCACCCACTCATTCTCTGTGCCGGGGGGCGCCGGGCCTGGGGCGTGCAGATCACCTGCCCGGGGGCTCACAGTGCAGGTGGTGGACATGAGATCAACAGGAAAACACATCACCTGCATGGCGTCCCGCAGAACCTGAGGGGGCACCTCACCCGGCCCGGGCAGCCGGATGAGGCTCCTCAGAGCACGGGTATCTGGGGGCTTCCAGTTCAGAGGCAGAGGAGAGAGAAGGGGCTGCCGTGTGAGAGGGAGGGGGAGCCTCAGGCGTGGGGTGAAGAACAGGCTGGGGGCCGGGCACGAGGCTGGAACTCTGGGCCCGGCCCGTCACTAATTCACTGGCTCTCTAAACCTTCTCGTGCCTCAGTTTCCTCACCTGCCAGCTCTGCCCGGCCACCCACGTAAACAGCCACACGTCAAGGCGACCAAGCGCCCCATGTGTCTGGTGTTCTGCTCTTTCCTAATTCAAACTCCACCTCCCCAAGTCTCAGAGTTTTCCCACCTGCAAACAGGGCCGTAATAACCGTCGCTCATCAGGCCATTGGGAGATTTAAATAAATTCAGTAGGGGTAATGGCGTATTGGAAGAGCACCTTGTGAGTGATGGTATATACACGTTAGTGTTACATACGCACATCACCTCTCCCTGCTCCCCATGCTTTGGGGCTCAGAGCACCTGCTGCCCCCCGGGGCCTCCTTGAACCTCAGCCTGACCCCACTCCTCAGTGGAGCCGCCCGCTGAGCATACGCCTTCCGCCGGCGGCCGCGGCTTGTCTAGGTTCCTGCGCCACCGGCCCCAGCCAGCCCATGCCACATGGAGGTAGGCTGTGTCCATCCCACTCTCGCGTCCCCTAAACAAGCCACACAGGCCTGGCACATAGCAGGGGCCTAAAATGTGTGTGTGGAAGGGCGGAACCACGTCCTCTCCTGCTTGCAGAGCCTCCAGGTGAATTAACGCCGGGAAACAGGCCCCTTACTGCTCCTCCTGGCAAATATCTGCATCAGCCCGGAGCTCCTGAGATTTGATTGGGGGTGTGTAAAATGTTTATTTTTTTAAAAAAAACTGTGGGGCCAGCCCAGTGGTGGAGCAGTTAAGTGCTCGCGCTCCACTTCAGCAGCCCAGGGTTTGCAGGTTCAGATCCCGGGCGCGGACCTACGCACTGCTCATCAAGCCACACTGAGGCCGCGTCCCACATGGAGCAACTAGAAGGATGTACAACTATGACATACAACTATCTGCTGGGGTTTTGGGGAGAAAAAAGGAGGAAGATTGGCAACAGATGTTAGCTCAGGGCCAATCTTTCTTGGGAAAAAATTGTTTGATTACAAAGGTAATAGATGTCCCTTACTAAAAATTAAAGGAACCTAAAAAAGTATAAATAAGAAAATTAAAATCATCTACAATCTCTTTCCCCCTTCTGGCTGGGCCACCTTCCAGTGGACACGTACACAGTAAATAGAACTCGGATCAGGCCGTCCACACCCAGTGTCCGATCCTGTGATTTCTGCTTAAAAACGTCTTGACCATTTCCCATATAATTAAATATCAAAAGCATAACTTTGCACGGAGAAATGAGAATTAATTTATCTGCTCCTGGCCTGAGGCCTCAATGCTTTACTTCTAAATAACGTTGTGGGGGCCCCACTGTGCACATGTGCTGGCACATCTCTAGTTATTTACTTAAGGACTTCCTAGCAGTGGAGTCTTGGATCAAAGGGTGTGGACGTTTTCAAGGCTCTTGATGCATATTGGCCATTTCCCAGTTTTTGCCCCACCAGCCAGATGAGAGGCCCTTTTCCTCGAATTCTCACAACATGGGGACATGTCCTTCCTTTTAATCTTTGTCAACCCAATGAGAAAAAATAGCATCTAATCATTTTAACCTGGTCTCCCTGATAATTAGTGAGAGTCAGCAGCCCCTCCCCTACGTTTATTGGAAAGAGTCCACGGCTGGGAAGGTGTGTCCAGGGGGAGGGGGTGGTGGTATGGGGGGGTGGCTGCCTCATCATCTTTGAAGCCGTGGGGCTCGCTGGGACCACTGCTCTAGAGAGCTCTTACTACACAGGGATTCACCTGTCCCATAATACCTCATGGAGCCCCAGCATCCAGGCAGACCAGGCGGAAGGTCTCGGGGTGTCCAGGCAGGTGGGGCCAGAGCTCCCAAAGACGCCCCGGCCACGGGACTCCGGCGTTCCATGGCACGGAGCTTGAAAACCACTGGCTGATCCGACCCCTCATCATACAGATCAGGAAATGTGAGGCGGGAGAGGACATGGGGCTGGCTTCAACATCCAGAGAGTCACAGCAGGTGCTGCTTTAGAAGTGGGGTTCCAGCCTCAGCCCAGAGCCGTGAAGACCATCTTTGTTCCCTGAGACTGGGTCCCCCTTGATGGTGAGCTCGTGTTCCCTGCCGCCGTCCCAGAGCCATTGTGCTCCACATCAGAAGGCCTGAGAGCACTATTTACGGTGGGGGTGGCCGCCTCGGGCAGGGGGACCCTCCCCATCCAGACATTGTAGCACTGTATGGGTGCAAAGGACCCCTTTCATGGGCTCTTGAGTGGAGACTCAAGGAACAACAGGGGACCCTGGGGACCAGGCCGTCCTATCGTACATCACCTCACGAGTTCGGCCTCAGAAAGGGAGGCCTGTCTAACACACAGCCCCAAGATGACGCCACGTGAGGTCATTAAACAGTCCATCTGAGGGACAGTGTGTGGTTCTTCCATGTGCCTGCCCTGCCCAGCTTGCCTCCAGGGTCACTGGAGACAGAGACATCGTTGAAAAGAAACTGTGGCTAACGAGATGAGGTCTTGACATCACTCATCCTTCCCCGGGCCCCTCTCCCCACGTCCAGGCCATTCCAGGTCCGGTGGGCTCTTCCTCCCACACATCGCCCACCGCCCACCACTGCCCGCTGCCCACCACCGTCCCCCGCCTCACCATGGCTGCTCGGGCCAGCCTGCTAGGGCCCCGCTCCCCCAGCTCCCGCTGCGTGACGGGGCTTCCTAACTAGTGAGATGACCCATGTGACCCCCCAGCTCACACCCGGCACATGGAATGGGCACAGAGGTGTCCGCTTCTTGCCCTAGGGGACTGAGCAGTGCATTTCTGCTCTTACCTTGAAGGTACATCTCCTCGCCCTCCGCAAACATCCGGCCGCACCTGACGCATAGTGCACACGAGGGGTGGTAGTGTTTCTCCCCCGCCTGCGGGAGAACAGAGCAGAGGTGTTTCTACGGAGGTGGAGTGGTCACTGAGCCAGCAGCACCGGCTTGTGGAACAGCACGCGCACACGCGGGCACTCAGGGGCTGCTGGGAGGCGAGCTGTGCGGCAGAGGGCCCACAACCGTGTGGGGACGGACAGGACCAAGGACAGAGCCTGGATCCAGTGGGTGCCCCCAGGCCGTCCAGGTGCCTGTGTGTGTGCGCGTGCGTGCGTGCGTGCGTGCGTGTGTGTGTGTGTGTGAAAGCTGGGCCCCAGCCCACTGGGGGCCTCATTTCGGAGCAGAGACCTGGCCACACGGCCCAACCTCCAGGAGAGCAGGTGTGTCACCAACTCCTCCAGCTCAGGGGTTGATGGGTCTGCTGCCCCCACGAGGCAGAGGGGAGCCAGGTCCCATTCATCTCTGTATGGGGGGGACGGGGGCCAGGAGATGAGGAGGAAGAGGGCGGAGGACGAAGCTAACATTATTTCCCCAGGTGGAGGGACTGGAGGGGTGGGGTGGAAAATGATTAATAATTTTCGTTTTGTATCTCTGTATTGCTCAATTTTCTTATTAGCATTTATTATTTTTATAATTCTTAAAAATCCATTAAACTAAAATATTAATACTGAAATAAGCTAAACAAATTACATTGGCTGGTTTGGGTAGTTCTACGTGGTGCAAAAATAAATCCCCCCAAATCCTGAACCCAGCATTATTTTATAGTGACCACTTCTCAGCCTCAGGGGAGGCTCGGCTGCAGCCTGTCGCTAAATGTGGATGCTGGTCCCACGTTTCACTCTCTCCTAAAATGGGAGGACATTTAATCATCACTCCCTGAATTTGAATTAGTAATAATCACGCTCCTGAATTAGTAAGTAATGGGCAGAAACTCATTACAGGCATCTCACTTTTCTTTCCCTCACGCACTGGTGCCTTTGGTGAAAATCAGCCCCAAGGTGACCCCTGTGTATGGGGAGGAAGAATCCAGAACAGGCTCCTCTCTGCGTGGGGCAGGACGTGCTAATGGAGTGGCCTACCAATATCTTCAGCAAAGGGGTTCTTCCTGGGAAACACGAGGATGCTGAGCCCTCGGTCCTGCCTGCTCTGCAGGTTCCGGGCCTTTGCATAAGCTGTTCCTTCCTCCTGGAGTGCCCTTCCTACTCTCCACCCCAGGCCACTGGAAGGTTCTTCATCTCATCTCAAGTGTCACCTCCTCTTGAAAGCTTCCCCTGGATGTTTCTCTACTCTGGACTCCCACAGCCCCATTTTCACAAGGTTTGGCAATTATTTTGGGTAATTCGTCCCCACTAGGCAGTGAGCCTCTGAGGGTGGGGCCTGGCACGGGGCCATCGCAGGAACTGCTAGTGCAGGGCTCTGTCTGGGTAGCAGGTCGCTCCACAGCATTGGCCCCGCAGAACCAGGGTGAAGCGGTCATTTCAGTGATTAAAAGCATTAAAACGCCCAAGTGATCAGAGCCGCTCTCTCGCTGAGGTGTAAACGGGCCTGAATCAGCTCCTATCTTCAGAAGCAGGAACCGCCTGTCATCCACGTCACCACTCTCAACTGCTGATTCAGGCCTTTTAAACACTGTGACCTCTGACCTGTCCTCACACCACCTCATCCAGGCGCCCCCTTCACACTGGGGAGGGGGAACCCCCCGACTTCAAACAGGAGCTCTGTGACAGCCACTTGGGGGAGAAAGCTCACGCTGGAGGGAAACAGATCCTGGCGTCTACACAGCACGTCTACATGCGAGTCAGGAGGAGAGGAAAACTGTGAGGACAGTTTCTAGGATGACAGGCTTGAAACCCCAACCCAACGATGAGAATTAACGCTGAGTGGAGGAACAGCCCCACAGCCACTGTGAGGGGCCGGCCCTGCATCCACGCTCTTCCCTCCCGCCCCAGCACCCGGCAAACTCCCCCACCTCCAAAACGTACAGCCACTCGGCCACCGTTTCTGCGGCTGGCGCTGAGAGCCCTTCACACATCCTAACTTGTCTTCACCCTCGCGATAGCCCTGTGAGGTACTGTCTCATCCTCGGTTTCCGTAAGGAGCACAGAGAGGCGGAGAAACCTGAGCAAGCTCACACAGCAGGGAGTTGGTGGAGCCAGCATTAGAGCCCAGGGGTCTGGCCCCTTGTGGCCTCTCAGCACCCGGCCTGGCGGTCCCCAGCTCCGGGGTGTGCACCCCGTCCTCACAGGCTCCCCACCTCCCAGGCCCTGAGCAATCAATGTGGAGGCCTCTGACGGACCTAAGACTGAGCAAGAGAAGGCAGACACTAAATAACAGATTCCGTTTTTACCAAGTCCAAAACTAGGCAAACGAAGCCACACTGTCAGAGTCAGGGTGGTGGCTGCCCTTGGGGGCCCCAGGGGACGTCTGGGGGGCTGGGCACGTTCTGTTCTAGATCTGGGTGCTGGCTACACGGGCGTGTCTAGTTTGCAAAAATTTATCAGGCTGCACATGCATGGTTTGCGTGCTCCTCCGTGTGCGTTACATGCCAATGAAAGAATTTTCCCACAAGATGGATCAATGGCCTGAATGAAAGAGCTAAAGGTATGAAACTCTTAGAAGAAAACACACGGCACATCTTGATGAGCCAATTTGGCAATGGATTCTTAGATTTGACAGCAAAAGCAGGAGAATCAACAACAAAATAGATAAATTAGACTTCATAAAAATTAAAAACCTTTGTGCATCAAAGCACGTTATTCAGAAAGTGGAAAGACAACTACAGAACGGGAGAAAATATTTGCAGATCATAGATTTGATAAGGGCTTAGTATCCAGGATATATAAAGAACTCTTACAGCTCAACAATAAAAAGACAAACAGTCCAACTAAAAGACGGGCAGAGGACTTGAACAGACATTTCTCCAAAGAAGATAAACAAACGGCAAAGAAACACATAAAAGATACTCAACACCATTGTCATTAAGGAAACGCAAATCCAGACCATGAGGTACAAACGCACACCCACTCCGGTGAACGTGATTAAAACAAAACAAAACAAAAAATGTAAAATAACGAGTGTTAGCAAGCATGTGGAGAAATAGGAAGCCTGTACATTGATGAAGGGAATGTAGAATGGTGCAGCGGCCGTGGAAAACAGTTGGTCAGTGCCTCAAAAAGTACAGAATGACCATAGGACCCAGAAATTCCACTCCTTGGTCTATAAGAAAAATGAAGAGAACAGAACAAGGGAAATGAAAACATAGGTCCACACAAAAACCAGTACCTGAATGCTCACAGCAGCATCATTCTCAACAGCCAAAAGGTGGAAACAACCCAAACGTCCATCAATGGATGAGTGGATAAACAAATTGTGGTCTATCCATACAACGGAATATTATTTGGCCATAAAAACGAATGCAGTGCTGACCTGTGGGGCCCCCATGATGTCTTATAAGGACATTAGTGTCCTTACAAGACGAGACACCAGAGCTTGCTCTCTGCCACGTGAGGACACGGGACAGGCGCCGTCTGCAAGCCAGAAAGTGGTTCCTCGCCAGGAACCGAAGGGGCCGGCACCTTGATCTCAGACGTCCAGCCTCCAGAGCCTCCAAAACTGGGAGAGTACCTCTCTGTTGTTTAAGCCGTACGGTCTATAGTGCCTGTTGTAGCAGCCCGAGCAGGCTAAGATGGGCTTACAGAGTCAAAAGCAGAAGTCTCCTCGCTCCATGTATCAATCTCCTCGTCACTCCCGTCCTCTCTCGGTGGCCACAGTGACGGGCGGCCCGCATCACGGGACACTGCTGCACCCCTGCTCTTCCAGGGCCTTTTCCTCCCAATCACCGCCAAGAAGGGCCTCAAAAATCAGCACCTGCGGGTGGCCTCTGTGCGGCCCCCCAGCCCCAGCCCCGCATATGGCCCAGCGGGGGCTCAAGATGGCTCAGATTTTACAAGTATATTAAAAGCCCATGAGGTTTTGCAGTGCGTGGTTTTAAAAAGATGTCTTGTGCCTTCTGACAAGTGGCTGTCATCTTTAATAAGACAGAACAAGCCTCTTCAGATACGCAGCAATGCAGCCTGCAGGGGCCAGCACCGAGGCAGAGTGGAGGGGTCTGAGCACGCCCCCCGTGGACGTGCAGGACCGGGCTAGCACCGAGGAGACGCGGCAACGTCTCTGGGCTCCAGAAATGCCCTCTCCTCCCTGCAGAGAGGTGCTAGGAAGCCCTTCCTCACAGGGCTGTGGGAAGCACAGGGGGACGGGCCCCCGACTGTGATGGGCCTCACACACCCCAGGCAGGCGGCCCCTTTTCCTCCCTAACCCACCCACGGCCTCTTCCACACCCTGGACACCCGGCCAGTCTCCACCTGCTTTCCGGCCCTCCCTTGGCTTCCAGGCTGCAGAGGGCTGGGCCTGCACGCCACACGACTCCCCAGCCCGGGATGGCCATTGCCTAGTGGTGGCTCACGGTGCATTCACCAGCCCGATTCGAAGCTTTAGTTTCCTTTTTGAATGACCAGAACTGAATCCAGATCTTAAAAGACCTAATCATCAGGGTGCGCTAATAAAATGAAATTTACTGAGAAGCTAATCTAGACCTGCAGCAGGAGCCATGCAGCCGGGGGAGCATCCGGCAGCCGTACACAGTCCCCAGCAGTCTCTGCACCCAAGACCCTCAGGGGCCACTTCGCCCTGAAAAGAAGAGCCCAAGTCCCCGCCAGCCGGCAAAGCCCCGTGTGACCTGCAGCCCCCTCAGAGCCCTGACCGCCCCCCCGGCCACTCTCCCCACTGTTGACCCCCCTTCTGCCACCCCGGCCTCCTCCCTGTTCTCGGGACACGCCCACTCTCCGCTTGGGGTCTCTGCGGGAACACGCGTCGCCAGGCCGGCCCGGCTCTCACTCCCGTGCTCTCTCTTCCTCTCGCTCACAATCCAGCGCCGTCTAGGGCGCGTGCTTCAGGACTGAGCTGTCCCCTTCTTCTCCACCGTGCCTAGACCCCGGAGCAGAGCTGCACACCGAGATGGTGTCCCATAAAGACCCTCTGAAGGCGCAGACGGTGCCCGCCAGCCGTTCATAAGCGGTCCCTGCAGGACAGTGCGTTTGGGATCAGGTGGGTCACCTGTTCCACCTGCGGGTGCTCACCTGCCCGTCAGCACGCGGGGCTGGAGGAAGCCCCGCAGCAAAGCGCCTGCTGGGCGCCCCGCCCCAGCATCCTCCAACCCGGACGACCAGGGAGCACGGGAACACCACGTCGACCGTGCCACAGACCAGTCCTCAAGGTGAGGACTCGAGGTGCCGACTCCTCGGTGGAGGAGCCGGGACGTGACATCAGGCTACAGGCAAGTCAGCGTGTCTGCGTGTGTCGTGTATCTGTGTGTGTATCTATGCGTGTGTATCTGTGTGTATATCTGTGCATGTGTATCTGTGTATATGTGTATCTGTGTGTGTATCTGTGTGTGTATCTGCATGTGTGTGTCCGTGTGTATATCTGTATCTCTGTGTGTGTCTGTATAGGTGTGTGTATGTCTGTGTGTGTGTCTGTGTGTGTTATGAGTGTATCTTTGTGTGTATCTGTGTGTGTCTTTGTGTATGTCTATGTGTGTACCCGTGTGTGTCCACATGTATCTGCATGTGTGTCTGTGTGTCTATGTATGTCTCTACGTGTTTCTGTGTGTATATGTGTGTGTCTGTGTGTGCACTATCTACAAAGATGACTTCTAAATGCTAACAGTAGTTAGTCTGAGTGATGGCTTCCTTATGGACAATTTTTTGGGTTATTTTATGATAAACAGCCATTCCTTCTAAATGTGTTTTTTAAATAAACACATTCATCAAATTAAAAGAGAGAGACAGAAAGAGAGAAGTTGGGGCCTAGGGAAGATGACCTCACCTCTGTCCCAAGGAAATGCTTTTATTTGTTTGGAACATGTGATTTATTTTCTCCCAATGATAAAAGTCATACCTGTTTATGAGAGAAAATGGAAAATGCCAACAGAAGAAAGGAGGGAAGAAAGAAACCAATGTCCCGGAGTAGCAGGAGACGGTTTATTTGAAATGGAGAATGGTTTAGCTGGCCGCCTGACCCAGGGCGGGAGTGCTTCTGGGCGGCCCCTTCCCCTCCAGGGCTCCTCCAGGGCAGGAGGGGGACCCCTGCCACCGTCACCTCTGTGAACCCAGCCCCAGCCCGGGGTGGGACACCTGAGTGTTTGGGAGGGTCTGTAAGGTGAATGGTGGATTGAGGAAGGAAGACAGGAAGGAAGGGAAGAAGGGAAGGCGGATGAGGGAGGGAGGGAAGGAGGAAGAAATAAAGAAAAGAGAATTGATTAGTGATCCCAGAGGGACCCTGGGCTTCTCGTTACCATGGAGACAGGCAGGCAGCATCAGGCAGGTGGGGCTCCGGGGGGCCACTGTGCCAGGGTTAAGGAGGGTGGGGCTGAGCCAGAAGCACCCCCTCTCCCGCCCCACCCCCACTTGTGCAGGGAAGCATTCCAGCTAATACCGGTGCGAACAGGCAGCGTGAGTGACGGCAAGGACTGAGCCACGGACTCCCCCTCACTCAGCACCCCCTTCCCCTATCAAACTCGGATCCAGTCGGTCTGGTGACACTGCTGTCCCCTGGCCATTCATCAGTCACCTTCCAGCTCTCTCCCTGGGGAGACTCCATCCCCAGGAGCCAGCACTGCAGCACGGCTGCTCCAGGCACCACCCCCCCCCGGCTCCCACACCCCAGCCCTCCCCACATGGCCAGCCGTCCACGTCGGCTGTGGGGGCAGATGTCAGCCCCTCCCAGGTCCCCACCGGACCCAGGAGGCGCCTCCACCCACACCCCAGCGTGCAGCAGGTTCAGCAAGACAGATACCGGAGACACGGGGGATACGGGAAAGCACGCAGTAGAGGATGCTACCTATTTAGGAGGAAGGGGGAGGAAAAGCCCCACCGCCACCGAGGGCACATTTCATGGGCAGGCAGGCAGGCAGGCGCTGCTGGCACCCAGCGTTAAGATGGCACTCCGCCCAGCCGTGCGCAGACGCAGCACAGATTGAGGGCCCCTCCCGGCAAGGAAGGGGTCCCGGGCTGCTCTCCCGCTCGGGCCCTGGGGAGAGGAGAGCCCTGGGTGCCGACAAGCATTTTAGGGCCAAAATGGGGACGACAGGTGCCTTGGGGGGTCTCCCACCTGGCTGACCTGTCCCCGCTCCCTAGAAGCCCACCCACCTGCAGCCCCGCACGGCTCCTTCGGCCTCCCCATCAGCCCTCAGAAGCACCTGGCCAGGCTTCCTACCTGCACAGGTCCTGGCACCAGAGCCCAGTCCGATCGGCCAGCCCTCACGGACCCTCTCCAGTGCCCGCTCCCTGGACAGGCAGTGTGACCGTGAGGATGGACACCTCACCCTTCAGCCAGCGGTCTGGATCCTCTTCCTTCTCTTTCAGATCCTGCCACCTGCCACCTGCTGCCCCCAGGAGCCCACTGCCCGCCCAGCTGGGCGCCGGCACGCTCCGGGCCAAGCTCAGGTGGTGCCACGGCGGCGGCTGCTCCCCCTCTGCAGAGCCAGGCTCATCTCTGCCCGCCCGCGGCTGCCGCCTCTCCGAGGAGGATGCTCAGAGCTTTGCAGAGCCCGCCGACTCAGCCGCGCCACGGAACTTGCCGGCAGAGGCAGAAACAAAAGCATTAATCTTCCCTGGGAGGCCCTTTACCCCCCACCGCAGACGAGGAGGAACAACGCAGACCTGTTTTCCTCTGGCTCCTCACAATTAAGACGGTCCCTTCCCAATAAACTGGACTGCACCCGGGGGGCCCAGGCACAGCACCACCCCCACATTCTGTATCTGGCCCAGCAGCAACTATCAGGGGCGCTTCCACTGCAGACGGGGTCACTCCTGCCCTCCCGATCCATCAAGGGGAGGCCCGCTGATTGCCCCATGACAGTGATGAAGCCCCCAGCCCCAGCAGTTACCACGGGCCAGCACTGAGCTGGGGACACTTCACAGACGATGTCTCGTTGAACCCCCGAGCAGCTTACTGGAGTGTTCTATTGACAGGTGCAGTGCTTGCTCAGGGCCAGGAGAGGCAGGGCCAGCAGCAGGGTCTGGGTCAGGTCTGTCCCCCACCCTCCCAGGGTGCAGGGCCGTGGTTGTCAGGAAGTGGGCCAGGCTAGATTCACACAGCTATAGCAGCAACAGCTCAGCCCACCTGAGCCGAAGACGCACCCCACTTTAGCCATCAGGTGTTACAACGTGACACAGTGCTAAACCAGAAACACAAACCAACGTCCATGCACTGGGAGAGGCCGAGTGGTGGGGCGGAGACCAGGTGCCAGGAACCTGGGCAGTCTGGGTTCTCGTCGGGCTCAGCCACCTCTTGGGGCTGGCTGATGGCCCAGCACATGCTCTCCCTATGGGCGGAGTCCAGCTGGATGCCAGGTGCCAGGTGTGTGGCCCCAGGTGGTGCCGCTCACTGAGAGAGGCTAGGGGGCGGGGGGAGGACCATGGTGTGTGTATGGGTGAGGGGGGGTGGGTTGTCCCCGAATTTGGTGATGACCTAGCCGAACTTTAGAGCCACCTGCATTTTAGAGGAGAAATATGGGCAGAGGGACAAAGGTAAGTCAGCTAGGTACCTCGAGAGAGGACAAGCCAGGTGCCGGGAGACCGCAGGGAGGAGAGGCAGGCCCAGCAGTGGGAAGCCCAGAAGCATGGGCAAGGAGGCCCCGAGGGCAGGGAAGGGTGGGGATGGGTCGAAAGGGGTCCCTAGCCACGGGTATGGCGTCTGCAGAAGGCGGGCAGAGCGCAGGACCGAGGGCACTGAGGAGAGGCCGGTGGCTGAGAGGCAGCCAGGCCCCTGCTGGGTTGAGCCCTCGGCTGTGCAGGGACCAGGAGACTGAGCAGCGGATGAGGGGACCTTGATGTGAGGTTGATGGGTTTGTTTGGTTTTTAAATGGGTTAAACGGGGGAGACTTGAGCTGTTTAAAAAGCTACGGGGGAGGATGCCCTTTGAGAGGGGAGGTGTGTGCCCAGGGAGGAAACCAGATGGCTTGGGTAAGAGAGGGCTCCAGAGAAGGTGGGAGGGAGGGGCCCGGACCAAGCACAGGCTGGGGGCTGCGGGTGGCAGGAGGGAGAGCGCCTTCATCAGAAAGGGCAGGAGAGGGTGGAGGGGTGGCAATGCGGAGCGGCACAGACAGTGAGCCGACGTCCAGAGTGACGTCTGGCCCTCTCTCTCCGGCATGTCAAAGACAAGGTCATTGTGGGGGGAGGGGGAGGAGCCCGGGAGAGAGTGTAAGGTCTGGAATAGTCTTTTTGGGGAACAGAGAGAAACACGGTTTGAATTGCTGGGCTTGGGGCAGGCGGGGCCCTGACCGGTGGCACCCCCCGAAGCTGTTGCCAGGGCAGGGGGCAGACGCCCACAGAGCTGGGTTTGCGGCAAGAGCTGGGCGAGGAGAGGGGCAAAGGAGGGCAAAGGAGGCACTGGGAGACAGGAGGGCACCAGGTGAGGTGTCACCCTGGGGAGAGGACAGATCATTCGTCCACGTTCAGAGAATATTAGGCATGACTGCCACCCTGGAAAATACTTACAGGACGATCAGCTGACAAAACGTCAACACTCATCATGTGACCGCTCACACAAATGGGTCAGAAAACGTGAAGACCCCAGTGGATAAACAGGCAAAGCCTACGAAGGTTACTGAAACGCAAGAACTCGGATTGGCTGAAAACTACGAGGAGAGCCCCATCGGTAGGCGCGGAGGAGGGGCGCAGTAAAGCAGATCCCGGTTCTCACCGCCACACTGCCCAAGACTTCCCCAAGATCACACCCACGGGGGAGGTGGGGAATGGCGTATTCCAGTGACGAGTGTAAATTAGGGTAATCTTTCTGGAAGGCAATTTAAGAGTGTTAAGGATCCTTAAAAAGTTCATAGCTGTTGGCTCAGCTTCTACCTTTCTGTGAATTAAGGAAAACTAGAGATGCAATTAAAAAAAAAGATGTTCATCTCAGTGTTATTTACTGTAGTAAAAAAACGGAAAGCAGTGCTATACCTAATAACAGATGACCAGCTTAGTAAATTCTGGGATAGTCCTATGATGAAATATGATGCTATACCAAAACACGCTTATGGAAGGATGAACCTTGAAAACACCCTACAAGACAGAAGCCAGACACAGAGGACCATGTATTGCACGATTCCACTCACATGAAATGCCCAGAACAGGGACCAAAAGTCAATTGGTGGTTGCTGAGGCTCTGTGGGAGTCACAGTAAGGGGTATAGGGTCTTCTCGAGGTGAAGACGACGCTCTAAAACGCACAGTGGGGGTGTTGCACAGCTCTGTGAAGATACTAAAAACCGCTGAATCACAAACTTTAAATGGGTGAATAGTGTGGTATGTGAACTATATTCCAATAAAGCTGTTATAAAAAAGACCTATAATACAAAAAACAAAAATATGGGACTCTGTTAAACAGGAAATGTGAGTTGATAAAATCAGGATATGCTGTTGTACGAACGTTTTGATACCAACTATGATAACATGGACAGAGAAAAACACTGGAAGGAAACCACCCAAAAAGTTAAGTGAACTAGGATCCATTATCAGTGATTTTTCCCCCTTATTTCTGCTTTGCAAACTCTACAACCAATGGGCGTGTAATCGCACCCACCCCCAGAGGCCGCTCAGCAGACGAGGGCAGAGCTCCACGCAGAGCCTGGGACTATCCCCACTGAGGCGCTGGCCTCCCGGGTTTGCTGGCGAATGAGGGGAGATGACCAGGAGGGCAGCCTCGGGCAGCACTGACGTCTGGGATGGCGTGACCACCCCTTTCCCCTCCCCACTCCCCGCCAGGCCCACGTTGAGGGGTGAGAGAGGGTTGGAAAGAAGGTGGAGCTGAGGGCCCAGTATAATTCTGTTCCTGCTGCTCGAATGTCAAGTGTAATTTCAAGAAAAGCAACTCAACGTTCAACGTGCCATTCCACTAAAGCATCCTGAACCCCCATTACGCGCTGGGCACTAGCTGTGGGCATGGGCAGGGCGGGAGTCCTTGGAGATGCGAGGGGAATGGCCATCCCACGTCCCACCCTCTCCTGGCTGGCCTCCCAGCCTCTGGCCTCCAGACCAGCTTAGCAGCAGGCTGAGGGAGCTCTTTAAAAAACGCAGATCTGACCCAGGCATTCCTTGGCTCAAAAGTCTTTGCCAGGGACGGTGGCCGGGGCCCCTCAGCCTCATCCGCCAACCTACCCTCCCACCCGCAGAGGCTCCTTCTGTGACCTCCTCGGAAAGGGCTCCCCTGCCCTTGGCTGGGTCAGGGCCCCCTCCCCATTCCCTAAGGTCCTCTGGTCACCTGTGTCCTTCCGCATGGACCAGGGGCAGGCCCGGAGACAGTCCACCCTCCTGCCCTAGCACGAAGACAAGACGGGGCTGCAGAGCGGGTGCAGGGACGGGCTGGGCCCAGGACTCACGTGGTGGGGTTTGATCCTGGCCGCCGCATGGGATTGATCTCATTGAATAAATGTAGAAAAATGCATGTATCATATCTGTTATTTTCACAAAGGGACACACCCATGTAACTACCGCCCAGATCAAGAAAAACACTGTCAGCACCCCTCAAGTACCCCTACCCATAACTGCTGTTGACCTCGCCTGCCAGGTAACCACTCAGCTCCTGGGGGGACACAGTCCTGCCTCCCAGGCTCACTTTAAGTCCTCCAGGCCTCAGTCTCCCCATTTAGCCTCGAAAGTGCTGGATCCTTGAGACCAAGGATCTCAAATCCTTCTCACCTCCCCGACCCTATCAACTTATAAAGGCACAGGAGAGAGAACGTCACAGGGAAGCCTTCCTAGAGGAGGTGGCACCCACTGGGAGGCCCTGGAAGGTGTCCTCCGGCAGATCTGGCAGGAAGGGGTGGTGAAGGCTTGGGGTATGGATTCTTGCACAAAGACACACGAACATTGGACACCCCGAGAGGCCCCTTTTGATCCTCACAGTAAACTCCCAGAGGGCACGTAGACCCCCGCACTCAGAGCAGGCCTTAGCTCAGAGAGGGCGATCGGCCACAGGGCCTGCGGGGGCCAGGGCCCACCTCCGGGCTGCCCTGCTCACCTCCAGCACGTGCCCCGTGATGAACTTGTCGCAGCCGTCACAGCGGATGCCGAACTCGGTGTGGTAGTCGGCCTCGCAGTAGGGCAGCCCATCCCTGCAACGAGACAGGCGGTCAGGATGGCGGGGGTTCACCCCGAGGACCCCAAACCCGACAACCCTCGCCCACGAGAGGGACCGGGTCAAAGTGGGACGTGCCCACTTGCTCCTACTGCAAATAAGAGCACTGCCACAGACCGCGTTCTCAGGCGCTCACGGGCGCCCGCACGGCCTCCTGTGTCATCACCCCAGCCCCAGGAGAAACATCACGAAGATCACCCCATTTCACGGGTGGGGAAACCGCAGCACAGAGGGGGCCCCGCGGGTGAGTGAGGGGCTGGTGGCCGCCTCCAGAGGCCGAGCTGAGGGAATAAAGCCGCGTCTGGGAAATAAAAGATGTGTCCACAGACGTGGCTCTTCCTTCTGGTTCATTCTGTCCCACCTTCAACATCTGGGGTGGGAAATGGCCCAGTGACCCCTCAGGTGGCTTCCCACTCCTTCCGAAAAGGGCCTGGGGTGCCTTGGAAAAACGTGAACCGAAAGAGGTGTGGGACAAAGGTGCCCACGTCGGAGACCAGGGCTGAGGGACGACAGAGGCCGGGAGTAGATGTGGTGGTTGGGACGAGACCTCACTGTCCCCAGGTGTGGCCAGCAGCTTCCTGCTTGTGGGCACACAGGGCAGCAGAGGCGTCCGGCTGGGCAGGAAGGAGCAGAAGGGCCCTTCAGTGAGGCTTCCACTCTGCACACGTGTCTACAGCTGGCCTCCACGTGCCGGGCGCTGTCTGTGACACTGGGGAACCAGTGACGGGTGAGACAGGTCGTGGGTGCTGCTCTCAAACATCTGGGCAGCCGTGGGAGCGCTGCTTAAACGCCGAGCCCCACCACGTGAGCTGTGAGGACAACAGCTGTTTGCAGGGTGGCTGACGGCGGACAACACAGGCACACACCTGGAACAGCCTCTGGCATGTGCCGGGAGCTCGTTTAAAAGCAACTGTAATTATTATTCTGAGGTCAACACAACAGGACAAGTGGCTGTGTGGAAGGGGCAGGAAGGCTCAGAGGTGGTGGCCATGCTCTGCGTGGGGAGGACTGGTGGGCAGCGGCGAAGTGAACAGGCTTGCAATCAAATGCCACGCTCCAGCTGTGTGACCCTGGGCAAGTCACTTAACCTCTCTGGTCCTCAGCTTCTGCATCCATAAAATAGGAGAAATAACAGCAAGCTCTAAATAAGAGAAGGCGTGGCTAGCGCTTGGCATACAGCAGGCATTTGCCAATTGGTGCCTGAGGCCATTGTCATTGCTACCAGGGCTGTCCCTGCCCCGCCCAGCAGGGGTTGGATATGGAGGTGACTGGCACACAGGGGCACCTGCTCTCCAGTGCATCTCCCCTCCCCAGCATTGTTGAACTTGCCGTGTTATCCCCAGTTTGGTTTTGATCTTTACACAGTGCCAACAGAAGGTAAGATGTCTTATAAAAAAAAAAAAAAAAAAGGGCCGGCCCCGTGGCTTAGCAGTTAAGTGCGCGAGCTCCGCTGCTGGCGGCCCGGGGTTCGGATCCCGGGGACTGACGCACCGCTTCTCCGGCCATGCTGAGGCCGCGTCCCACATACGGCAAGTAGAAGGATGTGCAGCTATGACAGACAACTATCTACTGGGGCATTGGGGGAAAAATAAATAAATAAAATTATTAAAAAAAAAAATAAACAGAAGGTAAGATGTCTTGAGCTGTCGGGAGACCGGAGCTAATGTCGCCCTCTTTTCCTCAAAGCTCGGGACCTCGTGTAGGTCACACAATGCCTGTAGGAGGGAAGGGCCCGGTGTGGCGTGACACGCTCCCGGGGCTGCAGTGGCTGCTCAGGTGCCCCTCTGCCAACAGCTCGCAGCGGGGAAGAAACCCTTCTTTGTTTGACAGGAGAGGAAGACATAAACCGGCCCCTGGGATCCACTCAAACGCCGCTGACCCAGGGCCTCTATTATTCCCCACAAACGGGTGTACGTGCAGCAAACCCAGGAGGTTCAAAGATAACGTCTCCATGGCAACACCAACGCACCCTCCTCGCCAATTCTGGGATGTTCTGGAGCCTGCTGAGCACCATACGTGCAGCGTGGGTGAGCGCCCACGGCCGTGTGAGCAGGCGGTAGTGCTCTGGGGGCAGAGTGTTTATTTTATTGTAAAGTGCTGTGTCCACCGTGCTGCCCGAGTGTGAGTCACTCACCCTTCCCTTTACTGTGACAGACGCGACAGTGCCCGGCCCCCGTGGCCAGAAGCTCACCCAGCCCGAGCCAGGCTGGACAGAGGCTCACCTTGGTTTGGGGGCGTTTTATTTTGAGATAATTAATTTGTAGAGTCACATGCAGTTGTAAGAAACTACACAGAGAGACCCAGCTTCCCACAATGGTGACACGTTGCAGAATTTAGAGTAAACGCCACACAGAAAACTGACCTGATTAGGTCCCCCAGTGTGACACGCTCTCATGCAAGTGTGTGTGTGTCTATGCGTGCGTGCATATATGTGCGTGCCTGTGTGTGTGTGTGCGTGCCTGTGTGTGTGTGTGTGCGTGTGTGTATGCGTGTATGTGCGTGCCTGTGTGTATGCGTGTGTGCGTGCCTGTGTGTATGTGTGTGTGCGTGCCTGTGTGTATGTGTGTGTGTGCGTGCCTGTGTGTATGTGTGTGTGCGTGCCTGTATGTATGCGTGTGTGCGTGCCTGTGTGTATGCGTGTGTGTGCGTGTGTGCATACGTGTGTATGTACGTGCACATGCTTGTGCTTCACCCTGTGCAGTTTAACCTCAGGACTTCTTTTAACCCAGTCAGTTCAGTGACGGCTCTGTTCCCGCCGGGGCATCAAGAACTAGCACAGCCTTTGATGAAAGTCGCCCCAGGAGCCCCCAGCTGGTAGGCAGGAGTCGGCTCAGCACTCAGAGGAACTGCTCGTTCCAGCTCACCCTGACTCCTCACCCCTGCGCCGTCTGGGGCTCACCCGGCTCAGTTCCCTGACCACTGGGGATTAAAATGCACCCCTCTGGCAGTCAGCTGCTCCTGCCCCGGGCCATGATCCCTGCCTCTCACTGCCTTCTGATAACACTTGCTCCCCACCTCCACCCAAACCAGCCCTCGCCACATCCTGACTGCACGTCTGGGGACACTGTCGGCCAGCGGGAGCTGCCCGATGGCCCGGTGCTGCACAAGTCGGAGCGTGGGGCCGTGTTGTCACATCCGTGACAACTGAGGCTGGTCAGCCCGTCTCCTCCCTCTGTTGCCGCATGAGATGATGTCCCCTTTGCATTCTGCAGGAGATCCAGGCGCCAGCAGTGCGGGAGCATGACACCCAGGGACAGGAGTGGGCAGGAGCCTTACAAAGTCAAAGATGGGCATGCTAACATCTCTGTTTCAATCAACAAAAATGGAACTGGAGTCTGCAAACCACGTCTGGGAAGCGAGGCTGGTGGGGAGAAGGCACCCGGCTGTGGGGACAAACACGCCAGGGCCCGGGAGGGGTTTCCTCGCCCAACTGTGGCACAGGAGTAGCCGGCAGGAGGCACAGCACAGGGCGGACGCAGGAGGAGCGGGCCCCCCAGACACCAGGGGCCCCCGGAGCCTCGCCCACTCACTTGCTGATGTACTCTGCGTTCAGCTGTTTCCCGCAAGTCTTGCACTTAAAACAGCCCAAATGCCAGTGCTTGTCCAAGGCCACCAGGGACTGGCCGTTTTTGATCTCTGTGCCACAGCCCCCGCAACCTGGAAGAAAGAACAGGACACACGTCATTGTCGCGGGCGAGAGGAGCCCACCGCGGGGTCTCCAGACACCACAAGACACCTCGAGAGGCCCGGGGAGGGGACGGTCCAGCTGGGTGTGCTGAAGGACCCTGTTACGGGACGGCCAGTGTGAGCGTGTAGAAAACAAATCATGAAGGGCATTGTTGCACGCACTGAGCACCGACTGCACGCGGCCTGGGCAGGGAGCTGGGGACACTGAGATGAATGAGAGGAAGGAGACGGAGGCCGCGTCTTCCAGAGGCTGGAAGCCCGGGCCTGGGCCCAGGTGTGCACTGGAACAAGAGCACCCCGAGGGCAGGGGCTGCCCCGAGGAGGGGGCCCAGGTGGCAGGGTGCCGTGATGGCAGCAGGTCTGGGTGGCCCCACCGGGCCTCCTGTCGGAAGGTAGACAGTGAACCTAACTGTGACCCAACCGATGTGCCCCCTCAAGGAAATGTGCCACATTAGGGAGCTGTGAGCCCCGCCCAGCCTGTCCTCTGAGCTCTGGCCTGCCTGGATGCACATCCCAGGACGCCCCCTGCCCCACTTCTCTGGAGCTCCTTCCTTGGCCGTCTGCGCCACGTCCCAGACACAGGGCACTCTGTCCCCCACCCATCTTCCTGCTCCAAGTCTCAGCCCACGTCGCTGCCAGGCCTCAGGCAGCCAGCCTGGGGGATTCTGTCCTCAGCAACCCAACCAGCCAGTCCCCACCGTCTGTCTTCTCACCGTCCCCAGGGGATCAGTGCTCTCCATCCTGTGGCCCCCAGCCTGGTCTGGGCCCCTGACAGCCTCTCCATGCCCGCTCTGCCCCTTCCAGCCATGCCCATCACTGCTCAAGCCCCCTCACCCTCTAGAGTCCCTGGTCCTTGCCTTCGCCAACAGGCCCCTGGGTCCTAGCACGGCCCTGCTGACCTGGCTACCTCCCAGTCCCTCCAGCCGTGGGCAGACACACGGGGGGCTTCCCCAGTCAGTGCCACAAGGGGCTGGAGTAGGCCAGGGGAACCTCAGGGGCAGGGACTGGCTGCATGACCCACCTGGAGCGTGTGCGTGTGAGTGTGTGCGTCTGTGTGTGAGTGTGTGCACTTGCGTGTGAGTATGCATATGTGTATCTTGTGTGAGAGTGTTGTATGTGCACCTGTATCTTTGTGTGAATATTGTGCCTGTGTGTACAAAGGAACGTGTCTGTGTGTGACTGTGTACATGAGTGTTTGTGCGTGTGTCTATGTGTGATATGCCTGTGTGTATGCATGTATGTGTCTCTGTGTGAATGCATTCCCGTGTATGTCTGTGTGTGAGCATGTCTCTGTGTGTGTGTCTGTCTGTTTGTCTCTGTGTGAGTACGTCTGTGTGTCTTGTATGTCTATATGTGTATGTGTGTTCATGTGTGTTGGGGGGCAAGACAAAGACAGGGCCTTGGGGTCCCCCCTCAGAGTCCTGATGAGTAGGGATGAAGAGGGCATCTGGCAAACAGCCCGCAGGAGCCCTGAACGACTCGGCAGCTCCCGGGCTCGGCGGAATGGCTAGCGGCCAAGCAGGGACCCCGCTTCCCAAGATGAAAGACTGTGGCCCAGCCCGACAGGCCTGGCTACAGATCCTGGCCCCACTGCTCGCCGGTCACACTGAGCGAGTCTCTTTCCTCTTGAGCCCTGCAGGGCGGGTGATCACATAAATGATAAATGGCACACGAAAGACGGCGTCGGACCGCACACCTCGGGGCTTGGCCCCCCCAGGATGAAGAGCCCGCACACGGCCCAGCCGGGGGCAGCAGGCTCCGCAGACGCCAGGCCCACACGGGGCTTTGTTCTTCTGCTTGGCAGAGACCAGCATCATATTGTTTTTAAGAATAAAAAATATTTAATGCCCACAACACTGCTGGGCAAGCTCTGGCTTTCCTAAATTATCACAAGGTTCAAATCCACATGCAACTTTGGGAACGAGCCCAAGAACAGGCTCCCACTCCGAGGCCCCGGGCCGCGAGGGGGCTTTGCTTCATCTCAGGACCGAGAAACGCTCGGTGAGTGGGTGCAGGAATGGGAACAAAGGGAATGCCCCCTCCTCAAGTCCAGGAGCCATCCAGACCCCTCCCCAACCACCCCTCCGGCCCCAGCAGAACAGAGACGGCGCGACTCGCCCGTTCTGGGTTCCCTCTCGGCTCTCTCACCACCGCGTGACCATGGGCACATTTGGGAAGCTCGAGATCAGTGCCTCTCGACCGAGGGTGATTTTGCTCCCAGAGGACATTTGGCTCAGGAGACTTATGAATTGTCACAAGCTGGGGGGGCATGCTCCAGAGAGCCAAGGGGTCGAGGCCACAGACGTTGCTCAACATCCTCCAGCACAAAGGACGGCCCTCGCAGCAAAGGATCGTCTGGCCCCAAATGTCACAGTGCTGAAGTCGAGAAACCCTGCTCTGAGCCCGAGTTGGCTTCTTTGTAACGGGCAAAGCAAAGGAGCATGCCACACGGGATTGTGCGGAGGACTGGAAGCGGGGCAGGGTGGAGCAGGGGTTAGAAGCATGGACCTTGGATCCAGGCTGCCTCCATCAGCTGTGTGACCATGGGCAAGTCACTTCACCTCTCTGTGCCAGGGACACATGTTGTAGGGGTAATCATAGTACCAGCCTAGCAGAGTTGTCATGAGGCTAAGGAGAGCTGACATAGCTGCAGGCCCCTGGGCGTGAAGGACATGTCTGATAAATGAGTAAACACAAGTGAGGAGGAACGAGCTAATCACTACTGCTGTTGTCACGAGAGGAAGACCTGTTCAGAGGCCCGGTTCCCCATGGGAGCTGTCTGGACGTCTCTGCCTCCTGCTGTATCAGCAGCGTGTCCTCAGGGGAGGGTCCAGAGGCTCAGGCAACTGTGCCATCTGCAGCTGCAGGGCACGTGGCCCACACGCTGGCCTCCCCTTGTCTCCGTCAACGCGGGGCAGAGTCTCAGGAACAGTGAGCACGAAGGCGGAGGCAAGAGCACAGTGCAGAGAGGACGGTTGTCATGGAAACCGCAATCATCCTCTTCTAAACACATCTGGAGCTCAGCATAGCTTCGAAAATGACAGTACAGCATCCTGCGGTGAACCCCGCCCGCAGCAGGTGTCAACAAGCGGACGTCCTGGAGGGAGTGCGTCCCCACTGCCTGGGGCAGAGATCGCTGTGAACGGCCAAAGCCGGCCGTCCACTCGCTGGTGCACCCTGGGCCTGGCTCTGCCATCACAGCAACGGGACGGGCCTGGGCCTCTTCCCTGGCATAACCCTCCTAGAACTTTCCAAACAGTTTACTTGTTTCCCCCAAAGTGCTCCCTGTTCTAGCAGACACGGTCACTGGGTCAAGGCCTGGCTCTGCCACTGACTCGCGCGGGACACAGGACGTGCTGGGCAGCCTCTCTGAGCCCCAGCTGAGAACTCGGGGTGCAGGGTCAGTCTACCCCCACCCACTGCCCCCCCAGGTCTAACCGGGGTGGGGGAGCAGAGGAGAGCTCTGAGTCGAATCTGAGACTGACCTTTGAAAATGAGGAATCAATTGAGTTCTAAAACTTGAAAATGCCTGAAAAGTTATGGGCTTGGCCTGCGATTTCTCTGAGGAGCCGACTGAGCGAGAAGAGCCGTGCGCAGCCGCTGGAAAAGACAAACTCACTCCAGCGCATCCCCAGCACTGGGCTCTGCGCTCAACTGCGACAGGACCCCCGAGGCAGAGCTGGGGGTGGGGTGCGGGACGGGGGAGGCGGCCAGGAGGGGCATTGGCTCCTGGGCCCTGGCACCCCCCAGGCAGATGCACCTCCAAGGAGGCCTGTGTGCCCGCTGCTCCCCCAGGGCCCGGCCCCTCCTCGTCTCTCCACGTCTTCTCCTCATTTAACCTCACAGCCTCGATGCAGGACGGCTCACCCTGCTTCTCAGAAGGGGGTCTGGGGCTCCAGGTCCCCGTCACATGCCCTGAGCACCCAGGAGGTGCAGCCTCACGTGGGCAAAAGACGCAGAGGCTCCAAGGACCGCAGCCCAGGTGGCGAAGGCTTGTCTAGGACGGAAGGCTGAGGGCCCCGCCCCGTCCTCAGGCACAGCCCCTCGTCTGCAGCCCCTCGGAGTGAGGGCCTTCACGTCTGACCCCGGTGGGGCCTCCAGGTCCCGGCTCCCAGCGTGACCCCAGGTTCCAGGTGTGACTCCATCCACGGCCCAGCAGGGCTGGGCCCCAGCAGGGCTGGGCCCCAGCAGGCGGAGCACAGACCCTGGATGGGGGCGTAGCCCAGCCCAAGAACGGCCCAGGGGCTCCGCAGCTTGGACAGAGCTGCTCCCAGTCCAAGCCCCCATGTTCCCACCTCCTGGCTGCCCCTCCAGGCCCGCCGCCCACACCCACTGCTGACCCCACGCCCAGTGCCAAGCCCAGAGATGGCAGCAGTTTGCCCCACACACACAGGTGGCGAGTGGTGGGGTCCACCCGGGCAGCCGGGGTCAGAGCCCCCCGATTGGTGCAGGTTGGGCCCCTCCGAGGGCTGCCCCCAGTTCAGGGCTGGAGAACCGGGAGCAGCCTGGGGAAGGGGATCCTGGACAGGAGCACCCGGTCTCTGGGGAAGGAGACCCTCACCCAGGCAGGGGGGGAGGCGACCCAGGGCAGGAACAGCTGTGGAAGGCTCAGGCGCGACGGGAGGCGCTGGCCCCCAGAAGGAGTCAGAGGGAGTGGTGCGCTCCTCCCAGGAGGAGGCGTGGGCGCCGGGGCTCCAAGCACTTATCCCGTCACTAAGCAACAGGCTCAGGGCCGGCGAGCGGAAGAGGAAGCTCAGGGCCTCAAGCCTGACTCCTGCCGACACAGCCGGCCACTCGCCACGTCCCCAGGGAAGGGCAGCCCACCAAGGCAGCCGTCTGCAGCTTTCCACCCCACCGCAGAAGCCTGCGTGCCCCCCTCAGCCCCCACAACCCTGCCAGGCAGACCACTCCAGACTGAGCTAGCGTTCCCGACCGACCTCGGCACCCCCTCACTCAACAGCCATCTACGGCTCCTCCCTGCCTCCAGGACGCAGCTGGGACTCCTGGGCACGGCTTCCCTCTGGTTTCAGTCCCTCCTGTTTCACTCCTGTTCCCTGCCCCACACAGCAGCCCCCTTGACTGCCCTAGCGCCGTCCACACGTGTCTAGCCTTTGCTCCCTCTTCTTGTCTGCGGTGCTGTCCCTCCAATGCCCACCTACTGAAACCTGAGTTTCAAGTTCCAGAACAAAGGCCACCTCCTCCACAAGCCTCTGGTCACAGCAGGGTGAGCGCCCCTGCTTTGGAGTTTAAAGGCCTCGGCTCAGGCCTCAGCCGCACCACTCCCTAGCTGGACACTGGGCACCCGGCACATCCCCACTCCCCGCCAGGCTGGGGCACTTCTGCATCTGCACAAGGAGAGAGGGACTCCTGCCCGCCGGGGCTGCTCTGGGGACAAAAGGAGGCGTGAGATGGGAAGACTCTGCAGACAGCCGCACGGCAGGCAGCCGAGAGCTGGTGAGGAACGTTCAACACTTGCTAGGCCCAAAAAAGTTCTCAGCCGGGGGTTCTCACCATGTACTGGGAGAAGGTGTAGGTTATATCATTAGACCACCTGGGGGGTAAGGGGACCATTTGTTCTTTGAAAATGCAAATTTGATATTTTAAAATAAATTTACATTTGGAAAGGGTAGATAGAGCCTTTCTGCCCATGACATTTTTAAAAATCTCAGGGGCCGGCCCCGTGGCTTAGCGGTTGAGTGCACACGCTCCACTACTGGCGGCCCGGGTTTGGATGCCAGGCGCGCACCAATGCACTGCTTGTCCTGTCATGCTGAGGCCGCATCCCACATACAGCAACTGGAGGGATGTGCAACTGTGACATACAACTATCTACTAGGGCTTTGGGAAGAAAAAGGGAAAAAAAGAAGGAGGATTGGCAATAGATGTTAGCTCAGGGCCGGTCTTCCTCAGCAAAAAGAGGAGGATTGGCATGGATGTTAGCTCAGGGCTAATCTTCCCCACAAGAAAAAAAAGAGAAAAAAAAAGTCTCAATGAGTCTGTGGATGGGCATATTTCCCTTTTTACTCTGGCTGCCAGGGAGCTCTGGACAAGCTGTTCAAATTCATCCCCTCGCTTTTTTATTTTGCTGTAGAATTTTTGATTAAGTATTTCAGATTTAATTATAATAGTACTTACTGTTTGTGAAGCAAACTCTCAAAAATTCAATCAATCCAGATCTCAGCAGGAGAGAAATTTTTGAATGAAGGACTCACCTAGCAAGCCCCAAAGTAAGAGCCTCAGCAACAGCTGCTGCAAGCATGCCTCCCCGAGGGATGAAGACGTCACTTCATTTCACAGAGTAAACTTATTACCAGCCCCCAGGCCAACACTGAACTCCTGGGAGGCTGCAGGTGCGCCCTCCTCTGTAGAGACTTCCAATACAGCAGACAAGTGGGCACGGAGGGTGGGCTCTGAAAACTCCACTCCTGCAGCGGGATCCTGGCGGCAGCCAGCTCCTGGAGCACCAGGATCCTTGTCCCCGGCCCTGCTCCCGTCTCCAGCCCTGGAAGAGCCGCCCACTGGGAAGGCCGGCGCTGCCTGGTCCCGCCTCGCTCCACTCTGCCCTGCACCCACAGGCTGGTGACACTCCAGCTGGCACTTGTTCTTTCACAATAACGATCTCCCACTTCTTCGTCCAAGAAGCACGTACTGAGCACCCACTGCATACACACCTGGCCTAGCTCCTGGGGGGTGGAGCAGTTAACCGAGTGGCCCTGACCGCAGGAGCCCAGAGCTCAGTGCTCTCCTGTGGCTCTCCCACAGGGCTGCTGGCCAGTCTGGAATTCACTGGGGAGCTGAGTGTGTGCTGGAGGGAGAGGACCAGGAGGCCACCAGGCTTCCCGGAGGCGGTCGGGCAGAGCGGGACCCAAAGCAGGAGCAGGAGTGGGCTGTGAAAGCAGGCGTGGCACCCGGGGGTGGGGGCACAGCCCGTGCAAAGGCTCAGCGGCACGAGCACCCATGACTCCTGGTTCTGGTTCCCTCCGTTATGTTTATCCAGTTATTCTTTCCGGCCGCTTCTGTGTCAGGTCGGAGCGTTGTCAGGCCCCCTCCCCAGGCACTGCGGAACCCCCACCACACCACTCGGTGCCCACTTACTCCAGAGGCCCTGGGACAGGTGCGCGCTGCTGCTCACCGACGTGGGCAGGGAGCACTTCTGGCACACGCATTCCTTCCCGTTGAAGGTCACTCGGTCCCCGGGGGGAAAGGGCAACCTGAAACAAGAGAGCGCATTACCACCTTCCGGCTCTTCCCTGGGGGGAAGGGAGCCCCACCACGATACCACGCCACTACCTCCCCTGGGGCCTCGTGGAGAGGGCGCCACAGGCCGAGGATGCAGGGCCTCTCCACCCAGGGCTGCCATGTCCCTGCTGTACGACCTCGGGCGGGTCACTGACATCTGAGCCTCAGTTTCCTCTTCTGCACCAGCACTGAACCACAGTGTTTAAGGCTGTGGTGAGGGGCAGGGAGGGCCGCCCGGAGCCTGGCATACAGCAATCAACACGCAGTCTTAACCACTGGCCTCCGCCCTTCGACCCTGCCTCCTCTGAGCTCCCAGGATGCTTTGTCCATATCAGGTCAATAATACTGGGAACGGCCACTGTTCGTTGACCACCTACTATGTGCCAGGTGCCAGGTACTACGATAGATACCTTATATTTGTACCTCATTTCATAACTTTAGGATGTTAGTCCAAGTTAGTATTCGCTTCATTTTTCTCTATAGATGAGAAAACTGAGGTCCAGAGAGAACACTGAACTTTTCCAAAGACACACAGCCAGTGCCATCAGAACCAGAGTCACACCATGACCTGTCTGGCTCCAAAGCGCAATGATTCACCTCCTTGGGCCTCCAAGAAGACAGTGCCGCTAAAAGCATGCCATGTAGACACCGAGGTACTGTATGGTGGACCTCGTCTTTATTTAGAAGTTCAGCATTTTGTTTATCATGAATTTTTTTGCATTAATTTCTTTTTTTTAAATATCACATTAAAATACCATTTACCTTGACTGCTGAGTTTTTGGCACCCCTCAAATTCTGCATCCAGAGCGAGTGCCTCCCTCACGGCACCCTCATAGCCAGCCCTGGTGCGGGGAAGGTTATGGCCCTGGGGCTGCCAGAGCGAGGCTGGCTGGGGGTGGCGGAGAGCCGGCCCACCCCCAGGCAGCCCCAAAGACTTCTCCTTTGGTGTCTGATACGGAGGAGGTGGCTGCTGTCTGGCGAGCTAGGGCCAGGTCACCTGTGGACAGGGGCCGGAAGCCTGGCCTGAGGGTCCTGCCCATGTCTGTCCCCACCACCTGCTGCCCCTGAGCTCCTGGCCACCACTGGGCCACTTCCTTCCCCAGCTCAGCCTGGCCAGAGAACCTGTGCTCTGTAGGCAATACCCTGTGCAATGATCTGGACCAGGACACGCCCTTTCCTCTGGCTTAAGCCTTTGTGGTGTCCCCTCTGCCTTCTTCAGGGCTGGACAACACGTGGCCCACCCCAGACTCCCCATAAGTAATTGCTAAATGCATGAATGAGTGAGTGAGTGAACAAGCGAAGGCCCCCAGGAGGCCTAGCTCACAGCCCTCTCCTGCCTCCTCCCCACGGGCCTGCCCTGGCCACACCCGCTCCAGTCCAGCCCGACTCTGCAGCCAGAGCAGCTTTCCTATCCACACGTCTGCTGTAACCGCGCCCGGAGAGCCCTGCACTGCCCCCCACTCTGTGGGGCCGGCATTCAGGGCCGAGGTTCATTCATCGGGTGTGTCCTCGGGCCCCCATCCGGCCAGCACCTGCCCTTGGGGACCAAGGACAAATATAGGCTGAGCTGGCCCACCTCCCCGGACTCGCGAGACAGGCCACAGCTGGCTGCCCTGGAGCCTTCGCAGCTGTCTGACACCTTGGCTGTGTCATCTCTTAGTGCTGCGGTCTGCCTCCGTCCGTCTTGGCGTCTTGCAGCTGCCCTGGTAGTGGGAGAGCTTCAGACAGAGTGGGAGTCCCTCACTCTCCCTGGATGTGCTCTGAGCAAATCTCTGGCTGTGTTATGCAGAGCAAGTTACTGAACCTCTCTGAGTTCCTGTTTCTCACCTGTAAAACGGGACTGATAACACTTGTGTCACGGGGTTGTTATTCATCCATCCATCCATCCACCTGTCCATCCATCCATCTGTCCATCCGTGTACCTGTCCACCCGTCCATCTGTCCATCCATCCACCTGTCCACCCGTCCATCTGTCCATCCATCCATCCGTGGGACATACTGCATGGAAGGCTCTAGCATACTGCCTGGGACCCATGAGGGGCTGAACAAATGGTGGCTATTATTCTATGAAATCAACCTCATTGAAGTATATTTTGACAAATGTACACAATCATGTAACCAACACCACAGTCAAGATATGGGACATTCTGTCCACTGCAAAAAACCCCCTGTGACCGTCTATGATCACCCCCCACACCACCACCCCAGCCCCAGGCAGCCATGATTGCTGTTCTGTCACCATGGATTAGCTTTGATTTTCTGGAACTGCATATAAGTGGAATCATATGGTACATGGGCTTTGGTGTCCCGTTCAGCACCATGTTTTTGAAGTTCATTCACACTGCTGCACAGAGCAATAGTTTGTTTCTTTTATTGCTGAGTGGTGTTCCATCGCGGGATGCGCCAACACGTGTTCCATTCACTGCTGAAGGACATTCGGGTTCTTCCCAGTCTGGGACGGTTACAAACACAGCTGCCAAGCACACCTGCTGACGAGTCTCCATGTGGACACGACCTTCCATTTCTCTCAGGTGAACACCTAGGAGAGGAATGACTGGGCCATACGCTGATGGGATGTTTATGCCAAGCTGGTTTCCGTGGAGGCTGTACCACCTTGCATTCCCACCAGCAACGTGGGAGAGGTCCTTTTGCTTCACGTCCTCACCAGCACTTGACCTTATCCATTGTTTCAGTTTTAGGCATTCTAGTGGATGTACTTCACAGAATTTTATCGTAGTTTTAACTTGCATTCCCCTGATGACTTATGATGTTAGGTATTGTCTCCTGTGTTCATTGCTCATTCATATATATGCTTTTGTGGAGTATCTGTTAAACTCTTCTGCCCATTTTTAATCAGGTGTTCTTTTTGTCTTATTATTATTAAGTTGTAGAAGTTCTTTATATATTTTGGAGACAAGGCCTTCATCAGATATCTATTATCGATCAGCTGACAGCTTGCTTTTGCACTATCTTGACGTCTTTTGACATTGTTTTTCTTCAGCTTGCAAAATTTCTTTTAACTTCATTGTAGTACAGGTCTGCTGGCAACAAATTCTTTTAGCTTTTGTGTGTCTACAGAAGTCTTTATTTTGCCTTTTTTTGTGATGGCTTTATTGACATTATTTTATTCACATACTCTATAACATTCATATGCCATTCAATGTGTACAATTCAATGGTTTTTAGTTTATTCAGTGGTGCAACCATTCTCACAATCAATTCAAGTAAACTTTTCATCACCTCAAACAGAAATGTCATACCCTTTAGCAGTCTTGCCTTCACTTTGTGAAGGTTTATTGGTTTTGGCTTGGAGTAGAATTGTTTGATACATTTTTTTTCAGCTCTTTACAAATACCCTTCTATTGTCTTCCAGCATGCATAGTTTCAGATGAGAAGTCTGCAGTCATTCTTTTGTCACATTGAACATAATGTGTGTTTTTTCCTCTTGCTGCTTTTAAGATTTTCTTATTACTGTTTCTCAGAAATTTGATAATGATGGACTTGGTAGGTTTTTGTTGTGTTTATTCTGCTTGGGATTCATTGAGGTTCCTGAATCCACGGATTTATAGTTTTCATTGAATTTGGACATTTTTCAGCCATTATTTCTTCGCGTTTTTTCAGTCTTCTCTCATCCCCTTGGTCTCCCCCTCCCAACCTGGACAGATGGACAGACAGATCTATATCCATAGATCCCCGAGTCTCTTCTCATGTTTTTCAGTCTTTCCCCCTCTCTTTGTTTAGTTTGCATAGTTTCTATTGTTATGTCTTCAAGTTCACCCATCTTTTCCTCTGCAATCTCTAATCCACTGCTAATTCCTTTCAGGGAATTCTTCATTTCAGACACTGTCATTTTCATTTGTAGAAATTCCATTTGTTTTCTTTTTATATCTTCCGTAACGCTCCTACTTATGTTCACGTTTTCCTTTAAATACTTAAACAAAGTTACAACAGCTGCTTTACAGTCATCGTCCACTAGTTTCACCGTTGCTTTCATTTCTGGGTCTACTGCTATTGGCTGACTTTTCTTCTGGTTTTGGGTCACATTTTCCAGCTTCTTCTTATGATTAGTAACATTCGATTGGATGTTGGTCATTGTCGATTTTAGGTTGTTGAGTGCTGGAGTTTCTTACCTTCCTGTAAAGAGTGTTGGACTTCACTATGGTAGGCGTGAGCTCATCTGCGGATCAGCGTGACCTGTTCGAGGCTTGTTCCAGTACTTCAGCAGAGAAGGTTTACAGTAGCCTTCACTCTAGGGCTAGTTTAGTCCCACTAATAAGGTGTGGCCCTCTTGGTGCCCCTGCATGCCTGGGTGTTCAACAAGGACTTTCACTTGGCAGAACTCGAACGTCTCCCAGCCCTGAGAACTGCTTAGCTTACAGCAAGCTGGCCATTTTTGTCACATCTTGTGAAATTTCCTCTATGTCTACATGGCATCGTGTTTAGTCAAAGACTCTGCACAGCTCTCTGGAGCTCTTGTTCTGCATAGCTCTCTCCCCTCTAGCACACGCTTCTGACTCTCCAATCACGTCCCCTAACTCAGCGAGAAGGCCATGCTCTGCTGGGTTCCCCTCCTTGGACTGTGGTTCAAGAAGTGCCTCCAGGCAGAAAGCTGGGCAGTCGGAGGGCTCACTTCTTCCTTCTCTCAGTCTTGAGCTGCCTGGGCCCCAACATCTGAAAACAGGTGTTTCGTCTCTTTTGCCTGGTTTTCTAGTTGTTTATAGTGGGTGGATGAGTCCAGTCCCAGTCACTCCAGCATGACAGAGCTGTCTGCATTATCTTTAAAATAGCAGATCATCCAGAGGTAATCTTTCAGACCCACTGTGATTATGTCAACCCTCGTCTCTAAGAGACGTGCACAGAAATCAAACATCCAGATAGTCCTTGGGGGAACCTTGACCCACGCACTCCACAATAACACATGGTGACTCTTTTGTTAGAAATGTTCCTTGTCATTGTTCCTCCCTCTCTCCGCATCCCCCTGACAAATGCTCTCATTTCTGTCTAGCGCACACACCACAGCTACAGACAAGACGCTGAGAACAACACTCAAAAAGTCCCCTTTAAACTGGGTGTGGTGAGACAGAACAGAGCAGCAACTAAACTCTGGGGTTTTTATTCTTTGTTTTCTAGAAATGGAACATTCCCCCTGGGAGCAATGTGTCTGGGGCTGTGGAGGGAGGGGGGGGAGGATGCTCACGTGGGAAGGCTGCCTGCTGGGCCCCTTGCTAAGCCCCCAGGGGTGCAGGGCACAGAAGGGAGCTGGGTATGGCCCTGCTGCAGGGGGCAGGATCTCAGTCTACCTCCAGCGATCATTCGCTGCACACCTGCTCTGGGCAGCCACCGGGGACCAGAGAGGAACCAGACCAGCCCCTGGGTGCATGGCACCACATCAGGCAGCTCCAGGGGTGTGTTGCTGGAGAGGTGTTGTGTGGCCCAGGAGGGCATCAGGACCGGACACACACAGCGGGGCCACGAGGAGGGGGAGGCAGGGAGCTGCTGTACCAGTGGGAAAGGCACGTCTTCTCCTGCAGTGTCTCTAGATGCTGAGCCCTGTAGGGTCTGAGCTAAGGCACCCCCACGTCACCAGTGCTGGCCCGGGGCCTGGCACGCACAGGCACTTAGACAAGCCTGGTCAAATGGATGAGCGAATGAACTGTAACAGACTGTGAAGCTCCTCTCAGCCAGGCTGCAGAGCCGGGACCTTCTCTCGGAGGCCATGAGTGCAGTGTGGGGGAGCGACAGGGAGAGGGGAGGTGGGGACCCCAGTATGGAGGCCGCAGTGGGACCCCAGGCAGGCGAGTTTTGAGGCCTGAGTGTGGGCAATGGCTGGGCAGATCTGGGGAAGGGAGGGACCTTGTAAGACACCCGTGCTTGGGGCTCATGCGCCTGGTGGGTTGGGTGGTGGTGCCACCCACAGATCGGGGACACGGGGAGTGAGAGGCAGTGTGTGCAGGTGGCACACGCCCGGACAGCCGACGAGCGGCGGTGGGTGGGCAAGGAGGGGCTGAAGCGTGGACACCGAGGGCGGCAATGTGAGAGAAGAAACCTGTCGAGGACGTGGGCAAGGAGAGGAGCTGGCCAAGGGGGCGCGGAGGGGACGGGGAGAGAGCCCCTTCCCAGGAGCCAAAGCAGGCCACGTGCCGGCAGCCTCAGAACCTGCTGGCCTCTGTGCCAGGAAAGTGGGCTCGGCCCTGCGCTGCGGGAGGGGTGGAGGCCGGCAGTTCTGGGGCTGGACGAAGGCGTGCAGCTGCCCAGTGTCCACCCGCCATCCCTCGGCTGGGCCCCGTCTCCCCTCCTGGCTGTGACGCAGCGGGATGAAGGATGGAAGGAAGGAAGGAAGGAAGACAGGAGGAAGGAAGACAAAAGGACGGAAGGAAGGAAAGAGGAAGGAAGGAGGGAGGAAGCAAGGAAGGTAGGAAGGAAGGGAGGGATGGAGGAAGGAAGGAGGGAGGAAGGACGGAAGGAAGGACAGAGGAAGGAAGGAAGCAGGAAGGAAGGACGGAAGGACAGACTGCCCAGGGGACGGAGCGGGCGCCCGGCGGCCCCACTCACCGGCAGACGGCACAGACGAAGCAGTCGGGGTGGTAGGTCTTGCCGAGCGCCGACACCACCTCGCCCTCGATGAACTGGTCGCAGCTGAAGCAGCGGGTCCCGTACAGCCGCTGGTAGTCCCGCGTGCAGATGTACTCGCCCTGCCGCACGAAGAAGCCGCCCTCGGCCAGGTCACAGCCGCACGCTGGGGAGACAGCGGCGAGGCCGGCGTCAGCGGGGTGGTGACCCTCTCCCGGGTCCCGACAGGCCCCAGGCGGACCCCCGCCACAGACCGCCCCCACCTGACATGGGCCTCGGGGTGCCTTGCTGAACTCTCGGGGGCCCAGGCTCCAGGCACAGACTCCAGCTCTGGCCCCTCAGCCTGGAGTTGAGTGGACTTTCTTGTGGAAGCTTCCAGAAAGGGGCACCGACCTGGGATGAGAACCAGGCTGAGCTGAGGGGCCAGCCCAGCCCCCCTCCCTCACCTCCCTGACCAGGGATGAAGTGCATGGACCCCCTGAGCCCCCCTACTACTCCAGGCGGGCTGTTCCCGGCATGGAACATAACAGGTCGGGAAGGCAGCTCATACCCGAGCACCTACTATAGGCCAGGCTCTGTTCTGGGTGGGAAGGTCCCGTGGGGTGGAGGACAGATGAGTCCCTGCGTTGGCCCCCACACCACAGTGAGGCTTCCTACCCACCCCTCCTCTCCTCTCCACCTCCTCGATGCCCGTCTCCCACAGTGTGAACCAGGCCAGACCCCCGCAGGAGGGAGAGAGGCCGGGTCCCCTGACCCCTAAGCCACGTCTCCTGCCCCAGGAAGCTGGTGCAATAGGGCCCCGGGGAGGGGCTGGGGGATCTTTGCCAGGTGGGGGACAGCCAGCCAGTCAGCACCCGGGACACATGCGAGTTCATCCCACACGCTCCCCACTCCAGCCCCAGGGGCACGTGGGAGCCACGCACGGCTTCAGAGGGAGCAGCCTACGCCCACCCTGGCCGGCCCAGCGCCCCTGCTGGAGGCCTGGAGGAAGCTCCTGCAGCCGCAGCCCCGCTGGCGGGGTCAGTCCAGGCTCCTCGTGGGTCACAGCTCCCAAGCCAGAGTCTTGGAAAACCACGTAGCCCTCACATCTTTCTGAATCGACACCTAGAAGTTCCCATCAAAACATTAACTGATTGCAAAGGATGTAGTTTCTGGCGAATTCTAAGTACCGGCACCTTTAATTTGACTGTCACCTCGTCCTTTTGAGCACCTCCACTGGAATGCAGATGCCAAAGCAAGACCAGCGACATCTATTCACAAAACCCACAGCCAGGCTCTTAGCGAAAGCAGAAATTTCACCTCATCGCTTTTTTTCCCAGAAAGCCTCTTTCGATCCTACTTCCCCCACAGAACTGTATGCAAATATAATGAGTTTTAAAGATGGAAAGGGCCTCCCGTGTTCTCTGCAACAAAAAACTCCAGAGTCGGTGTGGAAATCCATTTATCAGGAATTTCGTGTGGTTACAAGGCTCCAAATACTTACTAAATTATTCTGGATTGGGTAATTACTACCACTACGAGCACAAAGCTATCGACACAACACGTACACCATACACTTTGGTAAACTATCATTAAACGTCTAAGTAAACCTTTCTGCACGCAGCTCCTGCTGATACGGACGGTGGAGACCGAGGGGAGACCCTGGAATCTGACCAGGGGAGCCCGACCTTTGCACTGCGCCTTGCTGGGTGCCCCTGGAGGCTGGGAGGCAAGGGGCCGCCCGGCAGCCTTCCTCCACCACAGGGGCTTCTCAAGCAGCCAAGTTCCGGAAGGGAGTCTGTGGGAGTCTGCAAACCGAACCTCCAGAGTCTCGGGGTCCCTCGGGCCGTCTGCTTGGTCTGGCCAGCAGCTCCCCTCCTCGGCTCAGGCACCCGTCAGTGTGCACCACCACCTGCCCACCCGCGACCGGGGCCTTCGGCAGCCCTGCGGGGTGGGCGCCCGCTCAGCTCAGCCTGGGTCTCCCAGTCCCCTCGCCCAGCCACAGGGCGGCGTGTGCTGTTCGCCGGTTACAGCCACCAGAGCGGCCGGCTGGACCTCCTTCACTGCACTTCTCCACGCAGATGTTAGCTCTTGGGACCAGGGGGGACCTAAAGCAGAGCGGCCGAGAGCCCAGGGCCGGAGCTGCCCGGACAGGGATCTCAGCTGCACCTGTGCACTTCGCTGTGTGCCCCTGGGCAAGCTCCTTAACCTCTCTTGGCCTCCACGTCCTCAGCTGGAACACAGGGCCGACTTCAAAGGCGAAAACGGCAGCACTGAGGCACCTCCTATGAGCAAGCCTGACGTGAGCCCCAAGCTCGTGCGGGGCTGCCGTCCAGGCCGCTGCTGAGCTGACACCACTCATCCTGCGAGGCCCGAGGCGGCAGCCAGTTCTGGATCTTTCTCAACACCCAGCCTGAGAGGGAAACCCTTGTTTCATTGTGCAGCACGGTGCAGGCCAAGCAGATGCCGACCCCAGGGGGGACAGGCTCTCTGGGGCTGAGGAGGAGGAGTACCGTCTCCCATACACTCGGCCTGTAAGGACTGCACCCCGAGCGCTCGGGTGCTCTAGGCGCCCCCACTCCGGTGGTCGGCGATGTTCCGAATCTTCCTAAAGACACGACGGCACCGGCTGTTCCCTGAGTGGGGATGTGCAGACGGGCCTGGGGCCCCATCCAGAGGCGTGAGCCTCCCCCACGGAGGCACCAGGAGAGTGAAGGCCACAGCTTCCAGCCACGCCTGCCCAAGAGCCAGGGCCGGACAGTGAGACCCTGACCTCTGCTGCTAAAAATAACAAGTCCAAACTTGTTAATAATTTAAAAACTTCTACTCAAGAGGCCGGCCCGGTGGCATAGTGGTTGAGTTCATGGGCTCTACTTCGGCGGCCTGGGGTTCCCAGGTTCGGATCCCGGGCGTGGACTGACGCACAGCTCATCAAGCCACGCTGTGGCAGCGTCCCACATGTAAAGTGGAGCAAGACGGGCACGGACGTTAGCCCAGGGCCAGTCTTCCTTGGCAAAAAGAGGAGGATTGGCGACAGATGTTAGCTCAGGGCTGATCTTCCTCACACATACAAAAAAATCCTAATCAGGACAATAGACTGTGTTCCACTCTATTGTGCCTATCGAACTAGCCAAGACCAGTCAAGTGGGGAGCAGCTGCGGGTGCCGAGCGCCAGTCCCTGCACGTTCACCATGGTCATTTATGAGAAACGGACAGGAGGGCTGGGAAGGGGTGGAAAGACACTTTCTGGAAGACCATTTGGCACTGACTCTAAAGAATGGTAAAACTCCTCCTACCCTGTGACCCGGCCATCTCTCTTCTGGGCCTCTCGCCCGAGGAAATGACCAAGAACACCCACAAAAGTTAGCTGCCGGTGTTGGCTGCAGCATCTCTATAATGTAATAAATAAACCCTGGGCTGTAGAGTCAGGCAGCCTGGGTCTGAATCCTTGCTCCTGTGGCTTCCCAGCTGTGTGGCCTTGGGCAAGTTACTTGGCTTCTCTGAACCTCAGCGTCCTCATCTGTGAAACAGGGTTAACCATACCGGTCTTGCATGGTTGCACAAGAAATCAACAATGTTGAAGAACTTATATGATGGTGAAAGGGCACACCCAGGCATTTAAAGTGAATAAATCAGGATACAAAAGTACATATACAACACTTCACATTAACAACAGACTCTCACGAAGGACAGGACTGGAGGGACAGAGGGACGTACGCCTGAACACGGGCGGTAATTCCCTCGGAAGACAGAGTGGGGTGCTTTCCCTTCCCTGCCTCTGCCTCTCTGTACCGGCGGGTGGAAGAGGAGATGCAATTAACTTTAAAACACAAGCACAACAGAGACGTCCAGGCGGGTTGCCGGCCCGGACTCCGGCAGGCTGCCCCGGGGCGGTGCGGCCACTCCTGGCCCGGGTCCTATCCTAACGCCGCCTGGGCCTCCCAGCTGTAACAACAGGCCGTGTCACCAGAGTCCTTCCTGCGGGGACTTCCCACGGTTCTGCCGCGGCATCCCGGTTCCTGGCGCCCTGCACGGTCGGGCTGTAGAACAAGGTGCGCCCTGGGCGGGGGACGGGCACACCTGTCTGGAGCTGCCCTTTGGTTCCAGAAGCCCCTGGTGGGTTTCCCAGAAATGCCCCTGGAACGCCCCGAATGCAGATGCGAGAATGCAGGCATTTTGCGCTGTTCCTTGTCACCCCAGTCGCCCCAGCAGCTCTCGCGTGGCTATTCATAGTCCCCGGACAGATGGGCGCTTGTGGACACCCCACCCGCCAGTACCAAGTTACCGGCAGAGCCGGCGGGCTCTCCTCCCGGCGCCGCCCTCCCTCCTGCGTCCTCGGTCTCCCCACACCGTGGATGCGCTCAGGCCCGCTGCGACCCGCACCAGAAAACGCCTGCTCTCGAGGTCACACGCGGTGTGGCCTCACCTGTTCCTCATTCCAGCGTGGGGGCCGAGTTCCCAGGGCATTCCGAGCAGGGCTACAAAAGATCACAGTCCAAAACAAACGTTCTAGAAGCGCAGAACTCGGCCACACAGGAGAGGTCAGGCTTGTTTTCAGGTCGTTTGTAAAAATGGCGGAGGCTTCGTTTCTCCTGGGGGACGCGCTGTGTGCTGGGTCTTGGACATGTTGCGACCTCACAGGCATTCCCACTTTGCAGCGTGGAGCCAGAGCCCGCGGGATTTCAAGGGAATCCAGAATCAGGCGTCCTCTCGCACTCTCGTCCAAGCCGCCATCGTCTCTGGCGGGGCTCCTGCAACAGCCGAGCCCTCCTCCCCACCCACCCCTGCCCCGCTCCCACATCAGCACAGCGCCCAGTGGTCCACGGAAACGAAGACGGGCCAGGTCCCTCCTCTGGCCTTTCTCCCTCGGTGTCACAGCCCGGGTCCTCACAAGGACCCCCACCCAGCCCTCCCCCTCGCTCACTCTGCTCCAGCCACACAGGCCTCCTGCTGTTCCCCAACCTGCCAGGCACCCCCCCTGCCTGAGTGTCACTGCACTGGCTGTTCCCTCTGGCTGCAACACTCTTCCCTCACCTTCTTCAAGTCGTCACTCAAAGGTCACCTCCTCCATGAGGCCCACTCTGATTACCCAATTGAAAATAGTAACCCCCCAGCACTCCCATCGCCCCCTTTACCTTGCTCCTCTCTCCCCTCTCCTAGACCACGCACCCAGGGACGGACACGACTGTGTCAGTCAGTCACCATCCTCCCACCCCTCTCTGCCGGTGGGAGTGGACGTATGACCCAGTTCTGGCCAGTGAATCATATGGGAAGTCTGTGGGGACCTCAGGGAAAGGGTTCTCCTCCCTGACAGAAGGGAGAGTCATGTGAGGAGAGGGCTCCTTTGTCTGTGCACGTCTCCCCCAACACCTTCCCCAGGGCTGAGTGCCACCCTGTGAGGATGTGATGCTTGGAGCTACAGCAGCCATCTTGAGACCATGAGGAGAGGCACTGCTGACATGCACAGGATGAGAGGGGAAGAGGGGACAGTTGCGGGTGGGGAAGTTAAGAAATAACCTGGGTCTTTGATAATCTTGTTGAGCTGTTAAATTAACCAACTCTGGGGGTGAGGGGGCTGCCTCTGGGCCTTGTGTTAAGATGATAAATACACATGTGCTTTAAGACACTCTGAGTTGAGTGTTCTTTTTTATTCATCCCAAAGCGCCCTCAATGACTCAGACTTTGCATTTTCTTGAGAGCCTGGATAAAAGATTGACCCAAGACTATGTAGTCCTCACGCGTGAACACACACTGCTTTCTTATTTTTTTTTTAAGATTTTATTTATTTATTTTTCTTCCCCCCAAAGCCCCAGTAGATAGTTGTATGTCATAGTTGCACATCCTTCTAGTTGATGTATGTGAGATGCGGCCTCAGCATGGCCAGACAAGCGGTGTGTCGGTGCGCGCCCAGGATCCGAACCTGGGCCGCCAGCAGCGGAGCCTGAGCACTCAACCGCTAAGCCACGGGGCCGGCCCCACACTGCTTTCTCAAAGCTTTCAGGAAAGCTTAGCTGCTCCCCGTCATTCTTCAGCAGGTGAGGCAGAGCCGCCCCCACCTGGGCAGAGTCCCTGCTGCAGGAGACGCTATCACTGGCTGGGGGAGGGGACGGGGGTCTGGGAACTGGGCCTGCACGCCCACAGGCTGTGCCACCGCTGCCACCACCGCAGCAACCCGAGGATGAGTCCCAGGTGCCCGTCGGCGTTGCCCGCGCTGTCCCATTTCACCACTGCAGGCCGGTGGGGAAGGGGCTGCCCTACTCCCACATCTACACAGGGGGCTGAAGCTCAGAGGACAGGTGGGGAGGGGGCACCTGGGCCGGTTTCCACCTCCTCCCAGGCCCGTGGGTCAGACCCGGCAACGGCCTCGACTCCAGGAGCCTGATGCCTTCATTGCCTTCCTAAGTAAGGGCGGTGCTGACCGACAATCCTTTTAAACGCAGTGGGCACGTCCCCTCTGTCTTTTAAAGTGAGCTTCTAAAAAGGGCAGGCAAATGGGCTTTGCTTTTCAGAAATGCAGCAAATGCATCTTGATGGAGAGCAGAGAAAATTAACCCAGTCAAATCCCACGATGACGCCAGGGAGGCTCTAATGAAAAGGCGGAAAGCTTCAGGTGGCAGGGGACACTGACAGGGGGCGTCCACTGATGGGGGGGCACTGACGGGGGGGTCCACTGAC
>CM053524.1:73029624-73042644 GCA_028646465.1 Rhinoceros unicornis
GAGGCAGTCACGGGGGGGCACCGACGGGGGGGCAGTGACGGGGGGGCACTGACCGGGTGGGCACTGACCAGTGGGGGGCACTGATGGGGGCGGGGCACTTACGGGGGGACACTGATGTGGGGGGGCACTGACCTAGGGGACACTGAGCAGGGGGGGCACTGACGGAGGGGACACTGACAGGCGGGGAGCACTGGCAGGGGGGCACTGATGGGGCGGCCATCACCTCCTGCTCAGGAAAGATCTCGCTGGCGCTGGCGCACCCCCCTCATTCTAGAGCCGGGCGGCGGGCACAGAGTCCCGGGGAAAGGCAGGTGGATGCGCCCTTGTTTATGGAAACGCTGAGGGCTCTCCGTTCCCACACCATGACACGTGGCTGCTCTGTGCTCTCCCAGAAACCGGACCTTCCCAGGGTGTGCCCCTCGTTTCCTCTCTTCCAAACAGTCCCCAGCCGCCGTCCTGGGGGTGCCCCCCGTCCCCCTCACTAGGACTCTGGCAGCCTTCGTCAGGTGGCGGTGCTGAGGGACCTGGGAGACGGAGCTGTGAAATCACGGGGTCCAAGTCAGGCTGTGGACGTGCGGGGGACCCCAGATCAAGGCGATTCTGGGGATATCAAGTGACCTTCAGTGACATGCTTGACAGCCCCCAGGCCCACGTATGGAGCCGCAGCACCTCTGGGGGGCAGGGTCAAGGTCAGCCTCAGACCGAGGGGCCCAGGGCACTCCCACCCCTGCCAGAGATGGCACAGCCCCCACCGCGGGGTCCCAGGTGGCGGCACTCATCATCCCCCTAAGTCACCGGCCCCTGCTGGGCTCCCCGTGTCTCCCCCACTGCACTCTGACCTCCTCCAGGGCCAGGAGGCATCGGGGCCATTTCGGGGGGGCTCCTCTTTCACGGCAGAAGAGTCCTGGCCAGTGGCTCTCACCTTTTCGTTTCAAACAACGGGACTCAACACACAGTCGTCACTCCGAGCCTGAGACCCTGACGTGGCCGCAGCGGAGCCCCTCTGGGGACGGGGGGCTTACCTGCTGCCTCGCTCTCCCCCCTCCCATGTCTCCCCGCCCAGGAGGGGCCTCCATGGAACACTCGGGATAGAAGCCCCTCATTCAGGGGCCACATCAGGCCTGGAATCAAGCCCTGGACGAGCTCCTACATCTCAAGCCTCCGCGGCCCCTCGCAGGTGGACAGTCGCACGTCCCTCCCAGGGCTGCTGGCACCTGGAGGAGTCGGCCCCCAGCCTCGCTGGCTGCACTCGGCAGTCAGGCCACTGAACCCCTGACTTCCAGGCTGCTCCCCAATCCTTTGTGCACGCTGCCCCTGCCCCCAGAACGGCCTGGCTCCCCCTCTGACCAGTGGATTCCTCCTATCTCCAAGTTGGAGCCCAAACCCCACCTCCTCTGTGAAGCGTCTCTGGAAGCCTCCAAATCCTTCCCGGTGCCCCCCCCCCACCTCCTAGTTCTTGGTTTTTACTACGAAAAGCGAAATTTCAGGTCAAGTTGTGGCACATCTCAGCTGGTATATTTATCTCCTCACCAGTCCAAGTTAAGCCTTCGTCTTCAGTGCTTTCAAGAGCCCTCTGCCGGGCCTGGCGCACAGCAAGGCCCCCTGAGACCCCGTGAGGAGCCTGTGGACGCAGCTGCAGTAATTTAACAGGGCCACGCAATGTCGATAACAATGCCGTCACTCGACTACCTCTGTGCGGCATGTTTCCCACCTCTGTCTGCCCCAAAAAAGCAAACCCTCACTGCTCCTTGGGTTCATCAAGGGTCCTTGTGGCTCAGGTCTTGTGCATCTCTGAACGGCCTGGAGAACGTCACGTCAAACCCACAGGAAGGCAGGTAGTGACGACACGGCCCGCTGTGGGGGACGGGGTGGGGCACTGTTTCTAGTACCATTAATGTGATTCCTTTAAAACTGCCAACTGTGTCAAACTGGTTTGACCTGCTCATTCCTTCCCCCAAAAGCTATTTTTCACATATTTTAGGAAACTAAATGCAAGTGCATGTAATTTCATTTGTGCGCATGGAACACGCGTTACCTTCAGAATAGAAAGGAGAAGGTGGCTGGAGGACGCTCGCAGCAAAGCCCCTCTCCCATGGGGGGGTTTCACGTGACTTGTTTGTTTTAGTTTCTTCTCATCTTTTTGGTATTATTTAAATTTAGTATATTATTCATGTTAGTTTTTACAATTAGAGAACAATTAAAGCATTTGCATCTGGAATGAATGGTAATGTTCTCCGTCCATGCTGGGTGGGGCGCCCGAGGGTTTGTGGCCCAGCTAGGTCCTGTGACCCCGCACTGTTGAGGTCATACTGACAACAATGACAATTTACCTTCTGGCTACAGGGCCCAGATGGCCACTTTGCCTTGGCCACTGGATCTGAATCCTTGGACACTGGGTGCAGCCATGCGAGGACGCTCCTAGGACCTGGACCTCAGCCTCTGACCCTCTCCACTCAGGCTGACTCCTCATCACACCCGTAAGGGCCACAGGCCACAGTGTTGTACGGAGATTCTGGACCCTGCGGATTTGCCAGCATCCCAGATCTAACGAGATTCCCAGAGACACTCTGGGGCCCAGAGTGGCAGCGAGAAGGCCCGGTCTGGAGGCCACACGGCAGGGCTGTGCCTGTGGCCACACAGCTGGGAAGGAGGGCAGGGACGCTCACCTTTGCAGACGAAGCACTTGATGTGGAAGTACTTGCTCTGGACGCGCAGCACCTCCCCCTTGCACACACTGCCGCAGGTGTGGCACAGGATCGCCGTGCTGGGTGGCTTCTCCAGGGCACTGTGCGCGGCCTGCGGCTCCGACACTGTGGGGAGAAGCAGCCGGTTACAGGGTGGGACGTACCAGGCACAGGGGGGAGGCAGCAACGGTGTCAGGACTCAGGGGCCCCACACCCCCCCAGCACAAGTCCCACAGGGCGTCAGGGGACAGACTCGGATTCTTTTCCTTGGGGACCAGTGGATGATGCGAGAGGCCATCTGGTCACCCCCTCACATCACTCCATTATATCTATGTGGCTTATCTCCCAATCTGTCTACAGCAGCCCCACCCAAGGAGTGGTCCCAGGCCCCATCTCTGTGTGCACACTGGCTTTGATGGGGTGATCACTACCCCTTCCCAAAGGGTGGCTGATCCCCCTGCTGCCTTGACCTGGCACGACCTTGGCCCTCCAGGGCCTCGGGAGCCAGGCACCCCCTGGTGAGCTCACAGCCCCTCTGCAGCCAGGAGACCCAGAGTCATCTCTCCTGCAACCACAGTCCTGTGAGCTTGCTTCAAATTCCCTTTGCATCCTGGGGACACTGACCTGAATATTGTCGCTGTCCCCCTTAAAGCCAGCCTCAGCCTAGGACATTTAAGGAGGCTCTGGAAACCCATGGAGGGATGGGGCAGGGCGGATGGTTAAGGGGCCTGACTGTGGGCTCTTGGGGTCTGGGCAGCATCAGTAGGTCCTCACCCATGTTCCCCAAAGGTGCCTACAGAGGCCAGTGCGCAGGGTGCTGGGGGCCACAGCGGGTCTGCCCCTCGAGAGCTCCAGCCAGCGGTGGAGACAGCCGGGTGAAAAACAGTGACACCTCAGTGGCAGAGCTGCAGTCGGGGGAGGCCCAGGGGCTGGGGACCAGCTCTCTCCCAGCGGAGTCACTTGCAGCGCGAGGAGGAGCTGGAGAGACAGCACAGCCGCAGGCTGGCGCAGAGGCATGCGGGCAGGGAGCAGGGCCCACGCAGGGACCGAGCCGGCTGTCCACTGCCAACTCAGGACCCACCGGAGAGAGCCAGACCTGCCCCCCACAGTCCCCTGGACACTCCATCCTAGTGAGCCTCCCCCACCCCCAGGCCCCCAGCCCCATCAGGGCCCCCCGAGCCCCCTTTCTCCTCTGTGAAGCGCCCACTCCTCTGCCTGCCTTATACAGGGGGCAGTGGCAGAGCCCCTGCTACAGCAGCTCCCAGCGCGCAGCCTCTGCCTTTCTCATGGCGGGGGGGTCTCTACTTCTTCCCACATCTTCTGATGCCGCCCTGCTGTCTTGGTCTGGGGCCCCTTAACCTGAGGCTGAGACAAGGATGGGGTGCAGGTGGTGTACATGGGGGATCCCAGGTGGCAGGAAGGAGTGAGGGGTGGAGGGGTGGAGGGGGTGGCAGGGAAGGCAGAAGCCAACAGAGGGCGTGTTATGGAGCTGGTCACCGCTGTGGGCAACAGGGTCACCCCCTCGGGGCCCTCCAGGGAATCAGGTAGACCATGTTCCACATTGTCCCCACCTCCTGACCCCCGGGGGAGGGTTGTCCCAAAGACGGAACCCCCGTCCCCATTGTCTGGGCTGCCCGGTGTCTGGGCTGCCCGGTGGCTGGGCTGGGTGGGTTCCGAGGTTTGAGCAGAGGCCCAGGCACAGACCCAGGGGAGCTGGGGTTGCCTGAGGGGGGATGCCTGCAGGAGCAGGCGAGTTGCCCCCGGCACCTGAGCCACAGTGAGCCCAGGGGATGTGGGGCCGGCCCAGAAACACTTGCCACGCTTCAATGGCGGGTTCAGCGTATTCATACACACATGCACACACACACACATTTACACAACTGCTTAACACTAGCATTGACGAAGCATCAGGCCTGGAAGTCTCCTCATCCCTGCTGTAAAAATGGAGGAGGTGGATGTCGGACAGAGGATGGCATTTCTCCATCCAGTTTCCCACCTGCCCCCCACCCCCCAGCACCCCACCTCCCACAGCCCCCAATCTGCCAGAGCAGGGCTCCTCACGTCCTCTGAGGCCCCTGCCCGCGGTGGGGGGTTGACAGTGGGCAGCACAGAGGAGGGATTGGGCCTGCTGGGGACAGCAGGCCTTCGAGGAGGAGGGCTCCGAATACCCCAAGGACAGCAGGGTGCCAGCTGTCTGACGACAAGAAGCCACACTGCCCGGAGAAGCAGGAGCAGGAGGGAAGACGAGTGGCACCAAAAATAACCGGGTGTCACCCTGGGCACCCCAAGCCCGGGTCAGCGCCTGCCTCTCGTTTCCAGAGGAGTCGGGAGACCAAACAGCAGACTAGACGGTGCAGGGACCGGCGACGGCCCCTGTTGTCCTGGGAGCGACGGTGACATTTCCTGCTCTGGGTTAAAGTTCAATAGCAGGCTTGCCCCTCACCCCTTTTTCCTAAGAATAACTGCAGAAACACCTGGCCTATTATTACTAAAGTTGTTGGGAGGAGGCAGAGATCGAGGATTTCCTGGGCATGAATTTAAGACTCCCCAAGCGGAACAAGCCATTGGAATCGAGGTTTGAGACCCTTGCACAGGCCTGGGGCTGCCCGGGGCTCACGTGGGGCTGACGGGTCCGAGGCTAAATCGAGACTGTAGCGGGTGGGGGGACGTGGATCTTCAACACTGATCTTCTCATCTGTTAGGCATACAAAGAACAATACGTTCTCATCTCCACGGGTAGACAAGGCAAGTTTTATACTACTGGAATCTGGCTCAAATCCAGGGTGAGGGAAACGCCACCCAACCACACTGGGGATCCGTGTCAGAGGCCTGGGGGCAGCCCGGGGCGCGGGGCAGACGGCCTGTGCAGCTGCAGCCTCACCTCCTGTGTGCTGCGACCTCAGGGAGTCCCTGGAACTCCCAGCCTTCCCTCTGTCCGTCCACACTCTGCTCACATCCCCTGCCCCGGGGGATGCTAGGACGATGGGCAGAAATGTTTGCCTAGCAAGCAGCCCAGGGTCCAGCAACCATAGTGCTCAGTACACAATAGCTATTGTCGGTTTCAAGGACACACAGCTGACATCACCAGTTTCCTGGTTACTGGAGATAGATTTGGTTTGGGGGAAAAGCTACTTTGAGACATCATTTTGCTGTGAGCACCCAACGCTGCCCACCTGGAGCATCCTCAAAAGCCTCGGGGGGCCTCTAGGCGGCGGGAGAGAGGGTGGTGCTGCCCTCTCGTGGCGGGAGGTAGACACTGCACTGTGACGAAGGACACCTGTCTACTGCGCGGGTACCGCTGGTGCAGGTGTTCCCTCCAGCCCGCATCTGTCCGCTTGGCCCTGGGATCACATCTGAGAATCTTGTGGATTTGTGGCATGGACCTTTTTACACCCCCCCCATATGGACTCATTCCTCGCACCTCTCACGGCTGCCCGATGGAGAGGAGACGCTGTAGGTCCAGTACGTCACCGAGTGCTCTCCAAGGGTCCCGCTCCTCACAGCAGCCAGTGAAGTGCTGTCGTGGCTGCTGCTGCTGCTGAGCAAGCAGGCGGGAGACGGGGGATCGGGGATCAGGGCCGCGCACAGCAACACTGCGGGTTTTCTCCACGTGGCCCCAGGACAGGGATGGGGCTGTTCCTTCCAGGACTCGTGTCTGGCACTCAGATGGCACATAATGAAGAGAAGTATCAAGAAACGAGCTCTCAGGCCAGGAAAAGACAGGAAGGAAACTTAGATGCACACTGCCAGGTGACAGAGCCAGTCTGAAATGTCTATGTGACATTCCGGAAAAGGCAAAACTGTGAGACGGTAAAAGGGTCCGTGGTCGCCAGGGGGTGGGGGAGGGGAGGGATGAACAGGTGGAGCACAGGAGACTTAGGGCAGTGAAACTACTCTGCATGACACCGTCACACTGGATACATGTCATTACGCATCTGTCCAAACTTAGGACGCCAAGAGTGAGCCCTGGTGTAAACCATGGACTTCAGTTCAAAACAATGTATCAAAAACAATGTATCGGGCCGGCCCCGTGGCTTAGCGGTTAAGTGCGCGTGCTCTGCTGCTGGCGGCCCAGGTTCGGATCCCGGGCGCGCACCGACGCGCCGCTTCTCCAGCCATGCTGAGGCTGCGTCCCACGTACAGCAACTGGAAGGATGTGCAGCCATGACATACAACTATCTACTGGGGCTTTGGGGGAAAATAAATAAATAAATAAAATCTTAAAAAAACAAAACAAAACAAAACTGGTTCCTCAGTGTAACAAATGCCCCCACCAATGCAGGACGTTAACAGGGGAAACTGGGGGTTCGGGGTGGTCGTATATGGGAACTCTCTGCTTTCTGTTAATTGTTCTGTAAACTGAAAACTGCTCTAAGAAATGAAGTCTATTCAAACTTTAAAAGAGAGAGAAACAGAGAAAGAGAGAGAAGCATGACACCCCGAGACCTGACTGCAAGTTCAGCAGGTTCATTTCTCCACAATTTCAGGCTCGGCTGTAACGTGCAGTTTAACAAGTCCCTCACTGTGATAATAACAGAAAACACGAACTCAAGTGGTAGGAATCAATCACACAAGGGCTGTGACTATTTAATCCCCCTGTGATAATGAAACCCCAGCACCGCAGAGCCTTGCTGGGGATAAAAAGAATCATGACTGACAACCTCAGCACGTAACACTCATGTTCACAATGCGGGCACGCGGCTCGGGTCTGATGGAGGGTCGCTGACCCACCGGGCGGTCAACCCCTCCAGGTGAAGTCCTGCTCGGTCACCAGGAACGGGCAGAGGAGCCGGGACAGCAGCCAGCAAGGCCGGGTTTGCACCCACTGTCCAGGGCAGCTGTGTGACCCTGGAGAGCTGGCTGAACTCTGAGAAGCCTCAGTTTGCACATCTGTAAATTGGAGCTGGGTCTCATGAGGAACCTTTAGAACGCCTGACAGGTGTGGTGAACAACAGCTTCGTCCTCCCGCAACTCGGGGGTGGGGACGGGGGCAGAGGCTGTGGGGAAGGGCAGCCTGGGTGCCCAGAGGGCCACACCTTTGCTTACACACCAGCCTCATCAGTGCATTGTCCGAGCTTTGCCTTCACGCTTCGGCCCACCTCCACGGGGTGGCAGGGTGGGCGAGCGGGAAGGGAGACAGCCTTGTGCTGACGCCAGCTATACCCCTCCCTGGCCATCACCTTGGGCAGGTCACATGGCCTCCTGGGGCCCCGGTTTCCTCCTTATAAAACAGGGACAGGTATTCCCAAACAGAGGACCCTTGTGCGGATCAGACGAGAGAGCACGTGTGAAGTGCTGACCCAGCTGGCTGCCTGCTGCACGTGGGGGCGCAGGAGGCAGGAACTATGGTTGGGGTCACAGGTGAAGCAGTAAGTCCCCCCAGAGATGGTCTGATGGCGACCTCTGGGTACATAGGGGCTCCTAAGCACCTCTGCACCCAGCACCTCGCCCAGCTGTGCCCAGGCCTGATGCTCAGAGTGGGACCAGCCCAGACCCAGCACTGGGCCTTGCTGGCCCTTGGCTTGGGGAGCAGGTGTGGTGGCCGAACCCCACAGACACCACGGCTAATGTCCATGTCAAGCCCTCAGCTCCACTGTCCCTTCTGGCGGGCAGACCTCCAGAACCTGGGTGAGAGCACCATGGGCCTCATGGCTTCCTCACTCTGATAATCTGGGCCTCGAACATCCTCTGCCCATTGGCTGGGGGAGGATGCTTCCGGCCAACCTACCCACCAAACACCCCTCTTCACTGATTGGTGCAGCCCCAACCGTGGGCCATTTTCCACTTTGTTCACAGAAATTCACCGACCTGACATCGTTCAAGACACCACAACCAAATGCTCCATGTTCTTTCCAGTCATCAAAGCCGGAAGCCAGCCGTGAGGCCACTTGGAACATGTGCCTGTGCTGTCTCCTTTCCCTTCCACGTGATCCTAATTCGTGCAGGAAACACTGCCGCCCTGCCCCCTCCGGCCGCAGAGCATCTGCCCTGACCCTTCACGGCGCCCTAAGCCGCGGACGCCACTGCAAGTCACAGCAACTTCAGCTTGCCGTCAGGGCTGTAAGGCGCTCGGCCAAGGGCGCTCGGCTCCAACTACCCAAACAGTAAAGCCATTCTTCTCGTTGTTTGCTGGTTCGTTCATTCATTCACTCACCCAACAAATGTCTGAGGGCCTCCTATGTGCCCATATTCCCAGGGCCGACAGACCCAGCCCTGGCCCCGTGCATTCTCTCACTTGGTCCACACCACGCCCCACTTTACAAATGAGGTCACTGAGGCTCGGAGATGGGCAGGGACTTCCCCAAAGCCACAGGGCTAGGGAAGGGACTCACCTGGGGTCCCAGGTCAGGTGTGTCTGATGCCCCACCCATCCCCTAAGCCACTGGCTGGTCTGCAAGTCCCACATCATGTGCTCACTCGTTCAACAAACAGAGGAACAGAGGCGCTTGTGGGCATCGGGGGAGGTGGTTGTGCAAACCGGCCACCACACCAGTGTGGCAGACGGCAGGAGAGGGGACAGGCTGGGTCGAGGGAGCACAGGGAGGGCCAGATGCCTCTCTGGTGACTCATCTCTCACTTCCCAAGATCCTTGGGGACTTTTTCAACTGTTTATCTCCTCCCTTTCCCAGTGGCTCTGCCTTTAGTCTGTCTTCTCCAAGGGCCCCCTTGACGATGGACCCCTCCGCAGGCTGTCCTGGCTCTGTCAAAGACCCACAGCCTGCATTTGGTTTGATTTCCAGGGTTTGTTCTGGAGGTAAATCCACCCTGCTGTCAGGACGTGGGAGCCCCCGTGTACGCGGGGTTCTAATTGGAGCCCACACGCCAGCCGTGATGGCGTGTAGAGCTCTCCGCTCCACTGTGTGTATTGTGAAAGCAACCGGCTTGGGGTTTCCAAATTTTACGACTATGTTTGAATATTGACTAAGCTTTATAAGACCCCGCATGCACATCCACTCCTGAGATTCTCATACATCTGGAGCGGGTCCCGGATGCACGGCTCTCACCCCCACTCTCAGGCCTTTCCTTCTAACTGGGACAACGAGCAGAGACTACGCAGGGAAGCACAGGGCTGTGGACAGGCACAGCAGGGAGATGAACCTGGGTGCAGTCAGGGAGGGCTTCTGGGAGGAGATGACACAAGGTGGGCAGCAGCCTTGTGGGGCAGAACCAAGCACACGTCACTGTGCTCATCTCCATCACAGCATTGACCATGCCTGGTGGCCTTTGTCCACTGGCCTGTGTGCCTCCCCTGGCCTGAAAGCCCTGCAGGGCCAGGGGCCACGTCTGAGTGTGTCTCCCCAGGGCCAGGTAGTGGGGGAGACCCAGGCCTGGCTGGGAGACGGCACTCACATGCCACGTGGCCATAAGCATCCTTGTGGCTTCTGCACCCGCCAGCACAGGCGGTTCTTTAGGCTGGTTTTCTAAATACGGAGTTACTGGCACAAATGCACGTGCGCTTAGAATTGTCATACATCCCGCCAGACTGCCCTGTGGATCCCCTGCCCCCATGCCTTACGGGGTCTGTCTCCCCCGCCCTCAGAACATTCTTTTTTTTTTTTTTCCTTTGGTGAGGAAGAATGGCAACAGATGCTAGCTCAGGAGGCAATCCGTTGCCAATCTTCCTCTTTTTGCTGAGGAAGATTGGCCCTGAGCCAACAGCTGGGCCCATCCTCCTCCATTGAACATGTGGGATGCTGCCCCAGCATGGCTTGTTGAGCCATGCGTAGGTCCACGCCCAGGATCAGAACCCACGAACCCCAGGCAGATGAAGTGGAGCGTGCAAACCCAACCACTAAACCACCGGGCTGGCCCCAGAACACTCTTTATAGGTCATGTCTCGGTTCAGGAATAGGTCCGGCCCCTCATGCCGCCCTCCCCCAGCATCCCGTGCTGGAAAATCACACCACATCACTCTCGAGCACTCCCTCCCTAACCTACTTAAGGACTGGCTGCTAATTATAATCCTGAACCGGGGGCTGCTCTCTGGAGCCTACCCGTTCTCAGCAGGGCCGTCGGCAGCCTGGGCCCAGCAAGTGGTCTCTGTGGGCCTCGGGCTGTCCCCACACGGCCAGAGAGACGACCCTGTCTGACTCTTCTGTCACTCCTCTGGGCCTCCATCCAGTGAAGACACGGTGTGGGCCCACTCCCTGCCAAGCTCGGGCTGGCACGCGCCCAGGGCAAGGCAGAGAGTCTCTGCCCCCAAGAAGCTGGCACTGCAGGGCACTGAGATGGGAGAAAACACCCCACGCAGGAATCTCACGGCACTGGAAGCCTGGGGTCTGGGCACAGGGACATCCCTCCCGGGACCCCCCACCCTTGTTTTAATAATTCCATGATCAGACTGCAGGGACCCCCTGGGCTGCCCCCTCCACGTGACACTGTTCCCTCGCCACCGGGAAGCGACCTGGCCCTCTTTCGATTCCCCGCATGCACGGTCTCTGGCTTCTCCTATGACCTGACGAGCTCCTCTGAGCCCCCAGCCCGCCCTGTGGCCGGACTGCCGCTCCCCAAGGTCAGAGACCAGCTCTGCTCTGTCTGGGGCCCTAAGAGCCGGACTCTGGGCTTGGGCACAGACCTTTGCAGACAGAACTGAGTATGTGAAATGCCTCATATTCCCAACCAGCCAACTTCCACACGCACCTCTCAGCGCCCCTGTCAGCCCCCGACCACGACCGCCTGGGCGCTGACCCACCGGTGTCCTCCGTGCCCCGCCCAGGGCTCGCCCCAGGGGGCAGTAAACGGCTGCCAGGTGAATGAGCACTCCCTCGTCACGTGCTCACCCCCTGTTCCGAATGTCCTTCTGACATCTGTCCCCCCGGAAGGAGTTGTAGGCCTGCACCTGGCAGCTCCATGCTGCCCTGGGAGGCCCAGCTCCCACCTGGCGCCTGGTACCTTCAGGTGCTCAGTGGGTGGGACGAGTCCACTGTATCACACTCAAGCGCAACCTTTTTGTACATGTGTCCATCTCCCCCTTCCCACAGCATGCATCACCCGCATCCATGCACCTCAACTTCTCAAGATGTGTCCTCCACTCCTTCCGGAAGTCTCTCTCTGCACTCGCTCCTCTGAGCTCCTCACTGGGGCCTCTAAACCACACCTGTGGCAGGCCGTATTTTCAAAGATGGCTACACAACACCCCCCACCCCACATGCTCTTCTCCAACACGGCGTTGACATCTCTCCCACTGGGTGATGGGGTCTGATACCCCTCCCCTTGAACCTGGGTGGGCCTGTGTGACTGCCTCGGCCAAGAAAATATGAGGGAAATGACACCACGTGACATCCAAGCTAGATCGTCATGCCACGACCTTCTGCCTTCTTTCGTAGGATGCTCATTCTTGGCACTCAGCAGCCACACTCTGAGGAGGCCCAGCCACCCCAGACGGAGGACCACACGCGGAGGGCACGCGGAGCTGTTCTGGCTGACAGCCAGCAGCAACCTCCACACGTGTGAGCAAAGACACCTCCAGAGATTCCAGTGCCCAGCTGTCAAGTCACCCCAGCCTTCAAGTCTTCCCAGATGAAACCACAGACATCATGGGATAGGGATAAATATTCCTGCTGTGCCTGTCCTACACTTCTGACCCTCGGAACCTGTCAGTGTGACAGAATGGTTGTCTGATGCCATTAAGATGTGGGGTGGTGTGCTATGCAGACACAGAAAACCCAAGTGCACCACAACCATGACCCCAAAATCCCCTCTCAACCTCTGCACACGGCCTCCCTCCCACCTCTGCACATGGCCTGCCTGAGGTTCGCTCCAGACCTCTCGGGAGGCAGTAACTTCACCTCCTCCACAGGCAAAGTCCCACAGGGAGGCACTTGCCGTTTTGATCCAGGAAAGGAAATGCCCAAAGTCTGGCATGACCTTTCCAGGAATCTTCACAGCCACCCCCAGAGAGGGATATTCTTATGCCCATTGGGCAGTGAGCAACCGAGCTCAGAAAGGTAAACTAACCAGCCCAAAGCCACACAGCCAGGAAGGGCAGAGCCAGGATTCAACCCCAGGTCTGTCTCTCTCCTGCTCACCCACCCCGGCTCTCAAGGCAGCGCAGCCAATTTCTAGTCTCCGCTTCCACCTGCTGAAGGCCCCGCCCACTGCAGACACTGCCCACCACAGCCCCTCCCGCCAAAGCTCCACCCACCACAGCCCCGCCCACCACAGCCCCTCCCACCAATACTCTACCCACCAATGCTCTACCCACCACAGCCCCGCCCACCACAGCCCCTCCCAACAATGCTCTACCCACCACAGCCCTGCCCACCACAGCCCCTCCCACCACAGCCCCTCCCACCAATGCTCTATCCACCACAGCCCCGCCCACCACAGCCCCTCC
>CM053524.1:73043144-73224092 GCA_028646465.1 Rhinoceros unicornis
ACAGCCCCGCCCACCGCGGCCCCTCCCACCAATACTCTACCCACCACAGCCCCGCCCACCACAGCCCCTCCTGCCAATGCTCCACCCACCACAGCCCCTCCTGCCAATGCTCCACCCACCACAGCCCCTCCCGCCAATGCTCCACCCACCACAGCCCTGCCCACCACAACTCCTCCCACCCATACTCCATCCACCACAGCTCTGCCTACCACAGCCCCACCCGCCAATGCTCCACCCACCACAGCTCCTGACCACAGCCCCGCCCACCACAGCCCCTCCCACCACAGCTCCACCCACCACAGCCCCTCCCGCCAATGCTCCACCCACCACAGCTCCTCTGACCACAGCCCCGCCCACCACAGCCCCACCCACAGCAGCCCCGCCCACCGCAGCTCAGCCCACTACAGCCTCCTATCCCTGGGTCCTCAGGCCCGACCTGGGTTCCACCCCTGCCCTGCTCCTCTGAGAAGACCATCCTCCGTGCTGTGGTCACTTTGCTCCCTGCAGGCACGACCCAGCAGCTCTGGGCACTCTCTGCACTGGGACGAGTTTATTACCTTCTGCACCTGATTCCAGAAGCTGGTCCTGCCTACTCCCACTTCAACCAAGGTCGTCCTTGCTGATCCCATGTGGGCATCTCTCCCAGATCCCCTGCAGGCCTCCTGGGGCCTAGCTGGTCACCCCAGGAAGAGCTGCCAGGTTAGACCGCACCAGCTGTCCCCGGCCCCAGTGATCAAGGGCACAGCTCAGGCCGAGCCAAAGAGGGTAAAACCCCAGATTCCTGCTTCACGCAGGGACCCCCACAGCCAGACGCAATAACCCAACAGCAACAGGAAGAGGAATCAATGTGGTTTTCCCAAGAGGACGGCTAAGGTCCAGCCAGTGAGGGAATGGGGAGGCCAGCTCTGTTGGCTCCAGGCCGAGGGCTCTGGACAGGTCATCTGTGCAGGGCGGTCACAGCTGTGCCCCACTCTCAGTGACATCAAGGGGGTCAGAGGAGACAGTGCAGGGGGCTGGACACCGACCTGGGCACACAGCAGGAGCTCGCCACACAGTTCCAGGGGCTCAGGGGGTCCTTGACACTGACCTGACAGCTGGTGGGTCTCGGGAGATGTGGGCACCCAGCTACAGAAAAGCATCCTGACAGCCCCAAGACCCTGAGCAGGAGCTGGCCACTGGGAGACTCGTCCTACCGTCCTGGGGAGGCCCGTCTTGCTGGACAACCTGGGGCAGGCCCCTGGCCCCAGCCCCGTGTCTAACTTGAGTTGGTCTCTAAAGTCCCAGGTGTCTGAGAAGTTCTCTGTTTGACCGAGTGAGAGAGTGTCCCTTTGAGCCCCAGCAAGCTCACAGCAAGGGGACAGTCAGGACGATGGAGCCCCCAGGACAAGCTCTCCTGCTGGCCAGGTGGCAGGATTAGGGAGGGAGGGTGGCCTCGAGCACAGCACGTGCAGCACCCTCTGCTCAGGTCCCTCCCCTGCTCAGTTACCTTCCACGGCTCCCCACAGCCAACAGAACACAGCTTGGCCCCCAGAGCCACCCCCAAGCCTCCAAGCCTGGTGCCCACCTGGTTCCCTGACTTATCTCGCACTGCCCCATGATCCCGGACTCTTTCCCAAAGTTGTCCTCAATGGTCCCGGCACCAGCCGCGGCTCCCATCCTCCCCTCTCCTGGAATGCTGTTCCTGCCCAGGTCCACCTGTGAAAACCATACTCGCCCTCCAAGGCCCATGTCAATGCCTCCTCCATACCAACAGTGCATTCACGGAGGACGTCCTGCGTGCTGAGCTCCATGCTGGAGGCTCCGAGCACCGAGCGCCTCCTGTCACCACAGCAACACTGGAAGAACACTGTACCTATTTTACAGATGGGAAAACCGAGGCTAAGCAGGTGGGAGGACTTGCTCATGGTCTCCCTGGGCCACTGACTGTGTGACCCTGAACAAGTCAGGGCACCTCCCCAAAATAGCCAGTGAACCTCCGTCTTTCAGAGGGTTCTCCAGGCTCCCCAGTTGGAGACCCCACTGGAGGCTCCTGTCGGCTCTCCAGGGCCCCCTAAAGATCAACGCCAGGCAGGGGGACAAATGACCCAGTTCACCTCAGACTGTCCTGGGTGATGCTCACTGTCCCAGTGTAATTATCCTCTTCAACGTGCCTCAGTTTGGGTACTGAACCCAGGGTCACCTGCCTACAGGGGGCCTCTGCTCCCAGGGGTATTGATGCTTCGGTCCTTTCAGGGCAGGGCAGGACCCCAAGGCCTTCCCGTGGGCCATGGTCAAGCTCCACTAGACCTGGGGAGGCCTACGAGTCAGGGAAAGGATTTCCAGCTGAGTGAGAGGGGTGTGGCCCCTGGATTCCAGCAACCAGCTCAGACCTGGGTGCCCCTTGAGGCGGGTCGAGGCCCCAAAGTCCCGTATTCTTCCTGTCCTGAGGCAGGAGCGCATTCGGACAGAGTCACTCTGCCACAAGATGGGCTCAGTTCACAGAGCGACAGACACACGCATAGGGCCGTGGAGTCACCAGGCAGCCCCATCGAGCCTGGAATGAGCCTCCTCCCCGTGCCGGCCACATTCTCCCTTTCTCTTAGACGTGTGCAGGTGGGAGAGAGGGGGGTCCCAGCAGGCCACAAAAACAACCCATCTCTGATGGGCTTAAATGTGTCCCCCAAATCCATATGCTGCAGTCCTAGCCCCCAGGAGCTCAGAACGTGACCTGGTTTGGAGAGGGGGTCTTCATAGAGGATCAAGTTAAAGTGAGGCCATCAGGGTGGGCCCTGATCCAACAGGACTGTGTCCTTGTAAACAGGGGAAATTAGGGCACAGAGACGCATGCACAGAGGGAGGAGGATGTGAAAACACAGGGAGAGGACGGCCATCTGCAAGCCAAGGAGAGATCCATTCCCCACAGCCCTCGGAAGGAAGCCACCCTGGCGACATCTCGAGTTTGGACTTTGGGCCTCCAGAACTGTAAGAGAATAAACTGAAGCCCCCAGTCTGTGGCACTTTGTGACGGCGGCCCCAGGAAACGAATCCACCGTTGCTCCGGGTGGAAAGAGCCGGAGGCCGGGCCTGGGACTTGCCGGCTCGCTGCTTCCTCCTCTGAGCCTGTTTTCCGCCTGCAGACGGGATGATGAGGGCTTCTTGGGGACGGTGACGTGGCGGTGACCACACAGGGCTAGCGTGTGGCGGGGGCTCAGCAGGGGTCGGTGTGTGCGTGTGTGGGGGGCCTTCCAGAGGCGGAAGCTGGGAGAAACATGGCAGCGAGCAGCCCCCTGGAGGCTCAGGCTGTCCACGGGGGCTCCCAGCAGACTTCAGCTTGAGCTCTTAGCAATTTCTGGGACTCTTCAAGCTTCAAGCAGCTGGTCCAGGCGCCCTCACCACCCACATCCCTGAAGGGTGTTATTTCATCACCGGGAGAGCAGCCCTTCCTGACTGGAGAGGCATCTGAGGATCGCGTGGGTGGCATTCCGGAAGGTCAGGGCTTAGCGGTCATATGGGCCCATTCCCCCCCCACCCCACCCCCCACACACAGGGGAAACCACCAATGGCCAGAGAGGGGCGGACCCTACCCAGGTCACACAGAAAGTCTGTGGCAGGGGCAGGACCAGGGCTCGGGTCTCCTGGGCCCCCAGGCCAGTGGTTATTCCCCGACGTCACATTGCTATGTGCCAGGGTGGCCACAACTGGACCAACAAGTGACCTCATTTGGGTCTTCAACATATGTCCAGGGCCAGCACACAGCAGGTGACCAACAAATGTTCCTTAAATCTAATGGAAAACAGGAAACACGTCTGGTGATTGGAAGCACTGGACAGTGGACAGGCAGGGTGACAATTAATAATCTGAGTGACAGAGTCATCTTTCAGTTCCTGTGCCCGGGCTGAGCTCCGGGCACTGCACTCGGCGATTTCCACCAATGACCCAGGTCACAGAGCTGAAAATGGGCAAACAGCACATCTGGGATTCGAACCCAGGCCTGCAGGATCCCAAGCCCCAGCTGTCAACTCCCACAGACAGGGTCTGTGAGGGCGGGGCCAATCCTGACAGGGCCCCTCACTCTCCCCATCTGCCGTGGGACACCCCCAGTGTGGGGGCCCAGTGGGCTGGGGGACCTGCCAATATGCCCCCCAGTGCACAGTGGCACAGAATCCCCAGCTGCCCCCCCTACCCAGGCCTCTGAGGATGGGGCTGCAGCCTTGACCTGCAGACACCACCCCACCGGATGGGGGGCCCAGCTGTCCCACGGGCCACCGTCAGCAAATCCAAATGGCCCAGAGAAGTCCTTGGCTTTGAATCCAGCAAGGATGGTCACAGGGATCTGAGAGGTCACAGCCCTCCCCCTGGACCTCTCCTCCCATCCTGTTTCCCGGGAGGACACTGTCCACCGTCTAGATCCTGCTAGGTACCTGTCACTGTTAGTCCAGTTATCCTGTTCATTCTGCACATTTGGGAACTGCCCTCTCTTGACCATTTTAGACTTGGGGACTGTCCCCTCTTGACCATTTCACAGAAGGGCACAGAGGTTCCAAGAAGCGAAGCAGCTTGGCCAGGATAGGAACCCAGGTCTCTCCGGCCCTGCTCTTCCCATGTGCCATGTTGGATGGGCAAGAGGGGCGGGAGAGGGAGGGAGGGTGAGGAGGGAACCAGCCCTGGGGAGGCAAGTCCGTCTGCGACATGACTCTGTGTGTAGCATCCTCCTGGCCGCACCCCCTCCACTGTAGTCCCCGCTCGGCAAACCCCCTTCCCACTTGCAGCTGTTTATGTTGACCCCGAGCAGCCCGGGCAGCGGGTAGGCTCACAGCGCTTGGCAGTACACCCACCTACCCTGCCCTCAGGGCCCAGCTCCGTCTCCCCATGCGGCTGGAAGGACCCTCCTTTGCTTGAGTCTGGAATTAAGGCCTTCTGCATTCTTGTCAGTCAGCTGGCAGCCCTAACTTGGGGTCTCTAGTCCCTGCCCGACCCTCCCCCAGTGCCTGGCCCCCTCAGACACTTGCAGGGCGCATGGAGACCGTGATCCCCTAAGTCATTAAGCGGCTACTGGTGCTCAAGCCTGCAAAACCCACAGCGAAATGCTGGCTCTACTCCAAAATTCAATTTAAAATTCCCCCACTCGGCTCCCTGGGGCTCACCGCCATGGCTTCCCTGTCCATGGGCACGCGTCATGACTCCAGAGCTCCTGCCTGGACACAGGGGTGAGTCCATGGAGGGAGTGGGGAGACTGCAGGATGACCAGGGCCTGGCTTCCAGGCCCCATCCCCCTTCCGCTGGGCGGCCCGTGCCTCTCTGAGCCTTCAGTCCTTCCTCAGTGGGCCTGTGAGGCCCGGGGAGAGTAACAGCAGATGCCAGAGGTGCGGGGCTGGCCTATGACTTTGGAGGAAGGCCCTGGGCAGATGTCTGTCCCCAGTGTCCACCCAGAAACACCCACCCTTCTCTCGTCCCCGCTGCCAGTCTGCTCCCCCTGCTGGCACCTCCTTCTGGTTCTGAAGCCCACGCGTGCCACGTCAGTGAGCAGAAAGCGCTTGAGAATGTCCATGACCAGGACTCCCCAACGCAACGGGACCCCACTTAGCCTGTAACTGTGGGGCTCCCGGCACACATGCAGGCCTTGGGCCACATCTCTGGGGTGCCCATGGGCACTTCCCCCAAAAGGAAACATACGTGAGCTTCCTGTACAAAGATTTCTCCTTCCCGGAGACACAGGTGGTTACACCCGGCCAGGCGGGTGTTCTGGGAGGTGAGGCTGGCAGTCCCGGGCCAGGGCATTCCCATCGGGCTGAGCCAGAAGTGGGCACTAGCAGCTGCTGGGACAGAGGCTGCGCTCTAAAAGCATATGAGCAGACACACGTTGGTACCAATGTAGGTGGGCTCAGGGTGGATGTGATGACACCCCCAGTTTTCAAATGCCCTTCATCCCCACGTGGGCAAGTATAGGCAGGTCATCTCCAGTCCTCTCAGCAACTGGCATGAGAGACATTATCACCTCCTGCTGCAGGTGAGGAAACCGAGGCTCAGAGACACTCAGTGACTTGGCAGGATCACACAGCCTGTAGCTGCGGAGCGGGAACTTGAACCCGCGTCTCCATGGGACGGGACTGGCTTCTGTTTCTTCTGGCCTTTCTTCCCTCAGTCACTTTCTGGCTCTTTGCATGTTCCCCTCCGAATCCACTGGTCTGAGGAAGGCCAGTGGTAGGGAAGTATGTCCTGAGTGTCCAGCTAAAACCGTGCGTCGAGATTGCTGGCCTGGAGCCCAGGGCAAGCTGAGCCGTGCAGGAGGACGTGCACGGGCTGGGGCTCCGTGGCATCAGGTCACCACAGGCACCTCGCGTACAGCCCTTCCGGTTAAACGCGGTCTCCGGGGGTATCTGATTTATACCGATGGGGCCCAGCGCACAAACCAGCCTCCACAGGTCGAAGTGGGTAGCTAAACTGAGGCAGGCGGGGGTCACTTACGCCTGGTCACACAGCCCATCTGCGGTGACAGGTCCCGGCTCCACCTGGACCAGCCAAGGGTGTGGGCCTCTGACGTCAGACGGCGCCACGTGGAGCCCAGCCCAGAGCCACTGCCAGCCTCCCAACACAAGGGTTCCTTTGGTATCAATGACAAAAATAACTTCTTTCTGATTATATTCATAATACTATTCACTGTTAGGAACACAAACGGTAATAAAAGTTGAAGAAAAATTAAAATCCCTGCTAACCTTCTACTCTGAGATACCCACGCTTAGCCTCTCGGTGGCTATTCTACCATTCACTTGTGTATGCCACAAATACCTTCACACACACACAGACACACACCTACGACGTAACATAGAATTAACATAACAAGATACCTAATATAATAATGTCATATTATAACACACTTCCTCATGGGGCAGAACCGATTCCTGGCCCTTGAGGGTCCTGGATGTGATCTCTTCAAAAACTATATCCTAAGCACCTCCCCAGGACCTACTCAGTCATGCAGAAGCTGCTCAGAGTATACTTTACAAAAAACAGCAGCTTTATTGAGATATAATTCACATACCATACAATTCACTTATTTAAAATGTACAGGTCAATGGTTTTTAGTATATTCAGAGTTGTCGATCGCCACAATCAATTTTAGGACATTTTCATCACCCCCAATAGGAAACCCCCTACTCATTACCGTCACTCCCCATCCCCAGGTAACCAAGAATCTACTTTCTGTCTGTCTAGATTTGCCTAGTCTGGCATTTCACATGAATGAATCACACAATATGTAATTTTTTTTGTCTGGCTTCTTTCACTTAGCATAATGCTTTCAAGGTTCATCCACGTTGTAGCATGTGTCAGAATTTCCTTCCTTTTTAAGGCTGAATAATGTTCCATTATATGAACATACCACATGTATCTGTTCACCTGGTGAAATACTCTGGGGTTGTTTCCACTTTTTGGCTGTTATGAATAAGCTGCTCTGACCGTTCATGCATAATCCCTGCTGTGTGGAAATGTTTCTGTTTCTCTTGGGTACACACCTAGGACTTGGCAGATGGTACGGTAACTCTCTGTTTAGCCATCTGAAGACCTGCCAGGCTGTTTTCCTAAGTAGCTGCACCATCTGACATTCCACCAGCAGCAGGTCCGAGGGCTCCACGTCCCTGTCAAGGCTGGTTATGGCTTGTCTTTTTGGTTACAGCCATCCTAGTGGGTGTGAACTGGACCTCACTGTGGTTTTGATTCGCATTTCCCCGGTGGCTAATGATGTCGAGCACCTTCCTTGCGCTCATTCACTATTTGTATATCTTCTTTGGTGAAATGTCTATTCAGATCCTTTGTCCATTTAATGTGCTTGTCTTTTTATGATTGAGTTATGGGAGTTGTTTCTATGTTCTAGATACGAGGCCCTTATCAGATACGATTAGCCAATATCGTCTCCCATTCTGTGGGTTGTTTTCTCTTTTTTCATAATGTTATTTGTAGCACAAAAGGTTTTAATTTGATGAAATCCAATTCATTTGTTTTTGTTGTTGTTGCTGTTTGTGTTCTCAGTGCCATTTCTAAGAAACCAGGGCCTAATCAAGATCACAAAGGTTTATCCTGATGTTTTCTTCTAAGAGATTTAGAGTTTTTAGTCTTAGGTCTGTCAATAATTTCACATAAATAGGATCCCACTTCCATGACTGCTATTTTTAACACAAGATGCCATTTCTTCATCTGGGAATCGGGAACAATAGTGCTTATTTCACTGGGTTTGTGCCATTTTTAACATTACTATTGTTTGCTCTCTGCCATCAGCAGGATTGCCCATCCTCTGGCGAAAGCACAACAGGGCGTGAAGGACGCCGTGTACTCAGCTGAGTGGGGAGACCCGCCCATCCTCCGGCATGGAAATTCCATTTGAGAAACAGACATCGTCACATGTCTCAGCTCTTGGGATGTGCTGGTATTTTCAGAACAATCCAGTTCACCGACCAGGCCAGGGGGATGTTACCTAACGCCAAGCCAACTGGTCCTCTAAGGCCGGGAGTTACAACAGCACCCAGGGCTGAGTCTGGCCAACCAGGGGTTGGCCACAGCTGCTCGTTTTGGGGAAACAAACATTGACTGTCTGCTATACTCGCTCCCAACATCCAGAAAGGAAGAACCTTAATCCACCCCATTTTATAGATGGGGCCTTCCAGGCCCCCAGGAGCGGCGAAGCACCCTGACCAGGACGCCACGAGGGCAGGCCAGAGTCAGGGCTTGAAGCCCATTGGTCTGACTTCTGGGCCATTGCCGCTGCCCCTGCCTGGGGCTGCTCCCTACATTAAAAATCCTGGAGTGTGAGGAGCTGATGGAGAGATATGGCTGAGGGTCCTGGCCCCACCTCTGGACAGAGCCCCGCAGGCCAGAAAGCAGGACACCAGCAAGGGGAAGGCTCTGTCCCAGCTGCCCAGAGAGGAGGCACCCACTGGGCACCCAGCCTCGTGCCAACGGAGGCCTGAGGACTCGGGAGCGGGAGCATCTCAGGATGGAGGTGAGGAGCTTGCAGGAGGCAGGACCCCGGCTGGGGCAGCAGGCCCTGAAGCCCCTGCATGCCTCTGGCTGATGAGGGTCTCCCCTCCACACTGCAGCCTCTCTCTGCCTCTGGGGGTCCAGGCTCCCCCACTGCCGACCCGCTCCGTCTCGCTCTCCCTTCCCTTTGTCTCCTCTCCTCCAGCCCCCAGGAGCTTCTCCTCCTGTGGTCCTCACCGAAGGCCACCTCGTCAGCAGTGGGGTTGAGTGGACTAGAAGGTACTCGTTTCTATCTGAGTAGCTGATGGTCCCGTCCCTCACGTCAGCACCAGGATAGCCCTGAAGGCAGGCGTCTCAGCCTTGGCTCAGCTGACACTCTGCTGCGAGGCTGTCCTGCACACTCGGGGTGTTGAGCAGCATCCCCGCCTCGACCCCAGGTGCCTGTGGCCCCGCCCCAAGTTGTGACAATCAAAAATGCCTCCAGACATCGCCAAATGTCCCCTGGGGGCCCAAATCGCCCTTGGTTGAGAAGCACTGCCTTAAAGGAAGGGAGGAAGAAAAGGAGGGGTGGAGGGGGAGGAGGGGCAGAGAGGCTGTGGGCCCCGCGACTCCGGCCCAGACAATGGGGTGAGAGGGCGCCGGAGCCTGGTCTTGGCCGTGATGCCACCACTGTGCGATGATGGACCAGAACCTGCCCTTCCCTGAGACTCAGCTTATTCGTCTGTAGAATGGGTCACTCCACAGGGCAGTCATCAAGAGCCCATGAGAGAAAGTCCTCAAGGCCCGGCATGCAGTAGGCGTTCATAAGCGCTAGCCCTCACTACCTTCATAAAACAGTAGAGCCAGTAAGACGGCCCACTTTCATGTCAGATCCCCAAAGCTTATTTGTGGGACTAAAGACTTCCAGTTAGAAAAACAAGGCTTCCTCCCCGGCTGGATGGCCTGAGGGCAAAGGGCCGCGTGGGGCTGTACCTGTCTCTCCTCCGGGCATCCCCGTGGAGCGTGGCCTCCTCTCAAGTGCCGGCACCGTGGAGGCTGCGGGTAGCAGCTGGGCCAGTGCGAGAGCCTCTGCGGCCAGCACGTCTCCAGATGGACACGCCAGAGGGTTACGTGGCAGCTGCCACCCTCATGCCCAAGGAGGGGCAGGGCCAACCCCTTCCGGCACACTGAAATAGACTCCCACCGCACTCCAAAGACGCACCTGTTTCCCAGGCGTCCGGGAAAGGGACTTTGGAAAGGCACGCGGGGTGGGGGTGGGGGGGCCGGGGAGGGGCAGGATCATTTACTGCCCCACCGTGTGCCAGGTGCAGCATGAGCGAGCCCGCACAACCCTCCCAGCAACGTGGTGTTGGGGGGAGTCAGCCTGTACAGTGTCCTGGGGCCGCCTAACAAAGCCCACAAACGGGGCTTCAACAACAGGCATTTGTGCTCTCACAGTCTGGAGGAGGGAAGCCCGAAATCAAGGTGTCACAGGGCCGGCCCCCCTCTGGAGGCTCTAAGGGAGGCTCCCTCCTGCCTCTTCCAGCTCCTGGGGGCTCCAGGCGTTCCTGGGCTTGTGGCCACATCAGCCCAGTCTCTGCCTCTGTCGTCACGTGCCCTCTCCGTGTGTCTGGTGTCCTTTTCCACCTCTTACAAGGACACCAGTCACGGGATTTAGGGCCCACTGTAATCCAGGATGACCTCATCTCCATCCTTATCTTAATTATATCTGCAAAGACCCTTATTCCAAATAAAGTCACAAGCTAAGAATCTGGGTAGACATAAATTTTGGGGGGACCTACTTAATCCACCACAGAGCCCCAATGGCCAGAGGGGAAACTGATGCTTGGGAAGCTCAGGTGACTGACGGGAGGCCCCTGGGCATGAAAGGCAGCCTTGGGGCCCTGCCCAGGTCTGGCTGACTGCATGGTCCCTGAGACGTCCCCTGTTCCCCTTGGTGCCCCTCTGCTAGTCTCAGCTTTAAGATCTCGAGACCTAGAAATGTTATCTTACCCTCCAGCTGCGTAAGCAGTAAGCACTGCCTTGGACCCAGCACAGGGCTGCAGACCCCACGGGCGTCATCCTGGTTAACCAAACTCACGATGTGTGCAAACCCAGTCATTAGATATGGGGGCCAGGATCCCTTCAGAGCAGCTCTGGGTGGGCCGAATCTTCTTCAACAGCACCTAGCAGAAAACACCTCATCCCATCAGCTCTGAAGAGTTGGGAGTAGGTGTGACAGCAGGCGGGGACTTTCCTCACCCACCCGCCCACAGGCCTAATCTGATCTCCATTAATCAAGAGGGTCTGAAGCCTCTTGCTCATGGCCCAGCGGACGGGGGTGGCGACGGGCCGGTCACTGCAGCAAACTCCCAGGGCTGTCTGGAGCATTACCACGGGGCCCAGGGGACCCACCACGGGGTACAAATTGTGCACCAAGGCAGAGAACTGTACCCCCTTTAGCTTATAAATGAGAAGAGTTTCCCTGTTCACTTATTCTGTGCTATCTGTGCCCTGTGCCCCTACCCCTAGCTCGGGGCAGAAACCATGATGGAGGGTGACAATGACAGCAGCCCCCCGCTGAGCACTGAGCGAGTCCCACACGCTGCACACCCCCCGAGGCAGGAGCCATCATATCCCTACTTCCCCGATGAGGAAACCGAGGCAGAGAGACCGGTGGGGTGGGCCAGCTCTGGTGAATGAGAGAGAGTGGCAGGCGCTGAGCCAGAGAGTGCAGCAGGACGGGGGCCCCGTGCATGACCGGTGCTGACCGAGGGAAACACAGCAGGCAGTGGGAGCTCCTGGGGGCTCGAGGGGGCACCCTGCAAGACAGAACTCAGGGAGATACAGAGGCCATGGGGCAGCTAGTCACTCAATGTCGGGAAGAGCATGCCAGGCAGAGGGAACAGCGTGTGTGGTTGGAGAGGAAACGTGGCAAGTTGACCTTCCTGGGAGGATGGCTATGAGGCTGGGGCATTCGGTGGGGTGGGAGAATGGGCAGCGGCCAGGGCATCCTACACCCCATCAAGCGTGGGTTTTACCCTGAGGACCAGGGGCAGTGCTGAGGGTTTTGCTCAGGTGTTGGCGAGGGAGCTGCAAGCGAGGAGCTGTGGGTAACAGTGCCTGCATTTGGCAAGCGTTGCTCTGGCCCTGGACACAGCACAGAGCAGGACAGTTCACTAGGCCCCTTGGAGGGGCGACAGCCCCCTGAGCTCCACACCCTCTAAGGACCCTCCTCCCTCCCCCACGAGGTAAGAACCTAGGCTCCCCAAGGTGGAGAAGCGTAAGCCCAGCCTAAGATACAGCGTGGCAATGAACAGAGAGCCTGCAGGCTCCCTATGGGGACAGTGCCCAGCAGGGGCTAGCTCTCTGCCTCAAGTTGTCCAGAGCCTCACAGCCTCGGGCCATTCTCCCCAAGGCTGACACCCCCACACGGGGTCCCCCAAGGGCCCAACGCCTCCTGTGCATCTTGGCTGAAGGCCACACACCTGCGTGCAGGGAGAGACTTCTGCCCCAGCACTGCAAGACCAGCCTCCAGGGAGAGGGCAGCATTAAAGGGGGGGCTTCTTGGACCCCGGGACCCTCCAGCAGAAATCACAGCACAGGGCCTGGCTTGGCGGTGCCTTCCTGGGCTCCATTCTTCTCCAGGTGCCTGGGCCTGGGCTCCCTCATGACCCACATCAACCACCCAGGGAGCCCCAGCCCCAATGCACTGTGCTCCCCCATCTGCAGTGGCTGCCAGGCCCCCAGGAGGCCACCCCTGGCTCAGGGGGCAGAGGCGTCCCCTACCCACAGAGGTCCAGGGCTCCAGGAACCCACGGCCTCCTCTTCCATGGCCTCAGGTGTTCCCAGGGCTGAGGGGTGGAGGGGGTGCCTGTGCCCTGCCTCTTCCCCATCGGCTCTGGAGGGGGCAGCGTGGCCAGTACCCAGAGGTAGGAAAGGCCGTGGCTCCCCAGCCTCGTGGGAGATTTCTGCCCCACAGCCTGGGCTGCAGAGCATCTCCAAGGTCACCAGTGCTGAGGACCAGGACCTTGATGGGCTTAAGCTAATTTACAATTTGCACATCCCACCCTGGGGCCGTGATTGGTGGGGCTTTAGGGGAGCAGTCCTCCCCCGCCCAGACCTTGCAGGATGAACCTCTCTTTTCCTCTGAGGATGTGGGGTGAGGAGGTGAGGCGAGAAACGCTGTGGCACTGTTCCTGCCCCAACCGGAACCTTCCAGGCTGCTGCTCAGGCAGAATTGCAGAGAGGCAGAGCCGGCCCTGAAAACCCGTGAGCCTCGAGGTCAAGGGCACCCAGGCCAGGCTCTTTGAGTCGGGTTCTCTGTCACTGGCCAGCGGCTTCCGGACTATCCAGACGTCAGCACAGAGAGAGACGTGCACCAGGCAGCGGCCCACACACAGGTGTGGGTACCCAGGGGTGGACCGAGCTTTGGGCTCTCCCTGCATCCTCAGCCTTGCTAGGGGCTCATCTGGGGCAGAGGGCATCTTCCTGCGCTCCCGCGGCTGGTTTTGGCCAACGGCACGTGGCAGAAGTGACAATGCACCAGCTCCGAGTCTAGGCCTCACGTGTTTCTGCTGCTCTAAGTGCTTCTGCCTTTGTATGAGGAGAACATTCTGGGCCAGCCTGCTGGTCCCAGGAGGAAGAGGAGAGATGGGGCAGAGCCACCCCACTGAGCCCAGCCTGCAGGCCCTGAGCGAGGATGACTGATGGTTGATCTCTGCCTCCGAGCGTTGGGATTGTTTGTTCCGCACTGTATCATTTCCTGTGGCTGCTGTAACAAACTACCACGAACAGGGTGGCTTAAAACAACAGAAATTTATTCTCTCACTGTCTGGAGGTCGGAAGTCCAAAATCAGTATCACCAGGCTGAAGTTAAGCGGTCGGCAGGGCTGCCTCCCTCCGGAGGCTCCGGGGGAGAATCCACTGCTTGTCTCTCCCAGCTGCTGGTGGCTGCCAGCATCCTGGGCTTGTGGCCGCATCACCACCCCCACCTCTGCCTCCGTGGTCACATCATCTTCTCTTCTGTGTGTCTGTCTGCCTCTCTCTTCTAATCATTATGATTGCATTTAGGGCTCACTCAGATACTCCAGGATCATCTCCCCATCTCAGCATCCTTAACTTAATCCCGTCTGCAAAAATACCTTTTTCCAAATAAAGCAACACTCACAGCTTCAATGGACGAGGACCTGATATTATTTTGGAGGGGTCATTTTTCAGCCTACCATATGAAGCAATAGCGCACATGATATGTAAATACAGAATGATTTTTTTTTTCACCAAACTCACCCTTATTACCTGTGATGTGCTCTGTTATTTTTCTCTTCAATTCAACTTATATAACAAACGCTGATGTGACCCACTAAACTAATTTCATGCCCACAAATGGGTCGCCACCTGCAGTGCAGAAAGTTCTATCCTAACCTCTACTCCTGTATCCCCGCCAGGGTGGGGGACCCGAGCGAAAATGATGATGGCTTAAAGGAAAGAGGGAAATGCGCTCTCTCCGCACACAGAGGGCAGATGGGACTGGTGGGTGCCTGCAAGGACTCCCCCCCGCTCAAGGACGTGGTCCCGGCCACCTGGCCCCGTGGCCGGTCCCCCGCCTACCGCCTCCGCAGCAGTCTGCATCCCGGAGCGGTCTGGCTGGGCAGGAGGCTTGGGAAAGGGCTCTGAGCGGAAAGGAAGGGGAGTGCGTGGTCCCCGGCGCCCCGGCCGCTCCACTCGCCTCCCCGAGCTCCGCCCGAAAGCAGATCCGCTCCTGACTCGGCTTCCCCTGGCACAGCCCTGCTCCACATCCTCACGGGACCCTTCACGCCCTGACAGCCCCACGCGGCTGCCACCCGTCACTATACGATCTGCACTTGCGCTCACTCACCTCTTCATTTCCGAACGCTGCTTGCTTAAAAGACGAGAAACCAATGAGATGGAGGCTTGAAAACTTTACGACAGAAGGGAGAGACTTCGAGGTGACTTTAAAGCAAGGAAGACGCCAACACTTTCTCAGGGGCATAAAAATTTAGGTCTGGAGGGATCTGAGGCATCGTTCAATCCCTGGGAAGGATTCCCGAGGCCCAGCCCTGGCCTCTCCTGAGCACTCAACCCCAGCACCAGCCGAGTGCCGGACAACTCTGCCTGGGAGTCCCCCAGGCACCTCACAGTCGAAAAAGAGAATGCCTGGCTCGTTGCATCAGCTCTCACTCACAACTTCCCGTCGCCCAACAGTGCCACATGCCAGACACCAACGCTCTCACCCGGCTGGCTCCCCTTCTGCAACTCAGGCTAACTGGGGTTTGCAACCAGCTCCATTGCTCAGCAGCTGTGTGACCCTGGCCCATGACTTTACCTCTCTCGGCCTCAGTTGCCTTGTCTGTAAAATGGGATGCCTACCTCCTGGGTTGCAGGGAGACTAAATGAGATGTTATATGTGAAGTGCCTGCACTGACCTGGTACACGGTGGGCACCTGGTAATTGGCACATTTCTCCCCCAATTCCTGACTATATTAGTTCCCCAGGGCTGCCATAACAAGTGACCACAAACTGGGGGGTTTAAACCACAGACACCTATTCTCTGACAGTCCTGGAGGCCAGACGTCCTAAATCAGTGTCCGCAGGGCCGTGCTCCTCTAAAATCTGTAGGGCAGATTCTTCCTTGCTTCCTCCAGCTTCTGCTGGTGGCTGGAGATCCTCGGCTTGTGGCTGCAGCACTCCAGTCTCTGCCTCTGTTGTCACATGTCCTCTGCTGTGTCTGTGTCTCTGTTCTGCTTAGAAGGACACCAGGCACATTGGATTAGGACGCACCCTTCTCCATATGACCTCATCTGAACCGGTTACACCTGCAACAACCCTATTTCCAAATGAGGTCACATTCACAGGGACCAGGGTTAGGACTTGAACATATCTCTTTCGGGAACACAACCGCACCCAGAACCCTGACTTGCCCACTCCCATCGCGATCACCTCTGGTCTGGGAGCAGCCAGCACCGAGCATCAGCATCCCGTGCTGTGCCTCCTCCCCTGTGCCTCACAGGGCGGCCTGGTCTCTCTGCCCCGTCCTGCCGCCCCTTTCTCTCCCAGTGGAGACCCCGCCCACCCGCACCGGCTCTCCCCTCTTGCCAGACTGGCCTCTGGGTCCCTGGCACTGAGCGCCACCCTTGGGGACTCACCAGGCCTCCCAGATTGAGACCAAACTCCCCGTTCCAGAGCCCCAGACGCCCAGGCCAGCTGGCAGCTCCATCCTTTCAGCCCCACACTCCTTGCACTTGTCGCACCCAGTTCTATCCTCCGCACGCGACGGGGGCTGCCCACCTCCACCTGTGCGCATGAATGCTGAGGCCCACACTGAGGCTCCTCCCTGCAGTGTTTGCAGGACCATCTGCGACGTGCGTGCCCCCGAGAGAGCGAGTCTAGGGCCCCTACGGTAAAGGAACGCAGGGACCCCCAGGTATCAACCAGGAGCTGGCTCGGGGGAACCACCCAGACGTCCGGGGGTTGGGCTGGTTGGCAGATGACCCATCGCACAACGGAGGGGTGAGTGCCGCTGAACACCGGGCATTCCAGCCCAGAGGGGGTCCTGTCGGGCGCTGAGTGCCCAGCCATGCTAGCGGGCGACAAGCGTAAACGGGGAAACGAACTGACGTGCGGGTCTGACTGGAGCTCAGTGTAATGAGGAGAGGAGCAGCGGCTGCAGCGCGGTCGGGGAGAGCGGTCAGAGGGCCTCTCGGGGAGACAACACCGACACTGAATTCAGGGCTGAGCAAAAGCTTCAGAGGGGCGGGATGAGCCCAGCAGAGGGTCAGCAGGTGTGAAGGCCCCAAGGGAGGCCAGGAGGAGCCGAGGGCAAGAGGAGGCTGCGGAGAGGCCCCAGGGAGGGTCTTGCTTGTCGAGACAAGGCATTTGGGTTTCGTTCACGGGGTCCCGGGTGGCCCCCTGAGCCGGTGAGCATGGAAAACCAGCCGTGAGAAAGAGGCTGGAGGTGATGGAGTGTCTGTCTCCCGGTTGGGAGACCCCTCCTCTGCCACGGCCTGCCTCCCATGCGCAACGACACAGCTGCACACCGCCCCCCAGGGCCCCGGCCCCCCCACCGCCCCCAACACCCCCTCCCAGGCCCCGGCGGCGATGCCAGCCCATGCTAAGGTCAAGCGCGACTCGTCTCTCCACCTGACAAAACGCAGTCCACAAGCATCCGCCTCCCGATTCAGTACAGACAGACAAGCAACCCCACAGAAAACAGGGAAGCAGGGAAATTCACAGAAACACAAACAGCCTGGCAACAGAAAATGCTCCCTGGTGCCCAGTCCCTGGAAGGCAGATCAAAGCAGAGAGGTGCCCCTTCCCATTGGTTTGGCAAATATGAAAAGACTGACACTGTCCTATGGTGGGCCAGGAGGGGAGGGGACAAGGGACTCTCAGGCCCTTTTGGTAAAGGTACAAACCTTGGGAGAGCAGTCTGGCAGAAGAAACTCCCATTTAACTTCCAGATCTTCCACTCCAGGAATATTTCGTACAGGTCTATCTCCACACGGTGCAAAGACATATGTGTAAGAATTCTCATCTCCACTGTGTGTACACGGCGGGTGCTAAAACTCTGAAAGCACACGGGACCAACAAGCCCTGTGGGGTTGTTGCCCCCTCCTGAGGGGGCGCCAGTCACCCAAAATGCTCAGCCCGAATCCTGACACCAAGAAGCAGACCAGTCCAGAGTGGGGGACCATCCACAGCACAACGGGTCTGGAAAGAGTCAGTAGTACGAAAGAAAAACAAAGAAAAAAGGTGGGAAGAACATTCTAGAATAAAGGAGACTAAAGACACAGAGATATGCTAACCAAAGGCAGTGCGTGATCCCAGACTGGGTCCTGGAGGAGGAAAGGTAAGCAGACACCTGTGAAGGACACCTGGGGGTGAGGGGAAGTCGGGACTGGGACTTGAGGCTACAGCGGCTACGGGTGAGGTGTCAGGATGCAACTATCTTTCAAATGGTTCAGAGAAGAGAGAGAGTAGGCAAAATGTAGCAAAATGTTAGTTACTCATGAAAGTATTACAAAGTGTCTATTGTACTGTTCTTTTCTTCAACTTTTCTATACGCTTAAAATTATTCAGAATAAAAAGTTGGAGGAAAAACTGAAGAAGAAACCAAGACCCCTGGAAATGGATACAGCATGACTTGCTAACTTTACCTTCAAAGATCCTGGGAAATAAACCACAGCGACAGAGACAGACCCAGGGCTCAGAACACCTGGCTTTGCGACTGAGGAAACCTCTCCTCTCCTGGGCCTCAGTTTCCCCATCTGCAGCAGAGCTGGCAAATGCATGGTTTGCACACGCCCCCCCCTCCACCTCTGGTCCTGTGACAGACATGGACAGTGATCGCCTATTCTTTGCTCCGCATGAGTCCGTCCCCTCATCCTGCGAGCTCTTGAGGTGGGGTGGAGCCTGACACACCTCGTCCGGCCCAGCCCAGGGCAGGGCAGACAGTGAACCCACTCAGTGTTTGATGAATGAACAAATGCAAAGAGAATGGACGAATACACAGGCAATCAGAGGCTCTACAAGGAAGGTGATGACGTGGTTCTGAACGTGGAAAACCCTCCACCCAGCGCCCCAGCACTGAGCCCAGAGGCTGGCATCATAGGTAAGTCATTTCACCTCACTGGCCTCAGTTTCCTCATCTGTACATCGGGGGCTTTCTTTCTTTTAGTTTTTAAAACATTTTTATTGGGGCCGGCCCCGTGGTGTAGTGGTTAAGTGCACGCACTCTGCTGCTGGTGGCCCAGGTTTGGATCCCGGGTGCGCACCAACGCACCCCTTCTCCGGCCATGCTGTGGCAGCGTCCCACATAAAGTGGAGGAAGATGGGCATGGATGTTAGCTCAGGGCCAGTCTTCCTCAGCAAAAAGAGGAGGATTGGCATGGATATTAGCTCAGGGCTGATTTTTCTCACAAAAAAAAACAAAAACAAAAACAAAACATTTTTATTGCCTAAATAAAATTTAAATCTATGTAGCAATGAGGATTATGTTCAGTAAGGAAAAGTATTTTCTTAGAGATAAGTTTCCATTGCGAGTTAAGCATTTCCAGTTAGAGAATTCCTTAAAGGGTCCAGTCTGAAGTTTACATCATGGAAAATACAAGAAACCTCACATGGCTCCAGAGAAAATTTCCCAGCATAATATTCAAAATCTGCTCCCAATAACCAAAAATAAAATAATTAGATTTTTACCCAGGATAGAGAACTCGATTTTTAATCAGGTTGAGGCAAACATTTTCCCCTGGAATAACTGGAGACATATCTTGCTTATCTTGGAGCAGTTACTCTAGTTCCCTGAGACCTAGGAGGCAGTGGTCCAGCCCACTTCTCAGGCTGAGGGATCAATGTCGCACCACATGTAAACTGCTCTGCACTGGGCCTGGGGCCTGGTCCCTGCTTGTGGCAGGACCCCGGGATGGTGTGAGGTCACCTGCCACAGGGCTGCTGATGGGACATTGAACATCCAAACTGGGAATCTGCACACCTGTGTTCAAAACAGCAGCATTCACAATAGCCAAAGGTGAGAACAACCCATGTGTCCATCAGTGGATGGAGGAATAAACAAAATGTGGTCCACCCGTGCAATGGAATATTACTCAGCCTTGAAAAGGAGGGAAAGTCTGACTCACGCTACAACATGGATGAAGCTTGAGGACATTGTGCTCAGTGAAATAAGCCAGTCACAAAAGGACAAATTCTGGGTGATTCCACTTATATGAGGTCCTTAGAGTAGTCAAATTCACAGGGACAGATAGTAGAATGGAGGGTGCCCGTGGCTGGGGGAGGGGAATGGGGAGTTAGTGTTTAATGGGGACAGGGTTTCAGTTTGGGAAGATAAAAAAGTTCTAGAGATGGATGGTGATGATGGCTGCACAAGACTGTGAATGTACTTAATGCTGCTGAACTGGACACTTAAAAATGGTTAAAATGGTAAATTTTATGTTGTGTTTATTATACTACAATAAAACAATGAGCCAAGAGATGCTCTCTGTGCCCAGGGCAGCATAATTCCAAAGCAATTGGGGGAGGGAGGGCCCCTGGCTGAGCCAGGAGTGGAGGGGCTTTGCCCGCTGACCCCATCTGGTCTGCTTTGTGGGTCAGGGGTCCATTGCCACAGGCAACCCTGGGTCAGCAGACAATGGGGTGGTCTGAGGGGACTCTACAACAATGGCCACCCTCTGAGTCCTGTTCACAGGGACTAAGGGAAGTGGAGGAAGGAAGGCGCAGGACATTTTCTAATCAGCGTGGCTAAATTTATGCCTTGCTGCCTGGGGGGGAGTGTCCTGCACTGTGGCCTTGGGAACAACTGCAACTTTCCACAGTCGGGCCGTGTTTCTGGCTCAGGCCTCAGGGACGCCAGGCTGTCCTGCTCTCACGGAGCTGCGTCCCGGGCCCTGGGATCTATGGCCCAGCTCACCAACCCCGACACAGCTCAGCCACTTAGGCCCCAGCACGTGCTCGCTGGTTCAGAGGATTCTGAGCCGGGGGATGCAGGGCCCCCTTCAAGTCCCTGGTTGGGGGAGGCAGATGGAAAGAACATAGACCCACTGGGACAAGTGGACAAGCATGTCGTCAGCAGGGGCGAGAGGGTCAGGGAGAGCCAGCAGGACGGCCACCACGAGGCAGATGCTGGCCAGCTGGGGGAGCGGTGGGGAAGGAAGGCACCCCGAGAAGGGGAACAGCCTGTGCACAGACACGGGTGTGGGGAGGAGTGTGGTCCAGGTGGGAACACTCCGAGAGCTCAGCACAGCCAGGGCACAGCGAGTGTGCAGTGAGGATGGGAAGGGGCTGGATCTCAACCCCTCAGCCAGGCTGAGGAGTCCAGCCCATGCACAGCAGGCTCAGAGGCCAACCTGACGAGGTCCTGCTCTTCAAACACCCCTCGTTGAATGCAAAGTGGCACAGCCGCCGTGGAGAACGGCATGACGGCTCATCAAGACATGAAACTCAGAATCACCACTTAACCCAGCAATCCACTCTACATATGTGCACAAAAGAAATGACAGCAGGGATTCAAACAGTTTATACCCCCATGCTCACACAGCATCATTCTCAATGGCCAAAGGTGGGAGCAACCCAAGTGTCCAACAACAGACACATGGACAAACAAAACGTTGTCCATCCATATGAGGGAATATTACTCAGCCTTAAAAAGGAAAAAACTCTGACACGTTACAATGTGGATGAACCTTGAGGACATCATGCTCAGTGAAATAAGCCAGTCCCAAAAGGACAGATAGTGTGATTTCACTTACAGGGGGTCCCCAGAGCAGTCAAATTCATAGAGATAGACAGTATAATGGTGGGTGTCAGGGGCTGGGGAGCGGGATGGGTAGAGAGTTGTTTAATGGGGACAGAGTTTCAGTTTGGGAAGATGAAAAGTTCTGGAGACGGATGGTGGTGAAGGTTTCACATCAATGTGAATGTACCAGATGCCACTGAATTGTACATTTAAAAATGGTTAAAATGCTATGTCTTATGTTATATATATTTTACTACAATAAAAAATTTTTTACAAAGAAGAACACAAAACAGAAACACTGCCCACCTAGTGAAGGAAAGAGAATGTGGTCAAGCCAGGCACGGAAACCCCGTCGCAGAATGCCACGCAGCCGCTGGTAAATTAGCTGGTGAAGAATCTGTGACAGGCGGGAGCTTCAGGGGCGCAGTCAGGCAGGAGAGCGTGACACACCGTGGGGGCCGGGAGAGGCGGGCCTGCGGAGAGGGAGAAGCTGGGAGGACATACGGCGACGGGCCTCGGCCGGCTGCTCCTCTCCGCTCGTCCGCTCTTCAAAAGTGGACGCGCGTCTTGTTTGCAACGCTGTTCCCCCTCCCGCTGCTCCTGCTGCTGACATAACGGTAACAAAACCAACTCCAAAAGCTCAAGTGAGGGTGACACCCCTAGAAGAGGCTGGGTCCCCTCCATAAGGTCCTCAGTGGCCAGAGCGTGGCACCCAGACGTGAGTGGCGGGAGGAAAGAGCTGGGGACAGAGCTCAGAGGAGAGACGCACGCGCTCCACCTCGTCACTCTGGTGGGGTCAGGGCGGCTGAGAGGAGCTTTGAAGGACGAGTAAAGCCTGAATCAATGCAGACAAGGCCTGGCTGTGTGGACAGTGTCTTTTTAAGCCACTCTCTCATTAAAGTCAATGACAGGGCCTGCTGTCCTGTGGACACTTCTCCTCCAAGGCCATTACACCTGTCTCCAGCCCCTCGCCCGTCTGCACGTTCCCCTTCTCCTGAGACATCTCAGGGTGGTGGGAAGGGCCTGGGATGGGGACAGACAGGCTTGGGCTCAAACTGAAGCTGTGCCTCCCTCTGGCCCTGTAATCTCTGCCGCTCCCGACCCCCAACCCCTAGAGCCCTAAGTATTTCTGAGCATTCTGGGAAAATCCTAACGAGGTCACAAACATCTGAGTTCTCAGAGAAGTAACGGGCCCTGGCAAACCTAAGCTATAATCTTACGGATTATAAGATGTGGAAAGACCCGCGAGTCTGGGCCCCAGACGTGCCCCGCAGTTAATGACCGGCCCCTCTTCCTCCTCGGCAAGACCACAACCACACGGGCCTCTTTCAGAGCTTCCCCCGCCATTCATCTTCCCTCACAGAAGCTCATGGGCACCCAGGGAAATGGCCTTTGCCAAACATTAATGTGATCAGGTCTGCTTGTTCGAGCAGAATCAAGTGATCAATATCTGAATAATTCAATTTACATAACGGGGGGAGGGTGGACTACGCTGTGTTCTGAGCAGATCTGTACGCGGGTCTGCACACAGGAGACCTATTTGTGAGGGTGATTCTGAGCTCCGAGTAAAAGGAGAATTGGAGACAGTGTGCTCACTGCACTGGCTTGCCATGTCGTATCGAGGGTTCCATCTGGAAACTCCTTGTGTCGCCTGCTTGGGGCCAAGCATTCCAAACTTCCGACTGTGGGGCCCGAGTATTGAGTGCCTCTGTCGTCTTGGACAGAGAACCGAGCAGTGTCGGAGCAGGAGCTCCTGCTCCCGGGCTCCCGGCAGGAACCGACACCAACACCCCTGCCCACTCCAAGGAGCTCCCTGCCCACAGCACGTGAGGGCCCCGACGGGGCTGCAGCGCACGGGAGGGAGCGACTGCTGGCGCAGGGGGACGCGCTGCTTGACAACACTGCCCTGATGCTGCCCAGGCGGCCAGTGACTGACCCACCTACCTCCAGCCACAGGTCCCAGCCTCTCCAAATTGCCACGGCCCCCAGAGTCAAGTGGTGCCGGGGAACTAAAAGGTTCTATTCTTGGCATAATCCTCTTTCCCAGAACTGGGGCAGTGAGGGCCGGGCGCTGCCAGGGTCTCCATACCGGCCTGAGACCACTCTGACTCTCTGGGTCTCGCTGGTCTATATGGCACTGAAACCCCTCCACTGTGACTGCTCCCAGGCCCACCTCCCTGGCTGGATGGCACTTTTGGAGGGCACTGCCCCAACCTGGCCTGAGGGCTCCAGCATCTAGGGTGAGCACCGCAGCCATTCGCAATGGCTCTCCACCTCATCTGCAGAGGGCACACGCCCCCATCACCCAGCTTCACAGATCGCCCTCACCATCCCAGAAGCTGATTTAACAAGATGTTGTAAAGCCTCAAAAAAGACAACTTCTGCCCCCAGGCTGTCTGCTATTCTTCGTGAAATGGCACCAAGGGCTGTGTCTGGGCTGCAAGGGCTCGCGGGGTCGGCTGCTGAGCCCAGGGCCATGGGTGTCCCTGCTGCGTGGGCGGGGAGGGGGCCCAGGCCTCCAAACCAGGAGCCTCACCTAGACCCCCGGCCCTCTCTCTTGCCCGGAGGAAGGTGCCGCTTCCCTCTCGGGCCCCGAGGACAGTGCCACTTTCCCTGGTCAAGCTGCAAGGGGCCCCAGGACCCTTTGAGAGGAAGTGGGCCCGGTGTGGCCCTCGAGGAGCCTCAGGTTGGGGGGAGGGCGAGGGGTCAACGAAGAAAGCTCAGCAGATGGGGAGGGGGACAGGGATGGGGCCTCAGCACCAGCTCCCCTCCGCTGGTCCCGCCCTCCCTCTCCCACCTCTAATGACAGAGGAGGAGGTCCTCCCTGACCCCTGGCCGCACCAGGTCTTGGGCTCTTACTCCCTCCTTTCATGGCTAAACATCTCGAGGGGCTGTGGCACCGACAGTCCCAAAGCTGGCTCAGCCTGGAATCATGGAGGGATGCTGAAAGTGCATGTTCCTGGGCCCCACCGGCTCTAGCAGCATGCCCAGGAGTCTGCATTTTGCAGAGCCACGGGTCTCCAGCCCCCTCTGTCTCTTCACCTCTCCTCTCCCGATGCTGTGACTCATTGGCTGCCATGGCCATGCTCCTCACGTGGTGCGAGGTGCCAGAAGAACACAGTGCACGAGAGTCAGACAGGGCTGTGGGGCCCCTGCCGTGTGCCCAGCACCTTGCCCAGGGCCTGGCCTGGGACAGGGGCACAAACGAAGTTCCTCAAACACTCTCTTCCTCCCACCTCTGGGGTCTGTGTGTCCTGCCGGATGCCCTTCTCCCACTGCTTTGTCAGGCTAACTCCTACTTAGTGGGATGTCACCTCCTTCAGGAAGCCTGCCAGGATTTCTCACAGCAGTTTCCTTAACTACCTTCTCTCTGTCCCCACAGCCTCCATGAGAAGTGCTTCCTCACGACTTGTTTTCATCACTTACTGTCTGCCTTTCTCACTAGGCTGGGAGCTCCTGGAGGGAAGAGCTGTGTCAGGGTCACCTCCAGCACCCAGCCAGTGGACCAATACGCTCAAGTGGAACCACCACCTCTGCCCGTCCCCGCCCCTGTGGATGCTGGGTTGGTCGGCTGCATGTTAGAGGATGCAGCTGTCCATGGGACCCGGGAGAGCCCTGCCTTTGGGGCAGGAACTGGGTCTCCTGTGAAGGAGGTGTCCTTCCTGGTGTCAGTCCTGGTCCCAGGGAGAGGCAGGTCCTCACAGAGCACACAGGAACTGAGGGGGGGGGTCCAGGGAGAAGCCACCCCCGTCCCTGCAGGCTGCATTCCAGGTCCCCAGGAGGTGCCAGGGCTACGAAGCAGGCTGAGGCCCGGCTGTCCCACCACCACCCCCAAATCCAGAGCAAAGCCCTGCTGAGGTCTCCCCGTGGGCTGAAGGGGTGCCCTTGAGTCAGGGCAAGGGAGGCATCAAGGCTCAGGGCAGGGCAGTAGGGGAGTGGCCCCCCATACCCTTGGGGTGGGGGCAGAAGTGACCTGCAAGACCCCAATTTCCAGCAGGATGTTTTTCCCAAGGTGCCCATTGGGAGGCTGTGGTCGTATGTTAAGTAAGAAAAGGGACGGGTCCTTTAGAAGCCCCTTTCAGAATGCTGCCCCCCCCCACGGCTCCCCGTGGCGCCATCGGCCCGTCACAGCCCAGTCCAGCGCAGGAGCAGGAGCCCCGGCCGCTCTGCAAGGTGAGGTGCAGAGGAGAATCGCAGATACTCGGACGGCATATGAAACAGCTCCTACTGGGCTGAGAGAGGCTGCAGGAAGCCTGGGCTGAGGCTGACCCTTGTCTAACGCAGGGGACGAGGGAGGGAAGACGCAGTCCGGCAGGAGTTCAGAGTCTGGCAAGAGGCTGCCTGAGTTCAAATGCCGGTTCTACCATGACCAGCTGGGTGCTGGCAGGTTTCTCAATGACACCTGGCCTCCGTGTCCCCACCTGTAACATGGGCAGTCACGGTAACCGCCCCGCAGCGTTGAGAGGACTAAATGAGTGACATTCATCCAGTGCTGTCACTATTATTGCTACTGCCATTCTCCACCACCCTCGAGGCACCTTTATCAGGAAGGGTGAGCTTCTGGGAAGCACAGCGATGCCCCTCACTTAGGAAGAACCCAGTGAGGAGACGCACTCTCGGGGGAGGCAGCCCTGGGGGGCAGGCCCGTCTGAACCCCACCTCCCCCCTTTACCAGCCGTGTGACCTTGGGCAACTCACACCTCCTGTCTTAGTCCAAGTGCCCTTATCTACAAACTGGGAGCAATAATCCCCGCCCCACAGGGATCTGTGGCACTGGCGGCCAAGCCAGTACAAACCTCTTCACCATGCCCGGCCTTACTAGGCGCTCTGTAATGGCAGACACTGATTTTTATTAGACAAATCGATTGCTCCCCTGAGCTCTGGTCAGCGGCGGCTGGGGCTGGGGCTCCCGAGGTCGCCAGCACACACCCAGGATATATTTAGCTCTCTGCCGGAGCCCTGCCGGGGGCAGGAATTCCAGCTGAGGACGAGGAATTTCAGACCAGCTCCCAACTCCTCATCAGCGACTGTGGAATTTGCTCCAGAGCAGAACTCCCTCTCATTTGTAAGCGTAGACTAAGTTATCACAAGAGTGCACACACACGCGTGCACACACACACGTTAAATTCCTGTGCTTGTAACATGTCGATACCACTCACAGCCCCAGTTCCACAGCAAAAGTGCACCTCCCAAAATAGAGAGTGCCGTCCCAGGAGTAGGGGCCGGCCGGGTGCCAGCGAGTCGGACAGCTGCTCTCTAATCAAGCCTCCTTGAGCAAAACCCAGTGGCTCGCATATCCTTAGAGTGAATCAGCAGGAAAAAATAAAACAGCAAAGCATCAGGAAAAAAGGAGAAGGTGCCCACGACCCTACTGCATTTTGATGTATTTTCCTTTAGGGTGTCTTTTCCGCATATTTTGTAGAGATAAAAACTGGGTATAAAATTCTGTATCCTGTATTCATTTATCACCTGCCCTGACACTTGTATTTTAATAATCCTTCATAATCATTTTAACGACTATTTAATACCTCATCCTTTATCAGCAGTTCTCAAAGAGTGGTCTAGGGATCCCAGGGATCCCCAAGACCCTATCAGAGGGTCGGTAGCGTTAAAACCATTTTCATAATAAGATTAAATGTTATTTTCCTTCTTCACTTCCACTCTTTTCCGAGGGTACAACAGAGTTTTCCAGAGGGTACATGACGTGCAACACCGCAGCTGATTGAACACAGGCCGGACGTGAGAACCCAGCTGTCGTCCATTAAACCAGATATTAATGAGATTTGCAAACCTGTAAAGCAATGCCACTGTTCACTAAAAATACTCACGTTAACATACAAAGGGCTGTTATTCTTTTTCAATGAATTAACAAATATTTTGGAATCTTCTCCATTTTAATTTCTAATACAAAATAATAAATATAATCCCCTTAAACAAAAGCTCTTTGGGGTCCCCAGAGCTGAGTTGAAGGGGTCCTAAGCCCTGAAGGTTTGAGAACCGCTGCTGTGGACAGACAGTAACTCACCCAGCACTCCACGGCCGGACACGCACGTTGCAGAGGGTGCAGCCCTGCAATGGACCACTCTACGCGCAAATCCCTACCTGCGTTTCAGAGCCTTTCTTCAGAAAAGATTCCCGGAAGCAGCGTTCCTCTATCAAAGAGCATGAGTATATTTAAGGCTCAATACATTTTGTTAATTGCTCCCCTAAAGATTGTACAAATTGATACTCCAGTGGGCAGTCTGTGACAGTATCTATCTCCCGGGATTTGCGATGTTTAAACTCAGCTGAGTTAAGAAACATTGTTTACCCTGTGAGAAGTCATTCTCTCAAACCCTCAGCTATTCTAGAGACCCCACAGGGAGGGAAAAAGGGGTTGGCCCCAGGAACTGAATGCTCCAGAAGCTGCCTGTGGTATGCTGAATAATTGTCCCACCCCCAAAGATATCCATGTCGTAATCCCTACGACCTATGAGTGTGACCTTATGTGGTTAAAAAAAGTGGGGGGGGGGGCGGTCAGTCTTTGCAGATGTGATTAATTTAAGGATCTTGAGATGGGGGACTCTCCTGGATTATCCCGGTGGGCCACAAGCGTCCTTAGGGAAGGGAGGCAGAGGGAGATTTGACACATGCAGAGGGAAAGGCAATGTGGAGACAGGATGGAGAGGGATTTGAGGATGCTGGCCTTGAAGACTGGAGTGATGTGGCCACAAGCCAAGAAACGCGGGCAGCCACGGGAAGACGGAAGAGGCAAGGAGTGGATTCTCGACAGACCACACCTTGACTTCAGCCCAGTGACACTGATTTTGGACTTCTGGCTCCAGAAAGGTGAGAGAACAAATTTCTGCTGTTTTTCCCCGAAGTTTGTGGTCCCCTGTTACAGCAGCCACCCTCCCATGGGAGTGCATCACCCTCCAGTGATGGGGGCTGACTCTCTCCTTGCCAACCCCGTCTCCCTTCCGACAGCATCACCTGTTAGAAAACCCTCTTGCACTGGGCTGCAATGTGCCTCCTCAGAGGCGCCCCACTGCCCCCACCCCACGCCACTCAGGGGCTCGGGGTGTGTATACGTTGCCGGGTATGTTAACTCCTCTCAGTTCCTCCCACTGCGCCCCGAGCGAGCTGCTCTCGTGAGACACAGGCAGAGAAGGGATTTGGGGTGGTGGGAGATGGGGGCCGCAGGAGGAAGGGAAGAGGCAGCATTGGTGGCAGAACAAAGCTCTCATGTGGCAGCCCCAGGCCTCGCAGGGCTTCAGAGGGGCCCAGCGGGGCCAGAGGGGAGAGAATTCGCCAGAGGATGAGAGGGCTGGGGGGAAGAGCGATCACAGCCACACCAAGGTCTGGGGGAGACCACTGGCTTCCACAGGCGGCCTGGGGAGCGCTGGCAGCACCACCCTCTGGCCCTCAGCACTCAGAGCCACCACCCGCTCACAATGCACCCCCTGTCCATGCTGCACCCCACACCCACAATGCACCCACCCCGCACTGTACCCCACACCTGCCCTGCACTGCACCCCATCCCCACCCCCATTAGAGGCAGCAGGGTGGCCCCTGGCAGGACGCAGGGCTCTTGCACACGTATCACGTTTCCTGATTTCTGCAGCACACCCACCGGGACGTGTTCGAGGGAACTGATGCTTGTAATTCTGCACCCCACAACTCCTCCCTGAGCACTGGGCAGACGAGGCCCGGTTTCAGAACTGGAGGTGAACCACTGCATCAGAACCACAAACGAGAAGTCACGTCAGAGGGCCTTGAAGGCCATGAGCCAATCTGGCCTTGAACAGAGGAGCATGGGGAACTGTCACAGCGCTGCAGGCGCCGCCACGGCTCTGGGCCCACCGTTAGGGTTCACACCCGCTCGCCCAGCCTGACTCCCCCCCCACTGCCCAGACTGGCTCCTCCTGTGGCTCATCCACTCTGGCCACCCTGGACAGTCTGCTGACCCTCGTTTGCCCTCGCTCCCCCACCTCCCTGCCTTTGCTTGTGCTGGGCCTTCTGTCTCCCTGGTCACCACTCACGCACCAGTCTCAGGACCCAGCTCCAATGCCGCCTCCTCCAGGGAGCATTCCCTGATGCCCCATGAAAGCGATTCCTCTTGTCCTGTCCCCATTCTCTCTCCTGCCAGGTTCTGGTGACACATGTTGCCTGTCTGCCTGGGTTACGATCTCCCTGGGGAGGTGTCCGTGCTGTCCTAGTCTCCTCAGCATCCTCTGCCTGTCCAGCACAGGGCTCCACACCCACAAACATTTCTTACACCACCATGGGACCAGATGCTGCTTTACCGCAGCAGGTGGGGTGGGAGGGGAGCCAAGGACCCAGAGAGGTGACCGCTGCCTGAGAGGCCTCGTGGGAAGAGGCTCGTGGGAAGGGTGTGGTGTGCACCCTAGCTGGGTGTCCTGAGCCCGGGGATGACCCCATACCCTGGACAGTGTGAGGCCGGAGCCAGCTGCCATATGGAGCGGGGATGTGCTCAGTAACTACCGTCTCCCTTCCACCCCTGCTCCGTCAGTGGCTCAGCCTCATTCGCTCGTCCTTCACCCACAGGTGCTCGTGAAACACCTCTCCAGGCTGATGCGGCTGCGGGAGCAGGAGGCCCATGCCGCGTGTATGCCCTGACACAGCACCACACCACCCCACTGAGTCGTTCCAGAACAGTCTTCAGTTTGTGATGTTCCCCTACCGGTGGGGAAGAGAGGGAAGGAGGAGGGATGGTCATCTGTCTGAGTGTCCTGTGCTGCTGTGACAAATGGCCACAGACTTAGAGTCTGAAAGCAACACAAACACATTCTCTTCCAGGTCTGGAGGCCAGAGAGTGAAACGAGTCTGCAGGGCCGGCTCCTCCTGGAGGCTCCAGGGGAGGATCTGTTCCCGGCCTCTCCAGATTCCAGAGCCGCCCGCACTCCTTGGCTCCTGGCGCCTCCTCCTCCTTCAAGTCGGCAGCCCAGCACCTTCTCTCCTCCGACTCTGCTTCTGTCATCACTTCTCCCCGTCTTCTCCGCCCCTCCTGCCTCCTCCTCTGAGGACCTCCGTGACGATGCGGGGCCCACCCAGGTAATCACCCCACTGCAAGATCTTTAACTTAATCACACCTGCAAAGTCCCTTTTGCCATGTAACGTGACAGCACCCCGCACATCATGTGAGATGAGGCATTTCAGAGAGGGGCAGTGCCTAGTCCTGGGTCACACAGCAGCCAGGACCAGACACAAGGCCTCAGCAGGAAACCCTGGCTCTGTGTGCTGCCCACCAGCTCTGAGGAGGGGGGGTAGGAAGGCCCTATTAGGGTGGAGGAACGCGTCACAGACGCTGGAATTCTGGTGGAAGATTGAGGACGACAAATTCCAGGGTCTGGGGCAGGGGCAAAGGGGAAAAAGCGGCAGGAAACATGCGAGCAAGGTGTTTGGGGTTCAGTAGCAAGGACAGCGCTTTGCACACAGTAGGTGCCTAATAAATAGTCGTTGAAAGACTAAATGAGCATTCTGGAATAGCTCTGAGCCCTTGAGAGTGCTTGGAACAGAGGTGGCCCCAACCCAGGCTGAGGCTGGACCACCTGTGGGAGCCACTGTGGGTGCAGCGGCTGCACAGTGATGCCCCCGCAGGGGCCGTGGACAGTCGCACACAGACCCCTGAGGCCTTCTCCAGCCGGTGGAAGCTTGCTCACCCTGCCTAGGGCAGTGCAGGATTTTACACTCCCAGGACCAGCCCTCCGCCCAGGAGGACAAAGACCCCAGCGACCCACCCCTCTGTGGGATGGGTCTGAGGAGCGTTCTGCGTGGTCCCCTAGTGAGACTGAGCCCCTGAGGCCCACAGTGGCCGCCCCGCCATCCCAACGCTCCCTGGCTCCCCCTCCCTCCCGCTCTCAGCCGCCTCACTCTCTCTCGTGCTCCCTGGGATCGCCTCCCAGGTAAGCCACCTGCACCCAAGTCCTGGTCACTCGTCACTCAGGAACCTAACCTGAGACAGCTGCAGGGCAAAAGCCTGGACCATCTGCAGCCTTTGACACTCAGCCACCCAGCTGAAGTGGGGCCACGGGACGTCCTCGCAATTCTTCTCTCCTGGAACTTCACACTCAACTGCAGTGCCAACCAGGGCCTTGGAGACGTCGTTTTCCAGTCAGATCCTGGGGCCGCTGAAGTCCGAGGCGATGCAGAGGGTCAGAGAGAGGCCTGCTGTGACCCCTGGCCCGGAATGGCAGCAAACAGACGAGGAGGCTGAGTGTGAACGGGGACTCGAGCTCCAGCCGTCACCCGTCCTTCACTCGACACACGTTCACAGAACACCCGTCACGAGGCAGCATGTGCGGATGCCCCGAGGGGAGCGAGTCCCAGGCCCAGCCCTGCCCTGAGGACAGACGCCGGTGGGGACAGGTGCCACACGCTGCGCACTGCATGACGCTGGCGTGGGTTTCTTGGTCTGCTGGCTGGAATTGTGTTGCCGGATCATCTCTCCAACCCCTCGTTCTGTGCACGAAGAAGCCAAAGCCCCAGAATGTACAGCATGTGCTACACACAGGAAGGGGGTGGACAGCTGCTGGTGCCTGGAGTGAGGACGGCCCAGCAGGACGCGGCCACAGCGACGCTCTGAGCAGGGACCGATAACCCAAAACACTGCGCCTCACGAGGACGGTACCATGGCTAATCACCCAGGAGCTGGGCGGCTCTCTGGGGACGGGGCTTCTCCTGGCACGGGCACCAGGCAGGAGGTGTAAACAGGACTGGGGCGGGCTGGGCAGGGGAGGAAGCAGAACCAGCGACAGGAAGACGAGCTGCAAGCCCGGATGGTGTAAGCTGATGCCACCGTGGACCATGCAACTTCGGGTTTGCCCCGAGCGCTGGAGGGTGTGTACAGCTGTGATAGAGACCACTCACCCTGCTTCCTGGTGCTGCTGTGCCTCAGGGCCTTGACACTACAGCCCATGAGCAATCCCGAAAAGCAGGTGCTATTATCTCCACTTCATAGGTGGGGAAACTGAGGCAAAGAGTAGTTAAGCAACCTGGTTGCAGGGACACAACTAGCAGGTGACAACTGAGACAGAGCCCAGGTGTGCCTGACCCCAAAGCCACTGACTGTACTTTCCAAGGCACCAAGACTGCCTCCCTTGTTGCTTAGAAATCTTCAGCCAATGCAAAATGGTGCATGAAACCCCCAAGCATATCATTTTGCAACAGGACCTGTTCAGTATACGCCTGCTCACCCGCAGCCTGGAAGCCTACTGAGGCCGGAAAGTGCCCAGGACCAGCCCCCGCGCCCAGCAGGGCTTGCTGTGGGCTGAACCAAAGGGAAAGCGAGCACCCCAGAACTCACAGCATACCTCCCACCCGCCCCAGCCCTTCCCTGGACACAAAAGACTCAGTGGCTCTCCTGCCCAGGGATCAGGCAGACAGCACAGACGTCATCCCTGGCAGGCTGCAGAGAACCCCTCATGCCAGGGAGCCTGGGCCTAAAGGCCAAAGGGCTGCCCGCCGTGAAAACGTCAGACGAGGTCTTGGTGGCGGAGAAGGGTAACGGGAGACCTCATGGCCAACACAGCGTGTTTCCCTGAAATGACGGCTTAGCTTCGAGCCAGACAATCTCTCTGGGGTCAGCGGAGGGGACAGCGTTGTCAGAAGAAAGGTGGTCACACCCCTGAGGACGGTGGCGGCCCCCGTTTTTACAGACGGGTACACTGAGGCCCAGAGAGGGAAGGAGGCTCGCCCAAGGTCCCACTGAGGTCCGGCGGGGGGCTGCGTCTAGGAAGCTCAGGCACTGACGGGGCCGGGTGCTGCCGAAGGGCTGGGCTGGGAGCTGGAGGAGAGGCCCAGGAGGGCCAGGATTGCTGCCTTCCAGCGGGAACAGATGGCTCTGGGCAGCCCCAAGGACCTGGGGAGGTAGGGTGGTCAGGGGGGACCTGGGGTCAGAGGGTCAAGGTTACAGGGAGGCAAATGGACTCCACTTGGTGAAACTCTCCCCCACGGTCGGCGGTGGGTCCCTGGGGCTGTGCCGTGACCCCAGGCAGGAGCCCCTATAGGAGGCAGAAGAAAGATCATGTGCCCCTGAGGCAGACAGAGCTGGGTTTGGGTCTGGCCCTGCTTTCCTGGCTAGGAGCAGGCAGGTGCCTCACCGGGAAAACGGGAATAACGCTTCACCGTCCAAGTGAGAAGAGGGGTTATGTAAACCGCCCCCACACACTACGAGGCATTATCAGGATGCTCCAAATGGGTCAAGCCTTCACCATCCCAAACACTCCGCCACACATTAAGAGGGGGCAGTAAGGGGCCGGCCCCATGGCTTAGCGGTTAACTGCGCATGCGCCGCTACTGGCGGCCCGGGATCGGATCCCGGGTGTGCACTGACACACCGCTTGTCTGGCCATGCTGAGGTGGCGTCCCACATACAGCAACTAGCTGGATGTGCAACTATGACATACAACTATCTACTGGGGCTTTGGGGAAAAAAAGGAGGAAGATTGGCAATAGATGTTAGCTCAGGGCCAGTCTTCCTCAGCAAAAAGAGGAGGATTGGCATGGATGTTAGCTCAGGGCCGATCTTCCTCACACCAAAAAAAAATAATAAATAAATAAATAAAAGAGGGGGCAGTAAGCCACCCACTGCAGCTGGCTAATGTGTGTGGGGACGGGGACAGGCACCCCAGCCCCCCAGTCAGGGAGACACGTGCCTGGACACACCGGGATTCCATTCCAGCTCTGCCGTCCGCAGATGGTGGGACGCTCCAACTGACGGGCCCTCCCAGGCACCCGTTTCCCCACCTGTACATGGAGATGCCCCAGCAGTCTTAAGAAGTTCTGTGAGGATCCCAGGGCATCTGGCCCCGGCGCAGGGCCGAGGGAGCACCCCGTAAGCCGCAGCCACTGTGACACCAAAGCAGGGTGCTGGCAGACACCCTAGAGAACACGGCAATGGAAACATCCCCGAGTAAACAGACACTCTCCACTCAGGTTTCTCTGCCTGCATGCTGGCAGCCTCAAGGCCCGTGCTTCGGGGCAGCCCGTGGCTGTTAGCACCCATCTGGCCAGTCCCCTGAGCAGCTCGCAAGATCGTCGTCAAAACATATGAGCTGCTATTTGAACACCTCCCATGTTCTCCTGTTGCAACTATTTTAACTGCCTTTTCGAGCCTCTTCCACACGCCAGGCACTTGCACCCTCGCTCCCTGCGGAGCCCCAGGGGGAGGTGGCAACGGAAGCCCAGAGAGGTTCGATGATTGATGATGCTAGCAGGTGGCAGAGCTGGGGTTTGAACCCAAGAGACCCGACTTCAAGAGAGGCCTTCCCACGTCCTTCGGAGGCAGGGGCAGAGCGAGGGGCGCAAGGAAGCCCCCATGTCTGTAAAGAGGAGGGGCCAGCAGCCCAGAGTTCCAGGAGCCCAGAGTTCCAGCAGTTGCTGCTGTTGGCAACTGCAGCTGGCCTGGCCCTGAGGACCAGTGGCAGGACAGACCCCTCCCTGAGCTGGACACCTCCCCACCCTCTGCTTTCATCCCCCAGACTTGCCAATTGCCTGTCGCCAGCTCACAGATCTCCCATGACCCAGACGATGCTCTGGAGGGTCAGGGTGTCAGACAGGCGACTTCTCCATAAGTGAGGACCACATTCCCTATTCTGGGACAGTAAGACTGGACTTTCCAGGAGTTTATCACAGTCAAGACTTAATTCTAGAAAATATACCGCCTACCCCCAAACTACGTTATCGACAGAAGCCATAAAGAATCAAAGGTCTTGGGTGGCAGGTTAGGAAGTAACCCTGGACATAAGGGAAACCAGTTGAGAGCTCAGCGCTGCCCGTGCTGAGCCGGAGAGCGCCAGCTGGTTCTCAGGCAACCATCGTCCTTTTCAGATGCAATTTTGGATGAATTTCTGGGTCAGGATGATTTGTCTTCTGCCACATCTAATTCAGATGGAGTCACGCAGGGAAACCCAGCCCCAGGGCCCCTGCCTGTGCGAAGCTCCTTAATGCTGTCACCTGGGACAGCTCCCTTCCCAGCAAAAGGACCACGGCCTCTGCGGAACGGAATCATCTGGACTTCTCGCCGAGTCATGGACTTCCAAACCGGAGTGTGCCCTCCTTAGACCTGGAAGCAATGTTTTCTCATTTTCACTTGATTTTTCATTGCAACAGAAAAGCACACAATGAGGAAAACTTGGAAAGATGCAGACGGGGGCAACCCTGGCCGTTTGTCCTACCCCCAACAGACAAGGACCACTGTTGACATCTTGATGTATTTCCTTCTAGTCTTTTCTCTTCCATTGTTCTTGTAGAGTTGAGATCATATATGACACACAATCTTTGCTCTCAGCTGTTTTCCAAATTAAACTTGTTTTCTTAAGCATTTTCTCCTAACATCGAAAACTCTTCCCACACTGTTAACTAGAATGCTCCCCCCTACCCACAAATGTAAGGGGTTCCGGGAGAATATGGATTTTTGCTTGTTCTTGTCCATTGCTGATTCCAGGGCCTGGGCAGTGCTTGGCACACCGTAGGCATTTAGTCAATGTTTGTTGACTGAATGACTGAGCGCATGGCTGACTGACACCCCAACACTCCCCTCCACATTTAGGTGGTCTCTAACCTTCTGCTGTTCCTAGTGGTGCTGAGGTGAACGTCTTTGTGGCTCCAGCCCTGCCCACACATGGGTTGGGTGAAGGCCTGTGTCTCTCTGTCCCCAATACCAGGACCTGCGCCAACCAGAGCAAGGGGCTAGGGGTTAGGTTCTGGCTCTGCCACACACTCTCCTGGACTCTGGACAGTCGGTTTTCCTTCTCCAGGCCTCAGTTTCCCGTCTGTGCGGGTGGGTGGGCTTGGACTGGAGCATCCTCCAGGCCCCTTCCAGTTCTGTGATCCTAACCCAGCAGCCATGGGAACAGAAGATGGCTGAGCCGGCCACTCCTGCTCGCTCTCCGGCCCTGCACCCCTGCCGTGGGCTGAATTGTGTCTGTCTCCCCACAACTCAGATGTTGAAGTCCTAACCCCTAGTACCTCAGAATGTGAATGTATTTTGAGAGAGGGCTTTTACAGAGGTGATTAAGGTAAAATGAGGTCATCCGGTGGGCCCTGATCCCGTATGAGTGGTGACCTTATAAGAAGAGAAAATTTGGACACAGACATGCAAAGAAAGAAAACCCTGTGAGGACACAGGAGAAGATTGCCATTTAGAAGCCAAGGAGAGAGGCCTCAGAAGAAACCAACCCTGCCCACACCTTGATCTTAGAATTCCAGCCTCCAGAAGTGTGAGAAGACAAATTTCTGTTGTTTAAGGCCTCCGGTCTGTAGAACTTTGCTATGGCAGCCCCGGCAGACTAACACAACTCCCCACGAACCGCTGACCACCTGGGGGATTCCTGCCTGCCAGACCTGTAGCTGCCCAGGGAAGACACCTAGGCTCAGAGAGAGCATGGGTCTTGCTCAAGGACCTGGGGTTCATTGGTGGCAGAGCTGGCACTGGAAGCCCCCTCCCAGCTCAGGTGGAAGCCTCCGCCCCACCTTGGCCGGATGTGACCATGTGGGCTGCAATGTTATAAAGCCACCACCATACTCATCTTCATCTACTGGGCCCCACCACCCATGGGCCAGCACTGCACACAGAGCTAAGGGCATTCCTTCCATACGATGGGGAAACTCAGGCATGGGAACCCACAGCTAGTGAACTGGATGTGGATCCAGGCCTGTCTGACACAGAATGCCATCTCCTACAATTTCCCTGGCCATCTGAGATCAACACACAATAAAACGAGTAGGCAAATGCTTCGGGCCTTGATGCCACCCCCAAGCCATCTCAAAAGCGCCCTTGTAATCAGACTGAAGGAAGACCCATCTGCAGCCCCCCTGGCATAAAGGAGAGGGGAGTCTCCAATCCGAGGAGGCTGGACAGCTTGCCTGAGGCTTTGACCGTCCGGCCCCTCTGGGCAGCTGGAGACCAGACCCAGTGAGGCCCAGCCACACCTGCTGGAGCCGAGCTCCGCAGTGATGCCAGCCTTCCCTAGGGAGGGCCATGAGGACCTGCCCTTGTTGATGACAGAAGCCCCTGACCTGCCAGATGTGCAGGCGGCCAGACAGTAGAGCCAAGCACCAGGCACAAGAGACTGCACTGCTCTCCCCCACTGTGGGGTGGGTGAAAATTAGTGCTGTGCAAATAACAGCCTGATGGGCTGGGGACAGGTCTGGGGCATGAGTGACAGGCGGATGGGAGAGCTCGCCCATGGCCAGGTCCAAAGGGCTGGAGTAACTCAGGAAGACAGGTGACCCTGCTCATCTAGCAAGGACCATCACAAGCTATTGAGGACCCACTATTTGCGGGGTTTCTCACTTGAATCTCACCCTCTCCAGGTAACCAGCACCCTGCTTTTACCCATCAGGAAGCCAAGCTCAGGAAGGTGCCACGGTTTGCCCAAGACCACAGTTTGTCCGCCATTAGGTGGACACCATGGTTCAAACCCTAGTCCCCTTGCTCTTTCAAACCACGAGCCCCCACAGCCTCCCGGTGCCCACATACCCCTTCTCCCAGGACAACCAGAAAAGGGGAGGAGGGGGGAAATGTCAGCGCTCCTTCCAGGGTTCTCCCTGACTACAGGAGGGACTGGAGGTATCAATTATGGTCACAGAAAGCCTAAAATTACCCTGTGTGCATCCTGGCATTATCCCCACCTGCCATTAGATAAATGTGTCTGGAGGTTCTGCCAAGTCTCGGGGTGCCCTGCTCCCCAGCCACCTCCAGATAACAGGTTGGCCATTTCAGAAATCCTCTTCTAGAGAATTCTGCCTCCCACCACGTGCCATTTGCTCTCAGACACTCTCCCAACACCCACTGCCAGTGTGATCCCTCCTTCCTGGGTTGGAAAGGGGAGGGGACTGTTTCCCCTGGGACGGGGGTCCCCTCCATGCCGAGAGCACACAGTAAGCGCTCACTAAATGCACAATCCCTCCCCAGTCCAATTCCCCGCTGAGGAAGAAGCTGTTCCCACTGGTTTCTGCACAATGGCCAAAGGCCATACTGCAGTCTGTGGCAAGACAGGCTCAGAGGAAAGAGCACAGGAGTTAGGGAGCACCAGGTTCGAATCCCCGCCCCACTGCCTGAGCTGAGCAAGTGACTCAAGCCTAGTGAGCCTTGGTCGCACCCTGAAAAATGGGGTGACGGCCCCTCCCTGCCTGGGAATGTACAGCAAGCCCTGGCTCAGTGCCGAGCCTCAGGAGACTCAAAACGGGGCTCTCAGGCCGCGCTCCAGACTCTCATCCTCCAAGGCCTCCCTGCTCTAGATCTCAGTTTCCCCAAGCGCACTAGGCGCGGCTGGCTGGTGGCGATGTGGGATTTTCCAGCGCCGCACAGAGGCTGTCAGATCCGGTGGGTGCGGCAGGAGAGGCGGCAGTGGGGATGCGCAGGGGTGAAGGGCCTGAGACCAGGCGCGGAGATCCCGGCAGGTCCCACACACCTGCTGGCTCCGCGTCCCCAAATCTGTCGCGGGCGAGTCCAGGGCGCCGGGGGTCAGCCTGACGCCCCCTACCCAGGCGCTGCGGGAGCCGTGCCGGCGCCCCCTGCCGCAAAGCCCCCATGTCATTCCACCTCTCCGTGGCAGGGTCTGGGCGGCTCCGCGCCCATCGCCCGGACCCTGGCTGTCTCCTGCAGCCTGCGGCGACCCCGTACCCCAGTGAGAAGCTAAGGAGTGGCGCCTTCCAGAAAGCCCAGCGCAGCCACCCTCGGCCGGCGAGGTGGGAAGGGGTCCCCAGACCGCGCTGCAGAGCTACGCGCTCGGGGCGCAGGGGCAGGAGGTTGCGCGCCGGACCCTCGGGACTGCAAGACCCTGGAGCAAAAGTTGGGTGGAGCCGCTGCGCGATTTTCCGCTGTGCTGCAGGTGCAGCCCCCCAGCTTGCTGAGCCGGGATCCTGCTCGGGGACGCGCCGGTCCCTCCATCCCCACACTCACCTGCACTCATCTCAGCCGCAGCTCGGAGTCGGGCCGTCCGGCGCTGCTGCAGCCTGACGCTCCCGCCCGCAGGTGCACGCTCGCCCGCCCGCCCGCCTGCCGGTCAGCAGGTCAGCGCCCGCCCGCAGCGCCGCCGCAGCCCCTCTGCGCGCCGGCCCCGCCCCTCAGGCCCCGCCCCCACCGGCCCCGCCCCCGGGGCGGCCCCGCCCCGCCCTGGCAGAGCCGCGGCCTGGGCGCACCCTGGGAAGTGTAGGCGCCGCGCCCCCGCCGCTCTGTCTTCGTGCCCCAGCCGCCACACGGACGGACTACAAGTCCCAGTAGTCTCTGTGTCCCGCGCATGCGCGGGAGGGCGACATCGCTTCGGCCTTCAGCGGCTGCCCGTGAGCCCCTGCGGAGCGGTCTCTGCGGCCTGGCTGGCACCCTGGCTGATGGTGGCTCTCGGAAGCCCGGGAGTGGCGAGGAGGGCGGCCGAGGGAAAAGCGAGCTTGGTGCAGCTGTTGTTGAGTCGTGGAGCTGCAGGGGCCTTGAAGACCTTCTGGGCCGATCCTCTGTTTCCCCAGTTTGCAGAGGGAAACTGAGGCGGGGGCGGGGCGCGCAGGATTTGCCCTCCTCCTCCAGTGAGCAGGCTAGGATTCGGGCACGGGGCTCCTGACTCCAGGACTAGGGCCGCACATCCCAGGCCATGGCGCGCCGCCCCGGCTGGCGCCTTGCTCTAGTTCGGCTGGCGCCCGGGGAGGGGGCGCGTCCCACGCCAGGGCAGTCCTGGGCCCAGCCCCCGCAGTGACCGACTGCCCTCTGTGACGTCAGGCGCCCAGCACGGGGCGTGGATCCGGGTACAGGAGAGGGAAGGCCCCGGGATGGAGCAGGCGGACCCCGCTGGGTGCCTGGTACTGACAAAGCGCGGGCCGCAGGAGTGCGGAGGGCCTGGGCTGGAGGAGCGTTCGGGAGGCAGACTTTCCGGGACCTGGCACTGCATGGGGAGGAGGGGCCGGGGCTGTTTGGTGTTGCTGTCAACAAGGGAACGAGGGCTGGCCACAGAAAATGTGGACTCTGCATGAAATACCTAGGCAGGAGCAGATATTCTGCCCTGGCCCCCAGCAGCATCCATCTTCCCCGAAGAGGCGCCAGGAGCGAGGCCTGAGGACAGTGGCTCCTGCGGAGAGCTGAAGTCCTGGAGAGCTGGCCATGGGCAAGGCCAGTCGGTCTCAGCCCCACACACCCTGAAAACACAGGAGGCCTGGCTGGGTGGCTGGCCTGCAGCCGCAGGGCTCCAATGCCTGTCCCCTGGGGCCTTGTGCCCAGAAAGCAAGTGTGATGAGCTGGAAGGAGCTCTAGAGGGGGTCAGATGTCCTGTCCCCACCCAGCTCCTGCTCTCAGTGGTGCGACCCTGAGCAAGTCCCTTCGTCCATGGGCGTCAGGGCCCCATCTGTGAAGTGGCTGCGTGCAGGATCTACCCCTGGCTGGGAGCATTCACTTTGGGTCGTTAGTCCCAAAAGTGGCAGGGCAGATGCAGGCCAGTGGGGGGGAGGCCCCGGGGATCTCCCCGCCTGGTGGGGAGCCTGGCTTCCCATCTGCTGGTGCAAGGAACCTAACCCTGTGTCTCCGTGTTCATCAGCAGACGTGATACAGTGCCCACCTTTTAGGATGGTTTGAGGGTTTCGTGAGCTGATGCACGCCGTGCCCCAGTGTGAGCTGAGGTCAGTACGTGTCTGTGAAATTATCATGGTCTTATTATGACTCTCAGTGCCTTCCACAGGGCCTGGCGTAGCGTGGACGCTCCACAGATACCTGTTGAATAAAGGGAGAGGATGGAGGGAACAGAGGATGCTGAAAAGCTACGTGCCGACCCTCAGCGCCTGGCCCCCCCGGACCATCACCCTGGGAGGCAGGCCGGACATCCACCCAACGTCGGCGCACCCCTGGCACCACTCGTTCTCTTTTGGAAGCTCTCTGTCAGGCTGTCCACGGCGAGGTGTGGACAGGCACCTGCTCCCGAGTCCCTGTGAGTCAGAGGGTGGACGTGGGTGGCCCAGTTCCTGGCTGGTCCTGGAGCTGAGCCTCCTGTGTGGCCACCCGGGCCTCCTGGTGGAGCCAGTCCTGCCTCTCCAAGCAGCCACCTGCAAACGGGGCAGGGACTGGGGAGTCACAGCAGTTCTCAGCCTGGAAGGACCCCAGGCTCATGTGGTTCCGGCACATTCTTTCACGAGGGCAGCCCTCCAGGAGGTGCTGCCCAGAGTCACCCTGCAGGTCAGCGGCAAGGGAGGGAGGGACTTGACCTAGGTGTTGTGTAGCTGTGCCCCCACCCCCTCTGCCCTCGCTCCACTGGCTCCCAGCAGGGTGAGCTCCAAGTGGGGCAGGCCTGCTCACTCGTCTTCCTCCACAGCATCTGCTGAGACAGGTCGATTTGGAGAACTAGACTTTGTTCCCATCCCCGATGCTGCAAACAGGGTTGACCTTGGGCAACTTGCCTGCCCTCTCTGTGCCTGTTGCCTTATCCTTCCACCCACAGTCCCTGCCCCATAGGGTTGTGAGGAAGATCAAATGGGTAACGTGAGGAAAACACTTCAGAGGGCCTGGCAAGAAGTCAGGGTTCCATAAATGATAGTTATTGTAATTATGGTTATTCAAACAGACCAGGGAGAAGGACGTGCCATCACTTCCCCTTACAGACTGCTGCCTTCTCTTGCTGGTCATTCATTCGTCCATCCGTCAACATTCACTGGACATCTTCAGTGTACTGGGCACTGTTCTTATGAAGAAAACAGACGAGAGTTTGTTTCACGAGTCACAGGATTCATTGTGGAAAATGCTGCCGCCTGCTTTTCGAGCAGGCCCTGAGGGAGTGGGTCTCAGAGGGCCTTCAAGGGGCCACTTGACACAAGGAGGCCCCAGACGGGCTAACAGTCAAACCAAGATCCTTTCAACATTTATTAAGTGTGCACTCAGGAAAGCTGGGATTGCTGGGCCCAGACACAGAAGGAGGAACGTCCCTTGCTGCCTCCCATCGCCGCCTCCTCCTCCCACCCGGCCACACCTCCTGCAGACGGAGGGACGCCCTGCATGACCCAGGCCTCTCCGCAGGCAGTGTAGGGGCCACGCCTGCTCCTCAGAGTGCCCCACACCTCAAGCGCCTATCAAATGGTTCCCCTGGGGCACTCCACATCTCATTTCATTGGGGGCTCCCTTTGAGCCCCTCACACGTGGGTCCCCCAGGCAGTGGCCTCACTGGCCCCTCTGCTCAGCTCCGTGCCCACCCTGACTGCACACACTTCTGCCCCATTTCCTGCCTAAGGACTTCCACGTTTCATTTGCTTTAATCCTTCCAACACCCCTTGAAGCAGGGCTGTGGTCTTCTCCCCTACAGGCTTGGAGAGGGGACGAGACCTGGCCAGGCCTCGCTCGGGGAAGCGCAGAAGGGGTTGAGCTTTCCAAGGCAACTGCGGACTAGGCTCTCTGGCTGGAGCCTCCAGCCTGCAGCGCTGGCCGGCCTTCCTCCCTCCCGGCATGGGCCCTGGGCACTCGGCCTGCTGCCTCTGGCGCTCTCACGGCTGCCTTCGGGATTAGGAGACTCTCAGAGGTGGGCGCGTCCACCTTTCCCCTGCTTTGTGGCAGGTGCTGTCCATGTCCAAACCTGGGCTCCAGGTGGATGGTGGTGTAGTGGGGGCCCACATGTCAGACTGCCTGGGTCATAAAGGGCGACACGTGCAGTGCCAGCAGGCAGGTGCTGGGAGCTCAGGAGGCCAGGAGAGGATGGTAAGAGCCCTGGGTAGAACCTCAGGGGAAACTCGGAGGCTCCACCCCAGCCACCTCTTCTCAGTGTCCTAACCACCTATTATGGGATGTGGGTTGTTCTGGTGATGGAGGGAACAGAGTACGGGAAGGCAGTCCCAGACTCGTGGCCCGCTTGGTTCCAGGGTCAGGTCCCCCTAAGCTGACTCTGCTCTCCTGTAGGCACCAGGGTGTGCCTTTGGGGTTCCTCTCCTGATAACCCAGAGGCGATCATAAAACCTGAAAAAGGACATAAGTGGAAATATGTGCTTTCACAAACATCTGCTAAATATGTAGAACCACCTGGTCGGTTTGAAAGTGCAGCCATTGATGGTGAGTCTTTGGGGATATTTTTCCCGTAGGGGCTGCATCGGGTGAGGCTTCCTAAGAAATGAGCCCAGTGACCTATGGGCAAAGACTCTTCTCGTGATACACGCACCCGTGACAAGCAGAAGCACCTGTCACTGCTCCGCAGGCCTGCAAAGTGCTTCAAAATTAGGGTCACTTGTCCTGAAAACGTTTATTGCCTTTTTGGGGGGCACAAAGGTCTTGGGAAGTGCAGAATGATGAATGATGGGATGGGACTGGGGAGGGCAGGGACGGACCCCAGTGCCAACCTTGCACACTCTGGCTCGGGTGGGGAGTTATGTTGTGTTTCTTGAGGCCGGCGCAGGAAGAGCTGGGACGGAGAGGGGCTGGCGGCCCATGGGTCGGGGGGCTGCTCGTCTGGGGCAGGAAAGCCTGGATGGAGGGGTGTGGTCTAACGCCCAGTGGGGCCAGCCTTGCGCTCAGGTGGAGGGAGCCGAGGGTAAGTGTGAAACTGCTCCTGAGGAGGACACCCAGGGCCAAAGCCGGTGAGGTGAGCAGTCACCACCAGGGCTGCCGTGTCCTGGGGCCACTCTGTGCCAGAGAATCCCCCATTATTATTATTATCATCATCATCCCGTTTTACAGATGGGGGTATAGAGGCGTTAGCGTACCCAAATGCAAACTATTCCTGAGTGGAAAAGCCGGGTGCGCCCCCAGGCCCTTCTGAAGAGAAAGCCCGGGGGCTTTGGTACAATGCCCTTCCTGGATCTGTCATCACCTCCAAGGGACAGCAGGGAGGCCAAGTGACGATGCTGAGAGGCTGGGCCGAGGGTGAGGAGCACAGCTGAGAGGAACCTGCCCCACTGGATCCAAACCCTGCCAGGCCCTCTGCCCCCTCACCTGGATAGCTCAGCCTCACCCTCTGGACTTTGCTGGAGATTCCCTCCTTGGAGAAGCCCCTTGACCCCCCACCTAAGCCAGGGGCCACCTCTGTTCCCAAGGCCTTGACTGTCACTGCCACACTGCTCTGTCCTCTCGCCATTTGTCTCCTGCCTGGCTCCCTCACCAGACGTCAGGCCTCCCAAGCAAGGCTAGATCCAGCTCCTCAAGGGGTCTCCAGCAAATCCCAGGGTCTCCGGTGCACTCTGTGGTGTCCAGCACTTCTCAGGATCTCCAGCACATCCTGGGGTCTCCAAAGCATCTCGGGGTCTCCAGCACATCTCAGAGTCTGTAGTGAATCCCAGGGTCTCCAGCACAGAGGAGAGTAGGCACTGAACTGTGGGTCTGCGTGCACCCCGCCAATGTTCCCTTTGATTCTTCTCATTCAGCAAACCAAAAGGAAAAAGGTCAGACCTCTTGAGCCCCTTCCCAGCATTCCCGACCTCACACTTGGGTCTGCTGGGGCGTCCTAAAGATTGCTTCTACTACGGATAGTGCACGGTGCGGCGGGGCTCACCTGGGAACTGATCTAGAAAGGTGTTGCCCCAAAAACCCAGCTGTGCAGAAACCAGGCACTGAGGCACACGGTGGCCAGTGGAGCAGACAGCGTCCAGAGGCCCTGGAGAACCCCAGGGCAGCTCCAGGCATCCTCGCCCAAGCTGCAGGTTTCTGTGTCCTTCCTTCACCTCCGGATACAACCTGGGAATTGATGTACTTCACAGCCAAATGGAGAAACAAACAAAATATGATTTCACTGTGGGATCTTTCCAACCACTTAATAATTTAAAACTGTGCCATATGAAACCAGGAGTGAAAATAACATGGGACTCACATCTCAGAGCCTTGCTCTCTCAAACACAGGTCCACACACCTGATCATTCGCTAATTCAGGCCCAGCCTCAGCATCCACACCCGCAGATCACCTGAATTCTCCAGGCACGTTGGGAAGGCGCATTGTGCGGGCCAGGGCGGTACATACATGGGTTCTCTGTAACGGCTGAGTCTGTTCCGTAATTTCAACTGCCCGGTTACCTCTGAGTGGTTTGCAGACTTGGCAACATTTTTCCATCACAGAAAAATCAGGAGAGATGGTTCATTCCAGGTGATGGAATGAAGCAGAATACATGGGCCCGATTCTGGAAAGGACTCGTGCTGTGTGAGACTTGGATTTTTGGCTCATGATCTAAAAGCCTTTTCTCTGATTAAATTTTGTGCCTGTGCAGCAGAAGCAGACAAGGAGAGTCAGGAGGACGTGAGAGGAATAGAGTGAGAGAGAAGAGCAAGCTCAGAGGTGGCGTGATACCTCTATTGAGCATCTACCGTATACCAGGCCCTGCAGGAAACAAGAGACAACGAAAAGCTGGTCTGGGCCCTTGAGAAGCAACTAGAATGTGCAGGTGGGTTAGTGTCCTGGGGCTGCGTAACAAAGGACCACAAACTGGGGGCTTAAACAACAGAAATTTGTGCTCTCACTGTTTTGGAGGCCAGACGTCTGAAATTAAAGTGTTGACAGAGTGGTGCTCCCCGAAAGCTCCAGGGGAGGATCCTTCTGCCTCTCTCGCAGCTTCTGGGGCTCCCGGCAAGCCTTGGCGTTCCTGGGCTTGCAAGCTGCATCGCTCTGATCCCTGCCTCCGTGGTCCCACGGCCTCTCCCCACCCCCATCTCTCTCCTCTTCCCATCAGGACACCAGTCCTTGGATTTAGGCCTGCCCTACTCCAGCCTGACCTCATCTCAACCAGTTACCTCTAAGAAGACCCCTTTTCCAAATCAGGTCGCCTTCACAGGTCCCGGGGGTTAGGACTTGAGCAAATCTAGGGGTGCAATTCAACCCAGTGTCACCCCCGACGAGGGCCTGTGGGGTAATCTTCCAGTTGAAGAGAAGAAAACTGAGGCCCAGAGAGACAGGGTCATGCAGGGAGCCAGGTCCCAGCCGGTTGGAATTCACTGGACTCTCCCAGACACCTGACCCCAACATCCTGTGTCCCCACTTGTCGATGACAACATGGGCACCCAGCCCAGCAGCGCACTCAGGGGCAGCCGACCCTGACAGTGAGACCAGCTCTTGTCCTGGGCGGATGAAAGGGTCCTGTCCGAAGCCTCAGGCAGCGGTTCCAAGCCTCTGGTCCCTTGTTGCCACCAGACCCCCAGGCCCATCAAGGCAAGACAGCTCATCACTCCTGAACAGTCTGTGCACCGGCCTTGCGTGTGTGCACAGTCGCGTCTCCTGGGGTAGGAGGAGGTCCACACGAGAACTGCGCTCTCCGAAGCTGCTCCGTGGAGGTGATAGAGGGGTGGGCTTTGAGGAGGGTCAGTCTTGAACGTCACCTTCATAATTTACTGAGTGCTTTTCCCACAGCGCCTTTCGTCCCCGTGTTCCTTTGAGGACCTGCCAGCGAGTCCCACCCAGTTTTACAGATGAGGAACCTTAGGCCGAGCATGGCTAAGCGATGTGCAGAAGTTCCCCGGTGAGGAGAGGCTGGGCTGAGGCTGGACCCGCGTCCCTCTGATAACCACACAGAGCAGTCTGCTCTAGAATTCCTTTTCTCGGGCTATGACAAGCTGCTGGGAGCAGACAGCAGGACTGCGTGGCTCGATGACAATGCCACATACCCCTGGCTGGGGAAGCTAGAAGATGCATGTTCTAGTATCTCCATGGTAGAAACAAAAAAGAAACAGTGCCCCCCAAGACCAACCTTGCCTGTCACCCCATGATCTTCTCCATCATGTTTCTTGAAAGAAGCGTCTACACTCGCTGTCTGCACAGCCTTGCCTCTTGTTCCCTCAGAACCCACTCAGTTGTGCCTGCTGTCTCCCGCCCCCGCCCACCACTCCCAGTCACACACTGGGACCCCCAAGGGACTCCTCCCAGTGGACGAATTTCTGCCTTTAGCTGACTTGCTGTCTTCGCAGGTTCCACTTTCCTCGTGAGCCACCTGTCCTGAACCTCCTGCTATGTCCTGCTCTGACCTCTCCCAGTGCCCTTCACTGGCTTCTCCCTCCCTGAGCCCCTGTCGGAGGGTCTCGGGATACCCTCTCCTCACTCTGCCTCCCTCCCTGGGTAAACCCACACCTCACAGTGAGGAAGCCACTCCTGTGCCGACCTCTTCTGCCGTGGTCAGTTTCATGTGTCAACGCAGCCAGGCTGCAGTCCCCAGTTAATCAACCGAACACTCATCTAGATGTCACTGTGAAGGTATTTTGTAGATGTGGCTAACATCTATTATCAGTTGACTTCGAGTAGAGCAGGTTACCTTCTAATGTAGGGGGGCCTCATCCAGTCCTTTAAAGGCCTTACAAGCAAAACTGAGATTGCCCAAAGAAGAGGAATTCTGCCTCAAGATGGCAGCATCATATCCTGCCTGAGTCTCCAGCCTGCCAGCCTGCCCTACAGATGTTAGGCTTCTAGCCCCCACAATCCTATAAGCTAATTCCTTAAAAGAAATCCCTATCTACCTATCTATCCACCCACCCACTCACCTACCTACCTATCCATCCATCCATCCTTCCATTCATTCTTCCTTCCATCCATCTGTCATCCATCCATCACCCACCCATCCACCCACCCATCCACTCATCCACCCATCCATCCACCCATCACCCATCCACCCACCCATCTACCCATCTATCCATCACCCATCCACCCACCCATCCACTCATCCATCCATCCATCCGCCACCCATCCTATTGGTTCTGTTTCTCTGGAGAACCCAGACTGATACAACTTCCAGATCCACAACTTCCCTAAGCCCCCAGGCACCACGACTGCAGGCCTCTAGCTGAGTTGGTCCTCAGCAGCTCCCGTCTCCTCCCAGCTCCAGAAATGGCACCTTCGGCCACCCCCTTGTTCTCCCTGACACCCAAGAAGCCCTCTGGAGACCTCCATCCCTGCCCCCTCACATCCATCCAACACTAAGTCTTGCCTCCAAATCCTCCAAGGAGTCCCTGGCCTGAGCCCTCTCTCACCTGGACAGTCACAGCCATCTCCTCCTGGTCTTTCTTCTCCTGGTCCCACCTCTCATTCCTTCCCCCGCAGCCAGAGGCATCTGCTAAATCCAAGCAAATGAGACCCTGTCACTGCCCTCTGTAAACCCTCGTGAGCGGTTTTCTGTTGTTTTTATTGTAGCATTCTCAGTGTGCCCTCCGTGGCCCCACAGCCCTACGTGGCTGCCCTGGCACATCCTTGCCTGCCGATCTCCCCTCCAATCGCCTTCACTTTCGGCTCCTCTGACCTCCTTCAGACCCTTGAACTCGACCAGCTCGCTCCTGCCTTGGCCTCCCCACATGTGTTTCCCGCCTGGAATCTCTGACCCTGTTGTTCACCTGGCAGTCCCCGTGTTCCTTCAGATCTCAGATTCTTGTTGTTTTCCTCAGAAGAACTCTGCAGGACCCCACACTCCCAACTAAATTAGATTCCCCTCATAATCTCTCCTCCCATCCTTTGCCCTTCCTTGAGCCCACTTAGCACGCATTTGTGTGTTTGCACGTGTGTACGTGTGCATGCATGTGTATATGTTGTGTGTGCATGTATACTTTGTGTGTGCACTTGTGCGTGTGTGTGCAAGCACGTGCGCATGTGTGCACAAGTGTGTGCGTGTGCACGCACGTGTGTGAGACCCCCGCCCCTCCAGCGGACTGCAGGCTCCGTGAGGACAGGGTCTCCGGGCATCTTGTTTGCTGGATTCATAGCCCCAAAGGTAGTGTTTGGCATCTAGGAGCTCAACAAATACTTTCCGGGTGAACGAGGAGCCAAGGCAGCAGAGAGGGTACAGGCGGAGGAGTCATGACAGCTCAGGGTGTCACCACGGCAGACTGGTGACAGAGAAGTGACAGGCGTTTTGTCTACCTTTGCGGAGGCAGAGAGGGAAAGGGCTGTGCCCTGTTCCTGAGGATCGACGTGCCCATCCCCTCCTGGGATGGCCCCTCCCCTTTGCCTTGGGCCCCAGTGGGTCTCGGCTCTCCAGCCGAGAGACCAGAAATGCTCCACACCCCACCTGCCTCACCCGCCAGCTCTGCTCCAATCCCACCGCCTTCTACCTCTGGACCTGGGTCCCTGCTGCTCCACCAAAAGGCCGCCATCCCCTCCTCTGCCTGGTCAACTCCCTTTTGAACGTTAAGAATCAGTCGAGGCATCACCTCCTCCAGGATGCCCTCCCTGACCCCTGAGCTGGGCTGGGTACTCCTCTGGGTTCCCACGGGTCCTGGGCTGCCCCTGATCACAGGCCCGGTCACACGAGTGTTGTCACTGTGTCCTTGTCCATCTCCCTCACAAGACGGTGAGATTTGGACACTGTGAGCTCCTCGGGGAAAAGCTGAGATCTGAAGGAACAGGAGGAATGGGCCAGTAAAGGATGGGCCAGACGGTCCAGGCAGGGGACCGTGTTTGATCTGATGTTTTAACTCCAGTTCCTGGACCATTAAAAACCAAATGGTACACCGTATCCTGTTCTAAAGAGTATTTGGAGTGTCTTACAAAGCAAACTCTAGTACAGAAAGATTTTAAAAACAACGAGTAAGGGGTCGGTCCAGTGGCATAGTGGTTAAGTTCGCGCCTTCCGCTTCGGTGGCCTGGAGTCCGCCGGTTTGGATCCTGGGCACGGACCTACACGCTGCTCATCAAGCCGTGCTGAGGTGGCATCCCCCTCAGCTGTGGTAGAAGAACCACAGCTCTACAACTATGATACACAACCATGTACTGGGGCTTTGGGGAGAAAAAAAGAAAAAGAGGAAGATTGGCAACAGGTATCAGCACAGGGCCAATCTTCCTCAAAAAAAAAAAAGATAAGAAAAGAAAAACAGCAAGTGAGAAAGTTGGGGTTAAGGAGAACTTCGCAGAGAAGAGTCGAAGGAAATTAGGGCCGAGGTCAAGCTCCCGTTGCTGCTGTGGTGGGGCCCAGCCGAGGGCAGCCCCCTCCGCCTCAGCACGGAGAGGAGCCAGTCAGTTACACGATGCTCTGTGTCCACAGCATTGAGAACAAGTGCCGAGAAGAAGCTGGCTATTCTCGATCCTGAGACTCGGGGAACCTGCTGCTCGGGATCCCGTGGGGAGAGGTGAGCCTGGCTTCACCCACAGCCCACAGCGAATGCAGGGTGTGTCCCTCTCTTTCTGTCCCTTTGTGTGGCTGGACACAGAGGCCTGGGCACTGACTATGCATCCAGGGCACAGGGGATCTGGCACATGGTAGGTGATGAGCAAATGTTTCCTAGAAGGAACTTAGTTGTATTAATGAAGAGACATATTTTTTAACAGAAAGATAACACAAAATTTCATGGGAAAATATGCCATCATCCATGCTTCTCAGGATGCTGCGCTCCCAGGAAGCCTTACTGTTTCAGCAAGGCCCTTTAGTCTCTTTACTGCACCGACCCCTGGTGGCAGGGTACTCTAATTGCAGGCAGACACCAAAGAGCGCTAAATCCTCTGCAGTCCCAGCTTTCACACCCAGCCCACGATAGGTGGGCAGAGGATGCTCTCAGCAAAGATCACCCAAGCACTTGCCTTCAGCCAATACAGAGGGAGAGGAAGGAAGGGACAAATTCTTACAAGGTCTTTAACAACCCCCCACCTTTCCTCATATTTGAGGCCTGGGTTCAGAGACTTTGTGGTTTGTAATCATGATCTAATTAAGCTTGTGAGAGTGCAAAGGGTGGGGCAGCCGGTCGGGAGATCCTTAGTCTCTGCCTCCTGACTGGTGTTTACCTAACTCCCATTTCCCTGCTCCCTGCTTTCTCACAGTGCCTGAGTTTCTGTTCAGAGGCCACCATCCCTCCCCCATGCAGCCCCAGTAAGATGTCCCTCATGGAGTTCCCAGTAACCTGGCCTCAGCTCCGAAGGTTCTGACGGGTCTAAGGTAACCCTGTCCCCCTGGAGACAAAGATCAGCCACACCAATCAGCACCCAGCACTCTCTGGACACAGGACTTCCTCCAGGAATGGCATACGACCCAATTCAGACCAACGGGATGTGAGTGGTGGCTTGTGAGGAATGCAGTAGAAGATGTTCCTCACCGTCAGGAAAGAAGACCCCCCTCCTGGTCTGGATGTTGTGGTGGGAGATGTACCCCAGTGAAGGTTGTGGCAATTCTGTCTCCACAGAGAAGGTCAGCCTGAGAATGAAGCCAACACCCAGAGGAAACCGTGGAGAAGTGGGGCCAGAGCCCCTGGATAGAACCAACCCTGAGGCCCATCTACCGCTGGACTTCCAGGTCCATGCGCCAAGGAAGACCTCGTTTGAGCCGCTTAGACTTGAGGTTTTTGTTATTTATGACACCTAAAACCCCCAAGCCATCAGTGTTTGTGATGTCATTGAAACGAACACTTAAGGGCCTTTGGCAGGGTCTCCCTCCAGACAGCTGGTGTTGGGATTGCTTCTGGTTTAAGCGGCAGAACAGTCCTGGAGGCCCTTGTCCCCGACCTGCTCCCTGGTCTGGCAGCCATGCTTGGGGAATTCCAGAGAGCCTCTGGCTTACCTGACCCCTCATCAGGGCCGGAAAGAAAGGTGACACCTCCCAACTCTACTCCAGGCAAGACTCACGGAGAAAAAGATGTTTACTGTACGTCAGGGAAATGCCTTAGAATTCAGCCTGCAGAAAGAGGAAGGAGAAACACGCTCAGTGTGGCACACTCCCTGTCTCCCTGGTTGTTCACCCAGCGGGGGCTGGTAAAGCATCGTACAGCCCAGAGTCAGCGTCCATTTATGAGCAATAACCGGCAGTGTTGTCTAGCAGGCCCTGAGGACGAGGCCTCAGACCAAGGGTCCACTTTGCAGCCAGGAAGTGTGACGTTGAAGCCCAGACCACATTCTCTGCTTGTCCAGCCACAAACCACGTCCCCGGGAAGCTGCCAGCTGACAGAATGGACCGTCCAAGGCTCAGCGCAGGGACCGTCCACTGCGGGGTAGGCCCTGTTTTCCAGGATGCAGTGTGTGCACTGACCCAACGGGCGGGGCACTGAGTCCAGAACAAGGGGCAGGAGCGTGGTAGATCCCAGTGGGAGCAAGCCCAGGAGCCTGCAGGGGGGCCAACTCGACAATGCCCCCTCGTCGCTGCCCTCCCGCCTGTGGCCCTCTCCTCGGGCCTCACTCCTGGCCCTGGGGTCACTTTCACAATAAGCTTCCTCCTCAAAGCCCTGTCTCCCTTTCCGGAGTGAGTGGGGCTGGGGAGGGAGACCAGGCTAAGGAGGGAGGGTCAGGGAGCCAGAAGGAGAGGAGGCTGACAGGGCCTGTGGGGCCCCATCTGAGGAGCCTCAAGTGCCGGGCACGGATCCGGCCAGCTGGGCTCCTTGGAACCTTAGTCGTCCACGTGGCTGAGCCTTAGGCCTGAGCCACTGGAGGAACTGGATTGTGGACTTGACCTAAGAGAGAGCCGGAGAGACGACCGACATCACACAGGTAGGTGGGGAGAGCGGGGAGGGAGAGAGAGACAGAGACAATCAGGAAGAGAGCAGAGACTTAGAGACATCACAGAGGAAGAGCTGCGGTGGGGGAGGGAAAACAGAGCCGGAAGGAGGTGCAGGATGAAGCTAGAAGCCTTTCTCAAGCTGAGTTCTGAACCACAGGACCCAGAAAATGATCCAGGGACTGTTCTCTTGGTTCTCTCGGAGCTGCTCAGTGCTGGGACATTCTAGATGCACGTGGCAGGTGTGGGGGAGCAATAAATTCATTAGAACCACGGACTCCTGGGGAGATTGGGGCTCTGGTTCTCACGGAATCCTTGATGAGAAAGGCTGAAGGGAAGAAAAAAGCAGGAGATGTTTCATTGACATTAGAATCCTGCACCTGGATTGTTGTTTTATCCTTTTCCAGGCCCATCCCAGGCTGTGGAGAAGGAGACAGGGGAGGGTTTAGGGGAATTCTTGCTGATAAAGCGTAAGCTGACCTCCTCTCTACACAGCAAACTGTCTGCTTTCCTGCGCTCAGCTGGGGGGAGGGAAGACAGAGGGACAGAGAGACAGAGAGATAGAGGGACAGAGGGACAGAGAGAGACAGAGACACTAGTGGGCCCTCGGTCTTGAACTTCTAATCATGGTAAATCCCGCACATGGGCTTTCTGAGCACATCTGCCCCTAACCCGAAAGCCCAGCTGCAAAGAACGGACCGGTGAGAGTCCCAGCTTGGCTGTCTCATGCTGCTATTCCCTCTCCGGCCTCACTCTTCTCATCTTTATGATGGGAATAATCATGCGCACCCTGCAGGCTGGCTGGGACCATCTAACGAGGGGACGCAGGTGCTCCATAGACAGTGTGCCCCTCCCACACGTGAATGGGGGTGAGAGGTCCCATAAGAGCCCTTGGCTCTGTCAGCCTTCAGTTCTGGCCAACATGGACCTCCCATCACGGAAGGCCCGACCGTGAGCCGAACCACCACCGCCACCGCTGGGTGAGGCGCCCTTGTGCCTGGGAGCTCAAGGAGGGGGCGGCTCACCCACCCTGTGTGAGCTTCAGGGTCTGACCCTAACGTGGACACTGGGTGGTGCCCGTCATAGAAGACCCAGAGCTGATGGCTGTTAAAGCAGATTGTACTCAGGGCAGTTGCAATAAGGAAAGAGACCTGAGGGCAGAACTGGGCTGGGTTCTGAATACAGCACGGACAAGTGGGGTTACACTTGTTACAGCCGAGGAGCGGGTGGGCCCAGAGGAAACATTAGGGGAAAGGGGCTCTGACCAAACCAGCTGACGGGATCCTTGCTGAGCCGCAGGGTGGTCAGCCGTCCCCCAGGGCGGGGAGGATGAGAGATTTGATGGGCTACCAAGGTGGGGGTCCTCATTAAACTGACTCAGCGGGTTCTCGCTCTTGAGGACCTGGCCGAAAGTCTGGGCCTGGTCTAAAAAGGGCTCAGGGGAGCCCGACCACCATCTGGTCAAGGAAGGTCTTTGTCACGTGCCCGCGGGTCAGATCCACATGGCGCTGTGAAAAGCTGAGCTGACCACAGACCGCAGTGCACACAGACAGACCAGGACGTGAGGCCCGAGCCCACTGGCCCAACTGCCCCCTGAGAAAGACCTGAGATCACAGTGCAGACCTTGTCTGGGGAGGTGATGGGGTTGTTTTATGTTTTTTCAGGGGTAATTCCATGAAGCGACAGGTGTTAAAACTCGCACAACTGTGCACCAAAAGGAAGTAAAATTTACTGTATGTAAAATTTTTTAAAATAATGAAAACAACAAGAAATAAGCGCCCTCCTTGTGCTGGGCAGGCGGTATCCCCCATTTCATTCACGCTCCTTCCCCAACCCTGCCTTAGGTTCCCCGGGCCCAGGCAGGGAAACTGAGGCTGATGAAGGGAGGGGCCTCCCCAGGATGGAGACCCAGGTCCACACCATGTCCTGGAGGGCCAGGCAGTGAGTGCACAGGGCCGGTCCGGGGTCTGGGAGGTCGGCCGAGCCCATCCTGTGTATGGGTTGGTGGGTGAGCGAGAAACACCTGCTTCTGCCTCATCCCTCCAGAGAGGCCGCTCCCCGTGCTTGTTAACCAGAGTCTCCTGCCCCACAGCTTCCCCACCGTGACTGGAGCCCCCCACGCTGCCCCGTGCCACGAAGACCACGCCTGTCCCCAGAGCTGCGGCGGAGAGCAGAGGCGCCAGCCAACCTGGCCAAGGCAGCTCCAGGGAGGCCTGGCGGACAGAGCAGAGCGGCCAGCACGGCCTGGGGGTCCTCTCTCCTCTGCCTCTCCAGGATCCTGGGCCCACCTCGCCTGTGGCCCTGTCTTGCTGTGTTTCCTGGGTCGGGGGTGCCAGAGGCCCAGGCTGCAGCCAGGTTGGAGGCTGCCCAGCTGTGTGACCTGGGCAAGTCTCCTGATCCCTCAGAGCCTCAGTTTCCTCATCCAGAGAATGGGGTGATGACATTGGCCTTACAGAGGGGTGGAGGGGGTGAGTGAGAGAGAGGAAGGGAAATCTGTAGGGAGTTGTACAGTGAAACAGGACCTGGGGGTTTTATGTTGATTGACGATAGATTCAAGAAAGTCTGGGACTCTAAAGAAAAGGCAGACTAGGGAAACTTTTCTAAAGAAAAGGCAGAAAGGCATCCTCGAGCTGCTCTGGTGATCAGGGAAACATGAGGACTCCCAGTGGACTGCCGGGGCAGGCCGAGGGTGCGGAGGGGAGAACAGGGCAGAGCCACGACACGTCTGCGTGTCATCTGGTCCACGCAGGATCCACCCCACAGCTGGGACACCCAGGCTCAGAGAGGGTGAGCACCACACCTGAGGTCACACAGCCAGCCCTCAGCAGAGCCAGGAACGCCAACAAGATCAAGTGCTTTTTAATCCCGTGTTTTTAGTGAATTGTAGGGACTGAGGGGCCTGCCAGAGCTTTTTGTCAGATCCCTCTCAGCCTCGTCCTTCCAGAAAATCAGGTCCCGTTTGTCATTTGCTCTCCCCAGGTGCAGACAGACCTGTGGCCTTCCGGAGTTTCCTTCTCCAAAGAGTAGCCGACTTTCCGGGGGCGGCTGGGGAAGGGAGTGGATACTAAGGGAGCAACTACCACGTACCAAAGACTCAGCCCCCGGACAACACGTGCCACCGTCCCTGAGGGCATGGTCTGCACTTCACCTGAACTCATTCAGTCCTCTCAGCAGCCCAGGAGCCTGCTGGCTCCATTTCACAGACAAGGAAACTGAGGCCTGGAGAGGGTGTGCCTTCCCCAAGGTTGACCTGAAGCCAGCAAATGGCAGAGTAGGTAGATGCACAGACCCACCGCCCATGGTCTGCACCGCCTGATCTGTCTTCCCGCATTTCTTCACGGGCAGTCCTTCCAGGTGGGGCAGGGGGAGGCCTGTGGTTTTTAGTGGCTACAGCAACAAACTTCTTATCACACCGTTTCTGTGGCTCCAGGGCTCTGGAGAGGCTGCAGTCAGGGTGTCTGCCGGGGCTGCGGTCTCATCCAAAGGTTCTCCGGGAGATGGTCACTTCTGAGCTTGCTTGTGGGTGAGCCCCACTTTTGAGATGAAAAAACTGAGGCTTGGAGAGGTTAAGTGTCTGACTCAGAGAATACAGCCTGAAGTGTCAGAGCCAGGTGAGTTTCTCTCCACCCCACCCCGCCTCCTCTGAAAGGAGCCTGGGCCTGTCCAGCTGGGAACAGCACTTGTAGTTTCCAAGGGAAGGGCACCTCTGTGACAGCAGCTCTGTGACGGCAGCGGCCACTGCTGGGAGCCCACACGTACTCCAGAGATATTGCTGCACTGAGGCCTGGCATGGCCCGCTCTTTCTGCTTCTCTGCCCTGATGTCACAGATGTCGCTTAGGCCGGGAGGGGGCACCTGCCCGGGGTCTCTGACTAGGTGTCTGGTGGAGGCGAGACTCAAACCAGGTCTGCCTGCTGGAAGCCCCTGTTCCTCCGGTGCCATCATTCAGCTCCCTGTCTGGGGCAGCAGAGACAGCTGAGAGCTGGTGCAGGGCCGTCACCTGGATGTGGTCAGCAGCTGACCCCGGTCATCTCGAACATCGCACCACAGGCACATGCCACTCTGTGGCTGGTCACAAGTCTTGCCTGTGGGGTCAGAGCCCCTGGTCCTATTGGCACTCGCCCACTCACCAGCTGTGTGACCTTGTCTCACTCTGGCCCCTCTGAGCTCCTTGCTCTAAGTGGGTGAAGCAGAAAACCCCACACCTTGAGCTGCTCTGGCGATCAGGCGAGGTGGCCCGTGTGAGGGGTAACTAAGTTAGCACAGGCTGGGGACAATGCCATGTCATTGTAAGCCACCTACACGTGTTATCTGTCATTAAATTATTAATACTATTGTATGGTTAAGAACTGGGGATCTAGCAGGTGGAGAGAGCCAGATGAACCCCAGCTCAGCACTTCCTGGACAAGCCACGTCCCTCTCATCTGTGGAGGGGGTGACTGGGGGAACACAGCCTGGAGCGCTCCAACTGAGGTCACCCACTGGGGCCTTATCCCCGAGCCTGTCCCAGAGCCAGCGATCTGCGTGGGGCTTTGTGGTCCGCCTTCTGGCTTTCCACTAGAGGGCAGTGGTGGGCAGCAGCCGCCCCTCCAGGTCTGGACTGAGCGTCAGAATGTGGGGACCAGCAGAGAGCTGCTCTGATGCCCCTCTCTGGAGAGGAGGAAACCGAGGCCCCGAGGGGGAGGGACTTGCTCAAAGCTCCTCAGGGAGAGAATTGACCCCCCAGCTCCCTGGGGCTCATCTGCACCCTCGTTCACAAGGGGGGCTTGAGGGAGACACCACAAGCAGGTGACGACACCCTAATGAATCGCAAACTGGGGGTGGGGCGGTCGGGGGGTCCTGAACCTGGCCTGAGGCTCCAGGAGCCCTCATTCCTAGGGCTCATCAACTTGCTCAGAAACGCCTTCGTTTATGAACTTGCATCCAAAAGATGGTTTTACGATCCCATTAAGTGCATTTTTTCTGATTACAAAAATAATCATCTTCTGATTATAAAAGTGATACGGGGGGCCGGCCCGGTGGTGCAAGCGGTTAAGTGCGCGCGCTCCGCTGCTGCCGCCCGGGGTTCGCCGGTTCGGATCCCGGGCGCGCACCGACGCACTGCTTGTCAGGCCATGCTGTGGCGGCGTCCCATATAAAGTGGAGGAGGATGGGCACGGATGTTAGCCCAGGGCCAGTCTTCCTCAGCAAAAAAAAAAGGGGAGGATTGGCAGATGTTAGCTCAGGGCTGGTCCTCCTCACACACACAAAAAAAAAGTGATACGGAAAACACAGAAAGAGTATAACGATCATTTAATCGCCCGACCTCATCCCTCTGATGACCACAGCGAAGGTTTTCGTGTTCTTCGCTCCATTTTTGCCATCTAAAGATCATTTCAAAAGCAAAAATGGGCTCCAATCATCCAGGATGTTTTGAGATCCCTTCCCCCACCTTGGAGACTCTGTTGAGAACATTTTCACATGGTCACTATTTATTCTGCAGTTGTCAGCACCCTCCTCCTGCCCCCAGGCTAGGGTGGACCCCTGACCCTGGAGCCCGGGCCACCTGACAGGGGTGTGGTGAGGTCGGCCCTGTGACCGTGTCAGGAGAACCAAGCTCCGGTCCACCGCCTTGGGGCGGCACCCGACCTCCCTTTCAAGCGTGAAGCTGCAATTGCCGCTGATGGGGTCCTGCCCGCCTCGCCCAGGGGCAGGTCACAGCCTTTCTTTGCCCCTGTTTGTGTCCAGCACTGCTTATCCCAGAAGGACACAGACCAGCACCGCCCATTTAATACGGAGCTTTTGAGCTTTTGTTTCCCCGGGATCACGGCCCATCAACACACATTCATTTTCTAGGATCTTCTGGGGGGGGGCCCCTCTTCCCTCAGAAGTGGTCGTGCCCGCCCCTCAGGGCCGCCTTTCACCCTGTGCTGACCTCTCACCCCAGGGTCCTTGGCGTTGTAGGAAACGTGCCTTGAAAATGGCCCCCCTCAAGTCGGGCTCCCTCTCGGGGCTAATGGGGTGGCCTGGCCAGCCCCTTAGGGTCATGGCTGGTGAGAGGAAGGTGCACTTGACTTGATGATTTTTTCAACGGTCTTTCAAAGGGTAAGAGTACCTTTAGGACTCAGGTGACTTGCTTGTTTTTAAGTGAGAGGCTGGATCCTTGAGAGAATTCTCACATAAAGAGAAAGGTGAGGCCTCGCACCAACTCACCCTGGCTCCCAAACGCCCTCCAGGCGGGATGCGGAGGGAGGGGAGCGATGATCCCTGTGGTCGGTCGGTCGGGTGGGGGAAGGAGCCTGCTCATAGCTGAGACCCACAGAGAGCTCCCCGCCCGGCCACTTCCAGTGTGCAAACGAGGAAACTGGGGCCCAGGAGAGGTGCGCATTGTCTGCAGTGGAGCTGGGATTAAAACCCCGGGGCTCCTGACACAGCTCGGCCCCATGAGAGGACCCGCCGGGCTTCGGGAGGGCAGAGGACTGAATCTCCAGCACAAAAGAGCTTCCAGACTCCTAGACTTGGGCAGCAGGTAATCCTGTGGCGGACGCCAGCTTGGGGACCTCCAGGGTAAGATTCTGAAACCGGCAACAGTCAGACATTGATGACTAAGCAGCTAGTAACTACGGGGGATCAGAATTGGCCACCTCAAAATATGTCTCTGCCTGAAAGACACTTTTCCCCACCCCCACTAACTGACCAAAGGAGTTTGGGATGGGAGGCTTGTCCCCAGAAAACGCCGTCACCACAGACATCTCCGGGCATCTGGGTGGCTCCGTGCTAAGCCCATCCTTAGCTCTGGTTGCCCATGATAAGAGACATTTACATTTGTAAAGAAAATCTCCATTTGTAAAGGTATTTTCTTTCTGTACCAGGAAGAAGCCGGGGATGGCCTTACCTAGAAACTTATCAGAATGGAAGGCGAGGACTTAAATCTGCATGATAAACTCACCCATTTTAACTGTGCTGTTTGGGCAATATGCTGTTGACTCCCACTAGGTTCCTATAGATGACATCTCCCTGGAGCCTGGGTCACCATGGTAATGGGTGTTTGAGCTATTTTTTTCAGGAACTGAACCTCTTGTCCACTTCGGGCTGGATTGAGACCACCAACCCCTCAACTGGGCCCTTTTGAGGGCAAGAGGTTGGAACTCCACCCTCAGGGCAGGCTAATGCCGCCCTTCTGTGAACATGTGTCCTACGAAGAGACGTGAAGCCTGACTACGCTTGCGCAGATCATCAATTCCCTCATCTCTCCTCACCTCCAGTCATTTCAGACCACCTTGCCCCCTTCCCCATAAATACCCCTGAGTCCCTATTTTCGGGGAGGCGGATTCGAGACTTGTTCTCCCGCTTTCCTCTCTTGGCTGCCTTGTGATTGAACCCTCTCTCTCTGCAATCTCGTCGTCTTGGTGATTGGCTTTCTGGGCGCTGGGCGAAAATGGACCTAGTGCGGTAACAGTTCTGTCCAAGTTGCTGGGTGGCTCGGGTCTCAGTCTCCGCACCTGGAAACAGGGATAGTGGGCAGACCTGGCTGGGCCGGCACAGGGGAAGGCTGAGCGAGGACCCCGGCCCACTGCAGGCCCTCAATCTGGGAAAGGACCCTTGAGGAGAGTAGCTGGGGACCTGACAACCTCTAAGGCCCAGGCCTGGCCTCACCTAGTCTAGTGACCAGCACACCCCCCGGACATTGCCGTAAGCCCAGGCCTGAGGTGACGCGCTGTCCAAGAGCTTGGGAGGCCTCCAGGAATTCTAGGACCCTGGGCAGGGTCCTGGGGACCGAGCCACCAGCCCCCACTAGGCCCAGGAGCTGAGTCACGGCTCGGTCCCTGCAGGGCGCCAACCAGCGAGCCAGTGGAGCACCCGGTGTGGCCGTGGGCATTGGAGAGCTCGCCCCCCACGAAGGGGCAGGGGGCCCTCAGCTCCCACTGAGTGGGCGGGCTGGGAACGCTGCCCCGTGTGGCCAGGCTTCCTGGATTTTCCAGAACAGCAGAGGTCTGGGTTTATTGTGAAGTGTCTACCCTTTCAACTGTTGAAAATGAATTCAGAGATCCTTGAGGCCCACACCAACAGAGTGAGGGCAGCTGGTGGCTGGTGACCCTTGCAGGGATGCGGGCTCCAAAGGCCGGGCCGTCCCCTGCAGAACCCCCAGTCCTGGGACAGCGCCAGATAGGCGGCAAGCTTGGGAGGTTTGTGGAAAGAAGCCCAGGTCCTGGACCGGAGGGACTGTGTCAGGGACCCCACAGCCAACTGTCACCAGATATCTGCCAGCAGGGCAGTGTCAGAGCATATCAGTGCTCTCATAATTCAAAGCGAAGAAAAAGGTCAGACAATTCATACCTTATTCATTCGTTCATTCATTCACCCTCACAGATAAGGAGAACTGAGTGGGCAGCACCCACCCAGCCCCAAGGCCCAGCTCAGGCCCCACAGCCCAGCGTTTCCTGCCTCCCCACCAAGCCAGCTCTCCCCTGGGACAGCACAAATCACCTCGGGGGGATGGCTGAGAGTCAGAGCCACCATGGTATCTGAGGAAAATACACATCTGTGCTTTGCCCGCGCGCGCATGTGTGTGTAGGGCATTTTTCAAGCCCTCAGCACTTACCAACTTGTTTATTTCTCACAAACACTGAGGGGTAGGCCCAGTACCTAGTGTTCTTCCATTTCAAAGATAAGGAAAAGGAGACACTGAGAGGTTAAAGAAACTTGCCTGAAGTCACATAGCCTGTCCTGGAGGCGGTGGGGTGCTTCAGGGGTCTGTGGAGGGGGAGGGGAAGCAGTGTCTGTCACAGGCCCCAGCTGACTCTGCCCACCTGTCTGAATATCCGAAGGCAGACGCACCGTTTGGGACAGGGGTGCTCAGACTTGCCTGATGACAGGGATTACTTGAGAACTTGTTAAAAATCCAGATTTCTGGACTCCCCGCTGGAGAGCCTGACTTGATGGGTCTGGAGTCGGTAATCTGTAACCTTAAGGACATTCTAGGTGACTCATCACGAGCAAAGTTGTGAACCAGTCTCTCTGGACAACACACACGGGACCCTGCCCACCTTCGCCGACCCACTGCTGGCCTCACACTGGGCCCAGCACACAGTAGGTGCTCAATAAGTGTTTGCTGCACGCCCCAGCCAGCTGCCCTGGAGGAGGCCCAGCTACAGGAACCAGGCTCCAGCAAGAGTGGTGAGCTCTCCTCAGCCCAGCTAAGGGGCGGCCCAGCAGCTGTCCCAGGGCCCAGCCTCCCTCCTCTCGGAGGCACAGGGACCAGGAGGTGGCACCTGCCCCTCCGCGTCCCCAGGGCCCCCTGCACACCAGGCCGGGTCTGGGAGCCAGGCCCCTGTTTTCCGCCAGCTGCGGCAGCTCGTCCCGCCCCGCTCGGGAATGCTGACCGGATTGCTGACACTTCCGAGGGCGATAAGGAGGGGAAGGTCGGCGAGGAGACTCGGCCCCTTCCCGTGGCGGGCGGAGCTGCACGGGCGCAGCCAATGCCCCTGGCCGACTGCTCAGGCCACCTGATTGGAGGCCTGGAGGGCCTGGCGGGCTGAAAATGTGCGCCTTCCTGCCCAGGCCGGGCCCCGCGGTGGGAACGCTCCCGAGGGGCCGGGGCGGCAACGACGCGGGCAGCAGAGGCAGGTGAGGGGCGGGGGAGCCTCTCGCCTGCCCTCGCTCCATTCTTTGGCAGCGTCTGACCCCTGGCAGGGTAAGTTCTAGACCACTGGGCCGGGTCTGCCCCAGGAGGAGCCGCCCCTACGCCCCAGCCTCAGCCCCACGCTCGGGGTCACCTGTCACGACAGGTGGGGTCAGGAAAGCGTGTGCTTGGGGGGTTTGCCCCAAAACCAGCTTGGCCAGGGAGTGGCAGGGTGAGTGCCACTTCAGGCTGAGATTCGAGTGGCCAAGGAAGAGCCAGGCTAGTGTCCCCATGTCTGAAAGCTGGGCAGTGGAGCTGGACGTTGTCAGGTGGCTGTTGTGAGGCAGGGAGGTGCCTCCCCACGGTCAGGGGGCCTCTCGAGGGCCCAGGAGGCCACGGCGCCCGGGGTTCTGATCCTGGCTGAGAGCCTGCGAGCAAGTGGCTCCGCCCCTCTGAGCCTCAGTTTCCCTGTCTGCAAGGTGAGAGCGTTCGTGTTGGGGCCCAGTGTCCACAGGTGGTCACAGCTGCTGGTGCTGATGACCCTGCAGAGGAACAGGAGCCCTCGGCTGGGGGGCTTTCCTCGCCTCCAATGCTGCCCCGCCCTCCCTGGACGTCAGCATGGGGGGCTCTGCTCCCCCTTCTGACCCCAGCTCCCCAGGAGCCAAAGTCCCCACAGCCCTGGGGACGACCCCTCTAGGGGGCCTGAGGGTGGGATTTGAAGGGGGAAGGGGCAGTGGGGAGAGCGATGGGGCCTGACACGGAGGGGCGAAGGAGGCGCTGCCCCCGTGGTCCTGGGACCCTCCCTGTGAACTTTACACAGGCTGAGCTGGAGGGAAGGGGCTGCTCTGTGGCCCCAGGTGAGCTGTTGCACTTCTCTGAGCCTCAGTTTCTCCACGTGTCAATGAGCCTGGTGACCCTCCCTCCCTCTCCCACGCAAGGCGTGCGTGGCCCCAGGCACAGTTTTATTTATGGGATTCTCAGGTGACCCATGGCAGGCGTCCTCTTCCTCAATTTGCAGAGGGGGGCCCGAGGTTCAAGGGGGCACAACTTGCCTGAGATCACTGGCTGGTAGCAGCTGGACCTGGGGTGCCCGGCCTCGGTTCCCTGGGTGCTTCGGGCACAGCCAGGAGAGCCAGGCTCTGCCCCAGGTGTCTACTTTGCACAGCAAAGGGAGGCATGGCACAGAGAGGCCCCGGGCTGCCCAAGACCACACAGCATGGGACCGGGACATCACCCCGCAGCTGGCTCCAGGCCCGGCCTGGATCCCACACAGCACGTGCTGTGCCCTCCATGTCTGTGGGCCTAGTGGTTCTCTCTCCGCACACATCAGAGCGTTCCTCCTTACTAGGACTTTTGCATAGACTTGATTCTTTAGAACAGTTTTATATTTGCAAAACAACTGTAAAGATAGTACAGAGAATTCTCATAGCCCCCCCAGTCTCCCCGTTACTGACATCTGACGTTCTGATGGTCCACTTGCCATAGCTAGTGAACTAATGTTGATCCATGATTACTAAGTAAAGTCCATCCTTTATTCAGATTTCTTTAGTTTCTACCTAATGCCTTCTTCTGTCCCCGGCTCCCATCCAGGACACCACATGACATTCAGTCGTCACGTCTCTTGGGCTCCTCGGGGCTGGGACAGATTCTCAGCCTCTCCTAGTTGTTCACGACCTTGGCATTTTATGAGGAACCCTGCTTGGGTATTTTGTAGGATGCCCCTCAGTTGGGGCGGGTCTGATGTTGTTCTCGTGAGTGGACTGAGGTCATGGTCCTTGGGGGGAAATGTCTTCTCCCCCATCACGTCAAGGGCGCCTGCCGTCCATGTGACCTCTCACCGGATGTTGACCTTGACCCCTGGCCGAGGTCATGCTGGCCGGGTGTCTCCACTGTAAAGTTCCTCTCTTCCCCCTCCCACACCTCCTCTGGGAGGAGGTCCCCACACACAGCCCCCCCGGGGAGTGGAGAAGGGGTTCCCCTCCTGGACGGCGGGGTCCACACACATTACTGGGAATTTCTCTGCACAGGAAGTTTGTCTCTTTTCCCCCATTTGTTCATTTGCTCAATCATTTATTTATATCAGATAGACTCACAGATATTTGTTTTACACTTTAGGTCTAATACTGATCTAATAGTAATTAATCTAGTGCTGATTAATTTTGTTGCTAAAATTGTCCCAGCTTTGGCCCTTGGGGGCTCTTTCCCTTGGCTTCTATGTCCCTTTGAGACAATCCATCATTGTGGGATTTCATTCATTCATTCATTCATTCACTTCCTCACTTTTTTAGCACTACAAGCCGGGCTCATCTTACAGATTTCCTGGCTCAGTTCTAGAATCAGCCATTTCTCCAAGAGTCCTGATCCCTTTTGTGGGAGAATGGTCTTGGAAACCAAGACCTGTCTGTGCTCTGGGTGTGTGTGTTGTTGCCGGGATGTCTTCTGTTTTAGGACTTCTCAGCTGAGATATATATGTGTATGTATGTATACTAACCCGTGCATATACACGTGTCTATGTGTATACTCATATACATACTTATCCATGTATATACACATATCTATATGTTAGTATATATGTGTATACTAACCTGTGTATATATACACATATCTATAAGTATACTAATCTATGTATATACACATATCTGTAAGTATTCTAACCTGCGTATGTACATTATCTATAAGTATTCATATACACACATATCCATGAATATACATGTATCTCTAAGTTAGTACATGCGTATATACTAACATGTATAGGTACACATATCTATAAGTATACTAACCTGTGTATATACGTGTATCTATAAGCATTCATATACATGCATATCCATGTATATACACGTATCTATATGTATGTGTATACTCATACACACACATCTCCATGTATATACATGTATCTATATGTGTATACTAGTATGTGTATACTAACCCACGTGTATATACGTGTATCTATAAGCATTTATAGACACATATCCATGTATATATACGTATCTATAGGTTAGTATATGTGTGTATACTAACCCGTGTGTATACACGTATCTATGTGTATACTCATATACACACACATCCACGAATAGACACATATCTACAAGTTGGTACACATGTGTATACTCACTTGTGTACAGACACCTCTCTAACACGTACTTCCATATGTAATGAGTGTACCCGTATTCACTGAAACATGAACTCACACTGTCTCCCACTCTGGCCCATCGCCACGTGGGTCACTCCAGCCTCCTCTCTTCGGTTTTCTGTAGCTCCGGCTCCAACAGTGAGAAACCTGCCTTTCACAATCGCCCTTCACTTACTTAATTGTTCAGATTCCCGCTGTTCAACACACATATAGGACTGGAAGTATCTGTGAGCCCTGCCCCCGGGGGGACCACGTGATCAGCCGGAGCCCGGCACACGCAAGCGGTTCCTCCAGACCCCGCGCATCGCCACGGCCGCCAAGGCTGGCCCCTCCTCCCTCCCGCTCCAGCGAGGTTGATGCACACGTTTGCAAGGCAATGCACTGTTGGGCACACCTGCATCTGTCTTGGGATGCCCTATCCCACTAAGTGTTTTTACTGGCACACATTGAGGCTCGAGCTTTGTACTGTCAAATTCAATGTCTCTGACCGGTGGCTGGTGTCATGTACCCCCCGTCACGGTGTCACACGGAAGTTTCCCCAGCCTGAGCAATCCCCGGTGCTTCCCCTCCTCAGCCCCCGCTGTGAGTTTATCTTCCCACAGCTTCTTCTTAAGAGTGCAGCAGACATGAGGGCATCCCATGCCCTGGACGACATGGAAGGTGGCACAGCACGCAGATCCCTCTGCGTCTTGCTGTTTCCCCTCACTGTGTCTCAGGGATCTCTCCCTGTCGGCACTCGGGGACGTCCTTGCTCTTTGTCACAGCTGCGTGCCATTTGGCCCACGGCTGGACTGTGATGGATTTGACACCTGGGTGACTTCCGAGGTGTTGCTGATATAGAGCCTGTCCGTGCCCTTGTGGCCCTGCCGTCTTAGATGGGGGCCATCTCCGCACAGTGAGTTCCCAGGGTGGGGCGCTGGTCAAGGGTGAGTACCGTGTGATTTCAGAGGCGTGGCTGGTACCCTGCCCTCGGATTGGCCCCGCCACAGCGCTCTCCGCAGCCATCAGGGGTGCGAAGGAAGGAGCAGTTCCCTCCCCTCCACCCCTACCCCTCCCAGAAGTGAGAGCGATCCAGGAGGGATCCCAGAGGAGGTGATAGCAGAGCGGGGTTTGGAAGGATGCACAAGAGTTTGCCAGGCAGCCCAAGGACGAAAGAAGGCACTCCAGGCACAGGGGCGGCCTGAGCAAAGCCCTTCTCATGTGGAACAGCCGGATGTGGTGACGTGTGGACAGCTCCCTGCCCTCCCTGACCAGGCATGTGGGGCGGGCGATGATGGGAGACCCAAAGGCAGAGGCCTAGGCTGGGGAGCTCCTGAGGCCTCCCTTGGCTACCCTGTGTCCCTGCCGTGCCCAGAGGCTCTCCCCTGGGCCTCGCCCGCTTGTCCCTGTGGTTCATGACTAGAATCTAAAACCCAGAGATGGGCTGGGGCGGGGGTCCGCTCTAGCAGAAGCCCAATCAGCCTCCCCAGAGCCCACACCCTCGGCCTGGGTCCTGAGCTCCGGTCACCAGGGCCCCCAGCCTGGAGTACCTCTGTCTTCCTTGGTCACTTTTGGCCAAACATGCTGAGCCCCGGTGAGCTCTGTCACCCCGTCCTGTCGCTTGGCCCCCTGCGTGGGCCACCTTCTTCCCTTTCTTGGTAAGGGAGGGCTGGGGGCCGGCAGTGCAGACCCTTCTCACCGTGGCTCCCCACCACACCCCTCTCTCTGTGCCTCTGCAGTGCTGGGACTTGGGCCTGAACCTCCCTTGCCCCCTCTGACACCTGCTCAAGGCCCTGCTCAAAGGTCATCGCCTCCAGGAAGCCTGCCCTGACTGCCCAGCAGAGTTAATTTCCTCACTGGTCACCCCTGCCGCCCTCCCCCACCCCCGTTACACTCGATCTGTGTTTGCCTGATGTTTTTCTCATCGTGATACTGGGGTTATGGGTTTGGGGAGGAAGAGCACAGAGGTTAAGCTCCCTTCTCATCACATCATATCAAGGGCACCTGCTGTCGACGTTACCTGTCACTGTGGTGTTGACCTTGGTCACCGACTGAGGTGGTGTTTGTCAGGCTCCCCTGTAAAATTATCCTTTCCCTCTGTTTCCATACAGTGCTCTGAGAAGGTGGGCACGTGCACAGCCCACACCCGAGCGGGAGGAGGCTCCCCTCCTGGAGCGCGGCACCTCCGTCAATCTACCGGAATTCTTCTGCGCAGGAGACTTGTCTCTTCTCCATGTACTTGGTTATTCGATCGTTTATTTATGTTACTATGGGCTTATGGACATTTAGCTTACTTGGGGTTATAATCTAATGCTGCTTTGTGTTGTGGCTCAAATTGCTCCGCTTTGGCCATTGGGAGCGCCCTCAGTTGGCCCCTGCGTCCCTTTGACATAGTCTCATTGTGGGGATCCATCTGTCTGTCTGTCTATGTATCTACCTACCTCTGTCCATCCTTCCGTCCCACTTCCTACTTTCTGGCTCTAGGAGATGCTCCAGGCTCTTTGTGAATATTTCAACCAGGGACTATGTCTCACATGCCGGGGCCTGGCTCAGAGCCCCTCCGCCAGGCAGCCTCCCTGGCCGTGTCCAGGCAGGACCAGGGGCTGTTTGGTGGCCGCGTCCTCTCTGCTTATCCTCCATCGCAGCCGCTCCGGCTACGCTGCCTTGTCTTCATCCGCTCCCTTGGCCGTTGCCACCACTGGGCGGAGAGCTCTGGAGGGCAGGGCCGTCTGATTCATCCACGTCCCCGGTGCCCGGCGCTGGGCCAGGCACAGGCAGGGCTGGCAAGTTTGGGGCTGGGCAACGCTGCCAGCCCCCGATCCTGCCCCCGTTGAATAATAATGATGATAATCACTCTTCATGCCGGGCGGGAGCTGGGCCTGGGCAGACCAGAGACAGGAGCCCCGGAATCTGCGCTCTTCATCGCCATGTCGCACCTTGGCACGCACGGTGCAGGGTCAGTGGGGTGAACGGGAGTGGGTGTACGAGGTGCCTGGACCGCAGAGCTGTCCTTTGTAGAGGCAGGAAGGCTGTGCCAAGGAGAGGGTGGGGGCGCGCCCATCCCGCAGCCGGTGAGGGGAGACCCCGGGGCTCATCCCCGGGAGGGCATCAAAGCAGTGGGTGCTCCGACCACACCCCGCGAGACGCCGCCGGTGAGACACGGCAGCTAGGCGGCCAGACGTGTGAAGGGCGCAGGTGTGGGCGTCATCCCGACAAGGGGCTGCTGCTCGGAGCCCTCAGTGCAGCGGGGCGCCGTCAATGAGGCTTTGACCCCGACCCCGTCTCTCTCGCATCCTGATCAGAGGGGCAGAGAGCACTGTGGCCAGGCCCTCCCGGGCACTGTCCACACAGCCCATCAGGTCTCACCAGAAGAGGCCGGGAGAGGTCACTGGAGCCCCCACCCACCTCGAGGCCTGAGTGATTCTCTCCCCGCCGGCTGCATCCCTGGAGAGCCAGGAAGAGAGTGTGCGCCTACAAAATGGGCAGGGAAGAGGGTCAGCGCCCTGCACGACATTGCCTAATCCGAGGGGCAGGCTACTCATGTCTGGGAGAGACATATCTTGTGCACTCACTCGGGCTCTTGTTCAGGGTCCCTCGGGGCTTGGACGGCCCACTCCCCCCATTGCTGGCACCTGTGTGTTAGTCATTCAACAAACGCTTGCAGAGCACCCCGACAACGCTCTTGAGGAACTCATAGTTGTGGGGTCCTCCCGTGTTAACCAAGTGGCAGCCTACAGGGAGACCCCAGTCACAGCACAGATGTGCTCAGGGTCCTCGGGGGCTGGGGATGGGCTGCCTTGTCCTTGGGAGGAGGCAATGTGTGAGGGAGACTTGTAGGAGATAGACAGGAGTCGAGGTCAGAGCCTGGGGGAGAAGGTGACCAGGAAGAGTGATGCGCTAATGCCGGGCGTGTGGGGGTCACAGTGTGGTCAGGGAGCCCCAGGGCCCCAACCAGGGGTGGGCGGGGTGGGTGGTTTGGATGAAAACAGGTGGGGGAAGTGAAGGACCAGGCGCCGTTTCCTGAGATTCGGGGAGGGGCGGGGGGGCAGGGGGTAGGGGGGGCAGGGCGGGCAGTTGTCCAGTCCCACCAGAGAGGAGTGCCTCAGGTCTGAGACGGCACCCTGGGTTGTCAGCATGGGCGGATGGCTCTAGGAGTGCCTGACCTGCCCGCTCACACCTGAGGGCGAGTGTAGACGGAGAGGGGCTGCGGGGGGTGGGGAGTAGGAGGAATACTGGGGGGCAGGCGGAAGGGTTCCGAAGAAGGGGTGGTCAGCTGGGCAGAATAGTGACCCCTGAGAGGCCAGTGAGGTGAGGACGGGGAAGTGACCATTGGATTCAGCAACATGGAATGTGCTGGTGGCCTGGAGGGGGCAGTTTCGGGGGTGGGGCTGAGGCCAGGCTGAGAGGAGGGAATGTAGACCGGGCCGGGTGGACAGCCCCGGAGGTTTTACCGGGAGGGAAGCAGAGAGACGGGGAGTAGCCAAACCAATAGACCCGGGTCCTGGGGATTGACAGCATTGTCCACACGCAAGTCTCAGCACAGCCTGAGGGGACATCGGAGTCCCACGGGAAGGTCTACCTGGGCCTCCGGCCCCCAGCCGGCCTGCAGTGACCTGGTTTCTGGGGAGACAGTCCTGGCTGGGACTTTCACTTCCCCAGGGGGCCTTCGGGCAGCCTGTGCTCGGCTGGGTTAATGTTTGTGTAAGTCAAGTCCGAGATCCACCCGATGGTGACCAGGCTCCGGGGGATGTCCGGAACTCCAGGGGGCCCAGTTCAGGAGTGTCGGGGTTTGGGGAGTGAGGGCTGACCAGATCGAGGTGTCCCTGGGGTCTCATCTGTCAGCCGGGGTGACTTCCCTGGGCTTCCAGGGAAAATCTGAGCTGTGAAGCACACGCCGTGCGCCCCCGCCTGGGACCTTCCACTCCTGTCTCCTCTGCACCCCGCTCCCGGTCACGCCACAACTCAAGAGCCAGATGTGGGGGTGGGACGTGCCTGTCTTATGGTGGGACATGTGACAGGAGGCCACACCAGTCCTGGCCTCGGTCCCTGCAGAGGCCATGAAAACAACCTGAATGCCCGTCTGACTGCCTTCCTCTGAGGGCCCAAGTCGCATTATTTGGGGTGTTGAGGGGGCGCCCCTCTTCTGAAATCTCCGTTTGTAGAAACACCTTGCCTTCCTGACCCCCTAGATGCAGGAGCACTGTTGGAGGAGTCCCTGGCACAGATACACCCAGGCACCTGGCCAGCTCACCGGGCTGCCCAGCCAAGGAGGAGCCATGGGGGCTGCAGAGTCAGCAGTTCCCCTGGCCTGAGGGCGACGCCGGCCCCAACAGAGCCGGACAGATGAAGGCCGAGGCCAGGAGCCGGTGGGCGCCCTCGTCCCGGCCGAGGCATGAGAACTGCTGACACTTCCTGCAGTCCTGCGACCCTGCCCGGGGTGCCGGCAGTCATCTGGAAAGCCTGTTTGGTCCCGATAGCCTTGTTTTGCAAAGAGCAGTTCCTGAAATCTCGGGGCATAGAGCTCTGCTCGTCTTTGATCGGGGCCAGAAATAACAAACACTGACCGAGCCTTGCTGAGTACAGACGCTGTTCTAGCTCTTTCCGTGTGTCCAGTGCTGGCCGGGGACTGGGCTCCAGGCTAGCAGCTTCTCTCTGTCCCGGGGATGCATCTGTTCTCAGACTTAGGTGTGCAGAGGAGTCAACCGGCAAGGCGTCTCCAGGCAGACCTCTGCCGGGCCGCCTCCAGTCCCTCAGACCCGGGTGGGGCTCAGGAATGTGGTGCCTTGGAAGGCACGCTGCGGGGTCTTTGTCCCTTGTCTTTCCGGGAAACCGCATTAAGCCGGGTCACATCTGCGTTTCACAGATGTGGAATCCGGGAAGGAAGGATTAAGGGACGCTGCTCAGCATGGAGCCAGGTCAGCTGTGGGCGTCTTCACCCGCAGGACCTGGGCTGGGGGCCAACCTCTCAGTTACCTTTAATGTGGAAGGACCATGCGACCTTGGGTGAGGGGCTTTCTCTTCCCGAGCCTCGGTTTCCCGATTTGTAAGCCTGAGGGGTCTACTTTGCAACCTTACTATCCAATCCCCCATCTGTATTTGGAGCTCATCTCCCACATTCTCACTGTGGGTTCCCGATAACGCTCAACCGTTTAACTGCCTGTGTTTGCAGTCACAGGGTAACCTGCGGAGGAGGGGGCAGCGCCAGCATCCCGTCTTACATCCTGGGCCTGCTTCAAGCACTAGACGGTGGTCGTCAGCCCTCTGGTCATTGCTGCCCGTCCCACGTTCCCCTGCCTCTGCCCACTCCCTGCTTAGACAGTCTCGATATTTTGAACCTATATATGTTCCAGTTCCAGTGTGGCCGGGATGCCTCTGCGCTGACTCCTGCCTGCATTTGTGGGGTGGTTCTGAGATGCTTCTCCACTAACACCCCCACCCCATTCCCTAGAGCAGGGCCCCACCCGAGGCTCAAATCCAGCCCCTGCCTGGTAAGTAAGGTTTCACTGGCGCGCACGCATTTGCTGTCACCTGTGTCTGCTCTCGCACTGTGATGGCGGGGCCAACCTGTCTACCCTCAGGCCCTTTACAAAAGCGTTTTCTGCCCCCTGCTCTGGAATTACCTACGTGGCTCTGGCAGGTCTTGTTTCTACTGCACAGGACGGCGGGAAAGCACCGGAAGCCTGGTGGAGAGGGGAGTAGTCATGTAACCCCACCCTCCTTCCCTGTCTGCATTCCTGAGATTCACCATTTATGGCCTGTTGTAGATTAACCCTCAGGGTGACAGTGTGATCTGGGCCTCTCCTGGACTTCCATTATCCCCAGTCACCCGGAAGTGGCTTTAACAAGCTGCATACCTGGGGCAGGCTTGTCCTGGTGACAGCTGGGCTTAAATGCTCTTCTGAGCTGGCCCTGTCCTCGGGAAGACCTTTATACCCATCTCTGACTAGTCTCTCTTCCCTTCCAAGACAGGAGCCTCCACCTCCAGGAAGCCTTCCTTGATTTCACCCTCCTCCCTTCTCCCTCCCAGGCTTCCCTTTGTCGCTGCATGCATCTGTGTCATCCCAGTCTGTTTCCAAGTCTGTCTCCCCACTTGTCTGTGAGCCCCTAGTGGGTGCGGACCCCGAAGGAGGATCTGGGCTGGAGGGCCAAGATTGCTGGTGGCAGTGGTAGCTCCGAACCCTAAAGAGCAGAGCTATCTAGAGGTACAGTGTGGGGTCTGCCAAGAGGCCAGACCATGTGCCCAGGAGGCTGTCGGGATCAAAGCGCAGCGTGGGGGAGGGCTGGAAAGGTGACCCAGCCTCTCCAAACCCGGGCCGCCAGTAGCGGAGTGCGGGCACTTAACCGCTAATCCACAGAGCCGGCCCGATAATACATCATCTTGAAGGAAGCTTTGAGCATCTTTCATCCGAAGGACCTTGGGGAGATGGGGACTGAGTCACAGCATCTTTAAGGAGACACAGGGTGCCCTGCACAGCACAAGCTTCAGCACGACAGTCCCCATGACCCCTTGAGGAGGCCATGCTGAGGATCCTTCTCCCTGTCACCTCTCTGAGCCTCTGTTTCTTTGCATGACTCCTCAAGGCCTCATGGAGGACGTGGGCCAGGCCAGCCTCCAACCCTGAGTGTGGACTGTAGGTCCCAGTACCAAGTGCATGCTGGCCTGGCCTTCCTCATGTCGACACAAGCAATCCAGAAATAATCTATAAATCAAAATTGGAGTGAGTTTATTATGAGCCAACCCTGAGGACCATATAGCCAGGGAGAGTCCTTCCACAAAGGAAGGGAGCACTCCAAAGAAGGGAGGTGCACAGAGTGGTTATATACCATCGAAGAGCATGCATTACATATGATTGGAACGTCCCTCTTACAACAGTCACGAGATTGCTCTGTCGGCACAGCAGTTGGTGAACACAGCAGGTCTGTGGTGTCAAGGTGGGTGGTCACAAGGTGAGCACAGCAGGTCAGCAATCAACCCTTGGTTTAGGGGGAGACGCTTATCCTTAAGGAAATGCCGATGTGGGGGAAGTTGCATCCTATCTTAAGGGCATCATTCTTGTCTTTGGGACACAGTAAATGCTTAAAGCAGATGTACAATGTGTGCTCAACGGCCACGTCAGGCCCTTTTGGAAAAACAAGTTCAGGCCGAATTAGTTTTACAGCAAACGGCTTCCTCATATGCTCCAATGTATCCTATTGCCTATCATTTATTTAGCGTCCATGTGCTTTCCTGAGAGACAGTTGCTGTGCCTGCCGCTTCTACGTTGGCTGGAAAATGTGTCCCTTGCACCCTGTTTGCCTGGACTCCTGAGCAGCCAAAAGGCAGGACATGAAGCCGTCGCGAGTCCTGAAATGTGTGCACTCCTCCCCTGGGGAGAGCCCCGCCCTGGGTGGGCGAGTTTGCTTTCCCTCCAACTCGCACACACCTGTTGTGCAGCTTCCCAGCCCGAGCAGCTGAGAAAGCGGACAGTCTGGAGGAGGCGGGCGGCGAGCGGTGGGCAGAAATCTTGTTCTACACGGGAGTTCTGGCCGTGGGCGGTGGGGCGAGCATCCTGGCGCCCACTGCTCCTTACTGTTGGGTAAAACATCAACTGGTCCCTGCAATCCGGGAAAGGGCAGAGGCGGGTAGTCACCTGAAAGAATTGAAATTGGGGTTTGGTGCTGAGGCGTGAGGGTTTGGTTCTCCAGAAAACCCCAGACTCGGGCAGGACTCGCTTTCTCGGGGTTCTTGGGAATCGGGGTGCTTTTTCTCTGGCTGCTTGTCTCGCATCTTAGAGAGCTGGGGAGTCTGCTCTGGCACTGGGTGGCCCTGGGGTCCAGGCTGATGCTGCTGCCAGGGGCCTGTGTGACCCTGGGCGGGTCCTGTGTCGCCTCAGCCTGTTGGCTACCCAGCCCAGCGGGATCGTGGTAAGATTCACATGGGACAGGCTGTAGCCCATGGATTTAGCATCTTGGCAAGTGACATTTGGAATTTATTACGACCGTGTCAGGGATCAGAGCACTTAGAGATCTCTAAGCTCAACTCTATTTGAAAGGGGGGAAACCGAGGCCCAGGAAGTGACAGGCTCTCCCAGAAGGACTCCCAGACGGGCCTCTTTCAGGCAGGACTGTGGGTCTGCCCCATGCCGCAGCCTCCAGGAGGGACTCTTTTTGGAAAGCCCCCCTGACCAGGAAGGCATGTGTTCTTCCTCTGGAGGGCTTTTGGGGTGTACTGTGCAGAGCTGGGACGTGCTTGCAGAGCTGGGGTACATTCTGTGGAGTGAGGGTGCAATGTGCAGAGTTGGGGTGCCCTGTGCAGAGTTGAGGAGCACCGGGCACAGTGGGGGAGGCTCTTGGAAACCCCCTCTGGCCTCGGGCCAACAGCGCAGCTGCAGAGACAAACAGGATACGGGGTCTCGGCCGCAGCAAGGGACAATGGCCACGAAAGGAAGCGTGTCCAGACCCTTTTATGGATGTGGAGCCCATCTGAGGCCCCTTTCAACACAGTTTCCAGAAAAACAGGGAGCAGAAGCCGTGCATCTTGTGTCCTGCACAGTGTGGGGTTCTGAGATTGGGCTGGAGAATCGGGGCTTCCCCTCACAGAGGGCAGACGGTGGTCGTGGGGGACAGGGGACATGCCCAGGGCACACAGCGAGGGACGGAGGGAGGTCTTGGTGCCCAGGCCCAGCTTCTCTCCGCAGCCAGGGCCTGACTGAGCAGTGGGACAGGCCAGCCCTGGGCTGCGTGCAGGCGTGCTGTGGGGTGGACGGCGGGGCCAGGGCACTGGTGGAGGTGCCAACATTCCAGACACGTTCCCCTTCCTTCACTTACCTGGAGCTCTGTCTTCTGCTCTCCGGGGGCCGAGGGCATGGGGGAGGACCGGACACTGGCATTTGTAAGGTGGACAGACATCTAAGTTCGGCTGTGTTAGGCATTCTGTGCTTGGCCTGCTAGAGAATTCTCGAATCTAGTTTAATCCTCACAATGACCCAGAGCAAGACCACAGAAAACCGCCAACCCCACCTGGGACATCCCTGAGGTTGTGTGAGCAGCACAGCAGAGCTGGCCTTCAAGGCTGTGTCAGAGAGTTGGCTGGCCCTGCTCCCACCCCGAGTGGCTGCCTGCGCTGGAGAGGATGGGACCCGGAGCTTCACCCTCCGGTGGAGAAGGCCCGGAACAGGAGATGCAAGGCCTTGCGACAGGGGGTGCAGCGGGGCGGGGAGGCAGCTGGAGAAAAGCCCCCTGCCCGCTGGGCTGGGCAGGAGGGAAGCGAACAGGAGCCGACCGGAGGGGCGGGGAGATGGAGCGGCAGGTGTCTGTGAGGAAGAGGGGTGGCTGGGCCTTGTTCAGGACCCACTTCAGGGCTGGGGGGACATGGGCTGGAAAGGACTGCAGGCCGCTGAGGCCGAGGGGAGCTGTGGCGGGAGGGCGCGGTGGTCAGGCAGGCAGCGTCGTCATGCACTAGCTCCCGGGCCGGGCCTGCCTCACTCTCTCCATGGTGTCTAGGTGTACTGGCCGGGCAGTGGTCCCACAGGTGTGTCCACCGGAACCTCTGAACGTGGTGACCTTGTTTGGAAAAAGGGTCTTTGCAGGTATAATTAAGGTGAGGATCTTGAGGTGAGATCGTCCTGGATTATCCACTGGGCCCTAAATACAACGACAAGGGGCCGTGTAAGAGAGAGAAGAGGAGACGCCCAGAGGAGGGGGCCCTGTGACGATGGAGGCAGAGACCGAGGTGAGGCAGCCACGAGCACAGGAATGCTGGCGGCCACCAGACGCTGGAAAGGGAGGAAGCAGCCTTGCCTCAAGCCCCCAGAGGGAGGGCAGCCCTGCCCATACCCTGATTTCAGACTCCTGGCCTCCAGACTGCGAGAGCACAAATCTCTGTTGTTGTAAGGCTCCCAGTCTGCAGTGCTTTGCCACGGCAGCCCCAGGACACTGACACGGTGACCATGACAGCTGTCCTTCAGAGAGAGATCACTGTTCCCACTTCGCAGAGGGGGCAACTGGGCTGCAAGAGCTGCGCTGGGAGCAGGTGTCCCCTGCCCTCTGGCTTCCTGCTCCCCTGGGACCCATGGAGTGGCATGAAATGCACGGCTGATACTTAGCCTGTGGTCATGGGGAACTGTGAAAACATGCGCCCGGCATCTCTGGCTCCTCCGTGTGGTCACCGTGCATGTCAGTAGTGTGCAGGTGGGCCTGGCCTTGGGGTGTGGGGACCCCAGGAACGAGCTGCTGGGCCCCTGAGGGGAGTGGCTTGCCTGCTCCGGGACACAGTGGCCAGCTCTGCCCAGTGAGGGGCTTGGGCGGCACGCAGGCCCTTAGTGAGGGCCCTTCTAGGGCACGGTGTGGACGTGCCCACAGCGTCTCCAGCTGCTTCCCCAAGCCTGGGCTCTGGGCGGGGATTTGTGACTTTGGGGGTGGCTGTGCAGAATTCCGGGGAGTTGACCGGAGAAAGGACAGACGTGTGGGAAGGTGAGGGGCGAGCAGGCCCTGGGCGGAAGTGGTGTCCCCCAGGAGTGGCTCGGCCTGGACCAGTGGTTCTCAGCCTGGGCGATGTTGCCCCCAGGGGGCAAACGCCTGGAGATGTGTTTGGTTGTCGCAGCTGCGGAGGCGTCTGGTGGATAGAGGCCAGGGACATCTGGTGGATAGAGGCCAGGGACGCTGCTAAAACCCTCAGGGCACACAACAGGCCCCTTCCCAGGACAAAGAGCAATCACGCCCATGTCAGGAGTGCTGGGTTAGAGACCCTGGCCTAGGGTGGGCCTCGGTGTCCATCACACCTGGTTCTGGGCTCATCTTCTAGTTGCCACTGGCCTTGGGCATGTCACATGACCTCCCTGAGCCTCAGTTTCCCTGTCTGAAGTGGGCACATCACCACTTAATTTAAAGATGATTCCTGGTGTTGAACCAGGCCATGTGTGAAAGCTGGGCCTACCCCAAGCTTGGATGGAGGAGAAGGTGGCCCTCTCGTCCTGATTCCTGGGGCTGGCTGGAGTCTGCAGCCAGAACCCACGCCCCTGCCTCAGCCAGGTCACGAGAGCAGGCGGGAGAGTGGGGGCCACGGGGCCGACCCCAGCTCAGCTCCCGCTTCTCCTCTGAGCCCACAGGAGACCCAGTCCGGGCTCCCCAGCAAGCAGGGCCGAGATTCCTGCTCTCAAACCCAGGTCAGGCCTGGAGCCAGGAGGAAAGCAGAGAAGGCAGGAAAGCCTGTGGGCCGGTCCCTGTCTGTCCCCCGCATGTGTCTCATTTCATCGGGCCAATGGGCCAGGACAGCCCCCGGGCAGAGGGAGGGAGCTGGATGGGTGTCTGTGTATGTGAGCGCTCGTGTCCATCTGTGTGTGCACACCCACGTGTGTGTGTGTGTGTGCACAGTAAGTGGGAGAGGAACGGAGAGCAGGGCTGAGATTGGCAGGGCAGACTGACCGGCAGCTGGTGGGCTTCCCCAGTCCCGGGGGCCGAGGAGGGAGCTGGGGTGCCCCTGGCCTCCACCTCAGATCCCGGGGGACTGGGCAGCGGGCAGGCGGGCCAGGGACCGGAGCTGGTCCAGGAAGAAGCTAATAATCAACAGGCCCCAAGTCAGTGCAGCAGCCTGGGCCTGCCTCTCGCCACCCGGCCAGGCGCAGGGAGGAAGTAGGGCAGGAAGCCGGGGGCGGTGGCAGCCGCCATGCAGTCAGCCGGGCTGTGGGCGGCCGCTGGCTGCCCGGTCAGCAGAGACAGCCTGCGGGGCCAGCCAGCGAGGAGCTGGGAGCAGCCACCAGGTCTCTGTGGCCTGGCGGCCTGGGAGCCGCCTCTGAGGAGCGGGGCGCAGGTACGGGGGCGCTGGGACAGGCGGGGGCACCGGGACAGGCCCAGCAGGCGTTGTCCGCAGAACCAGGTCCTGCCACAGTAGGATCTAAGAGCAGTCTCTTGCCTTTCACTTTCTCAAAGACTTTTCTGACATTTTCGGATTGTGGGGAGCCGAACTGAAGTCTGGGGAGGCCTGGAAAGCAGTGGGCAGTGGGTGGCGGACCCCGACCAGAGCCCCAGGAGCGCTACTCGTGCTGACTGGTGGCGACCGCGTGGTAATGACGTCAGATTTGATCAAGCACCGTCGCTCCCGTGGTCTTGCTTGACCTTTCCTTCGTGGGGCACTCGGAGAATGTGGCCGAGGGTCTGGACAAGACACAGGGATGTAGCCAGCAAGAAGGAATTCCAGGTCTCGGGGGTCTCAAGTGGGACCCCCCACCCCGGGTTGGTGCCACATCAGGCAGACACCACCATTACCCAGCCCAGGGTAACGCTGCAGCTGTGACCCGGCCACTCTGAGGTCACCACTCCTGGTCCTCTTTTCCATCAACAAAATGGGACGAGAGACTTGACCAGGGGCACCAACCAGACAGTTCCAGGGGATGACGCTGACCCGGCCCTCTAACGCCAGGTCCGGCCCTGGGCACAGGGTCCTGGCACGCCACTGTGACCCTCCAGGAGCCCTGGCCCTGTCTGGGGGTTTCCGACCTTTTGCAGTTGGCGAGGTTCATAGAGATGATGGACGGCAAAGCGACACAGGGGCGTTAGTGGTGCTGGCCAGGGCCGGGGCAGCCTGCATGAGAGGTGGCCGCTGGGAGGATGCCGCGCCAGCGCCCAGGGTGGGAGAGCTGTGGCTGGACTCGCAGTGGGAGGCAGGGTAGGGGCTCGAAGCAGGGTGCGCCCCAGTTAAGGGTGGGTGCTTGAGGGCCGGACTCGGAACCACCTGGGTTCAAATCGCACCTGTGCCCCGCTGCTCGTGGAGCCTCAGATTGTCCAGCTGTGAGACGGGCACAGTGACGCTCCCTCCTCCAGGTCCTCGTGAGGATTAAAGGAGAATTAAAGGAGAATGCTTAGCTAGCGCCTCGGGGGGGTGGCTGCCCTTATGTGATTGTCAACACTGCTGTCGAGAGTGAGGAGGCTTCCTGTCAGGGCAGGGCGCCAGCATTTGATAATTCGCAAAAAGTACCCCGTTCACAGCAGAGGAAATCCAGCACGGGGTTGCGGGCTGGACGAGCGTCCTGGGGCAGCCGTGACACAACTCCACCCCAGGGCCACAGTAGCAGAGACCACTGCTCTCCCAGTTCTGGGGCCCCTAGGGGAGGCTCCGTCCTGCCTCTTCCAGCTCTGGGGGCTCCAGGCGTGCCTGGGTGTGGCTGCAGCACCCGGTCTCTGCTCCGTCGTCACAGGCCCTCCTCCTGGGGGCTGCGAGTCTGCGTCGCTCCTCTTCCTATGAGGACACCGGTCATTGACTTGGGTTCCCCCTGCTCCAGTGTGACCTCATCTTTGCTTCATCTGCAAGGACCCTATTTCCAAATAAGGTCACCTCTGAGATGGCAGATGGACGTGAATTTGGGGGGACACTGTTCACCTCAGTGTGAGGGGTGACCAGACAACCCTCAAGAGGTGCTCCTTGGTGACGTGGACGAGGTCTACGTGGGCCCTCAGAGTATTTGTGGACTATGAGCTCAGAGAAAGCTCCAGCCAGACCTCCCTAAGCCATCTCCTCCTCTCGTCCAACCCACGTTTATTAAATACCGACCATTCCCCGGAGCACCATCAGTTCAGTCCCTCGACCTCCGACCTCCGACCTCCGACCTCCGTGTGGGGCCGTGTTTCATTCTCATTCTCGGGGGAAGGAAGCTGAGGCATGAAGAGGTCTCCCAGCCCACTGACCCCAGGTCTGCAAGTTCTGGTCCAAACGCCCGTCTCCCTGGGGTTGGGTGCCGGGCTGGGGCCTGGGGCCTGTTGCTGAGCCACCAGGCAGCCCACCTGGGTTTGTCCGGACAGTGCTGAGTAAGGAGGATAAAGGCCAGAAGGAAGAAGAGTCTCCCAAGGCTCCTTGATGGTGGCCGGCAGGCTGCCCCTAGGGAACACCGGACGCCGCCCAGCCAGGGTCTGGGCAGCCCCTTCTGCAGTCGGGAACCTGGTAGCCCAAGTGAGGCCATTTTAGGACCCAGTGGGGAGCGAACCCTCCCATAGAGAGGGAGCCCACTTCCTCATTGCTGGCTGTGACTAGGAACCCCACGCTTACGGTTGTCACCTTGTCACCACAGCCCCTCCTGCTTGGGCACAGCTGGCTGGCTGCATGTGCTGCAAGTCCCTCACCGAGCAGGTGGCAGGTTCCTGAGCCGGGGAGCCGCCCCTTTCCTCGGGAAACCATCCCTGAGCCGGCTTGGGGCAGGCCCGTGGTGGGCCGCTGGGCAGGAGGCAGATGAGGATGGGCTGGTTCTGGCCTGGGGGAGGAAGGTGGGCTGAGAGGCAGACCCCCGCGTGCGGCAGCTCACCACCTGCTCCACCACAGGGGGACAGGGGACGGGAAGGATGAGGTGGCAGAGAGGGGAGGGCCAGGACCCGGGGGAGGGGACGGGGGCAGGAGCTAGAGGCCTCACTAACAGGGTCCCCACAGGTCAGTGGATGAATTCACACGCTCTCGAGAGCCTCCTGTGCCGTGGAAGGAAGCGCAGACGGGAGGGCAGCCCTGTGTGAAAGCCACACGCTTCCTGGTCCCCACACCCTCCTGGGGCCAGGCTGTGGTGCAGGTGCTGATGGGGCCGGGACCGCAGTTTCCAAAGTGGGCAGGGGAAGGGAGCAAGCTCTCAGACTGGGCTTGGCGGGCGCTGGGGAGGGGGCCGGGACAGGAGCTGCGTCCTGAGAGGTGGATGCTGGGGCTTCGTGCGTGACGAGGGCGGAGACGGCCCCCGGGGACCAGGGAACAGGGCGTACAGGGCACCAGGGCTGGAAACGACACAGAGACCGTTTCACAAAGGCGTGTCGAGAATTCTACAGCCATGCCCAGTTCCTGGTACCTCGGGCCTGCCCCCTCCTCCCTGGGCTGAGCGGCTTCCCTGGAGGGGGGTGCTGCCCAGAAGGGCGCCAGGGCCCCCTGGATTCCCCCTTCCCACCGGCCCACCCCCAGGCTGTGTCCCTGCCCCTCAGGGGTGGTTGGCACGTGGGAAGCACAGTTGGAGCCGTGGGTGGGAGGGGCTCCCTGAGGCCACTTCCTAGCACTGGCCTGTCACTTCTGCCTCCTCTAGGATCAAGGGGTTTGCAGCCTGGGGGGAGTCTGAGACTCAATATTGCTCTGCGGCTGCCCAGCTGTGTGGCCACTCTGAGGGTCCCATGCTTCACCCCGTCAGTGCTGACCCCTCGAGACAGTCAGAGCTAAAGTACCACGGAGGTGTCTGGCAGTCTTTCAGCTCTGCCTCGGACCTGTTGTCGCCTCTGTGGATGGCCACCCCTCTGCCCCTCCCACTCTCTCCATGCACTTCCCCCCTTACTCAGGGTTCCCGCCTCCCCCATGGAGCCTTCCTGACTGCCCACCTCTCTTCCCTCCACCTCCGGGGTTAGGAGAGCCTCTCTTCCCTTCATAGAACTTGCTAGGAAACCATCACCGCCCACTTCGTTTCTGGACCTCCAGCCACCGCAGGCCTGAGTTGTCCTCCTTCCGTCCCCGCTGCCCAGCGGGTAGCCAGCCACAGGGTAGGGGTCAGTGGCATTTGTTGAAACAACAAAGACTGGAGCGTGGGGTCCAAGCTCCCCCACTCTGCAGACCGGGGCGACCATGACGGTGCCTGGGCCCAGCCCACAGCGTGGGGGAGCTTGGGGTCGAGGCCAGTTCTCGGGGACAGCAGATCCCAAGGGGGAGCAGGCTCAGGCCGTGCCCTCCCGCCCGCCCCCCACTGCCCCTGTCCCGGGCACTGAATGTCTCTGAGGGGTGGCTGGTAGTTCCGGGGCTCAGCGTCCTATGACAGCCCCTCCCCACGCGGTGGTGGCCGATCCCCCAGCTGAGAACTGCGCCGGGGGTAGGAGGTCTGAGCCGATGGCAGGAGCTGGCAGGGTGGGGGTTGGGTGGTATTTCTGTGTTTGCCTTTTAAAGATAAGGAACGTGAGCACTGAAGTGTGAGTGTGTGTGTGAGTGCCTGTGTGTGTGTGAGAGAGTGTGTGTGTGAGTGTGTGTGTGTGTGTGAGTGTGAGAGCATGTGTGTGCATGTGAGTTGCCCACCCCCAGATCTCCAGGTTCCCGCCTGTGGCATGCGGAGATGTGCCTTTCCCGCGGGCTGCTGTGAACCTGGCTGAGCCACCTGGTACGTGCAGGTGGTGACACAGACTTGTGTCCGAGTCTGTCTGGGAGCCTGCACCTGTGAGAGTCGCCGCTGTCCTGGGACTGACCTGGGTCTGTCTCCAGTCCCCGGGGCCTGGCCAGCTCCTGGGCCGGGAGCCTGGAAAGAGGGCCGGGCAGGGGCTTTGAAGGGGATGGGGTTCTGTGAATACTTCTGAAAGTATCACTTGCTGGGTCCAATAAAGGTCCAGCTGCCCCTTGTTTCTGGTGAAAATCTGAGGCGGGCCATAAAGCCAAGGCCCGTGGCAGCTCCCACCTCCGGTACCCTCCTTCGATGCTGTCTGCCCAGATACTGGAATGAAATTCCAGCGGTATCTAACTGAACCCCTTACTCTGGGTTTCAAGTGCTTCGCTGGCTCCCCTCTGCTCTCAGGGCGCTCAATGCTGTGGGGGCCCTGCGTCCTCTGTCACAGCCTGTGCCCCGTGTCTGCACCCCAGACCCGCGACGTCTCTACAGCTGCCCCTGCCCACCTCCCCATCTGCCTGTTCCCCGCCATGCCACCAGGGTGGAGCTGGGAGATGGGACTACAGGGGATCCTGGGGGTTCTTGGGGTACAGGCCTGGCAGACACCCCTGGGCTCGGAGCCCACTCCCGGGCCTGGTGTTCTCCGGGTCTGCCGCTGGGCAGCCTGCTTCCCAGCATCTGCCACGGAGTGGGGCCGGCCAGGACAGGGCCAGACTTGCTTTCTGATTGTATTTTGGTTCCCAGAGGGGGTCAGAGCTGTGATTTGCTGTCTCTGTGCCCTCTGCTCCGTGCAGACAGAATTGCCACCGGCCTGTTCTGGGTTGTGAGTTGAAATCTCACAGCTCGTGATCAGAGGGCAGCAAGGCCTGAAGTAAGGGGCTTCCCTGGCTCGTGCGTCCTAGTCAGGCTCTTACTGACCTTCTGCATGAGTGAGCAGGGCCGTGCCTTGTCCCCTCTGTCACCAAGGTGGAAGCTGTGGGTGGACGTGGCTGATCCTGGTCCCTGTGGCCACAGTGGCGGTCTGCCCTTCGCTCCTCGGCCCTGGCCCAGGCCGCCCGCCCCTCCCTCCCAGTTGCCCCATAGATCCCGGACTGAAAGGGGACTCTGTGTTTTTCTGCGCCCTCTAACTGGTGACCAAGCCAACCCCAGGAAACAGTGAGACATAATGTCCGGCTCTTGGGGGGAGGCCCGAGGGCACCCTGGGTGGGGAGCAGTCGCCGGTTCCTCCTCAGACACTTCCTCCTCCCCTGCCCTCTGCCACCCACTTCCTTTCTTGCCTCCCAGGGCAGCCTGGGACATGACCCATTTCCCGACAAATAGGATGGCATTCCAGAGACCCCCGCTAGAGCGCAGGCATCTTCCGGTGGGAGCATCGGAGCCCGCTGAGCCAGCCCAGGCCACAGGGGTCGTACGTGTAAGGGGCCCCTGGGGCTCTGGGGAATCACGGTGGAGCTGAGGCTGGTGTGAAACGCAACAAATGGCATCTCGGGAGAAGAGGCGTCTCTGGGGCATCTTCGTTCCAGCCTGAGCTGGGTGGACGTGTCGGGGGCTCATCTCAAAACCGCGGGGCCACGTGTCCAACGACATGTCCGCTCTGCTTGGCCCCTGCACCGTCCTCACTGCTCACACGTCCTCCCGGCGATCGCAGTAACGTTCTGGGCATGTCAGGCCCTGAGCTATGGCCTCGGGGTCTGTTGATGAGCAAGAATGGGTACCCCACCTACCTGCATGGATGTCCAACCCGGCGGGCGAGGCATCTTCCTGGTGGGAGAGGAAGAGACCGGCGAGCAGAGCTCTGAAAGGATGCACAGGGGTCCACCAGGCAGAGGGGAGGTGTTCTTTCCTCTTGACCCTAACTCTGGCGGCAACATTGTGTTGACCCCAGCAGCCTGTCTTCCCAGAGAGGCCGTCACTGCTGACCACCACCCTCTGCTCTCTCCACAGGGCCCAGCCGGGTGTGCCCAGTCCTTGGTGCTGAGGACACTGCCGGTCATGGAGGGCCCAGCAGAGGTGGCCACAGAGGAGCCAGCCCTGAATGGGAGGGGGCCTGGAGGGCCCTTGGGAGGCAGTGGCAGTGGCGACAAGGTCCAGAGAGTGGCCGTGAGCTCATCAGTCGGCTGGGAGCAAGCAGGGCCTAAGGAAGCCAAGGCCCTGGTCAGAGGCGGTGAGTGCGGGGTGCACGATCTGCCCCATCGTCCACCCTGCCCACAGGTGGAGCGGATGTCTGCACTGCCAGTGTGTGTGTTGAAAGGGAATGACTGCCCAGTGAGTCCTCCACGAGTGAAGAAGGCCCAGCTTGTGTTTTTCCAGGGGTCCGTCTGTGATAAAACTGGTGTGGAGAAAGGGGAGGGGCTTGGAAATTCTAGAACGGCTGTGGAAATTCTAGAACGGCTGCATGGATGCGTTTATAGCTCTTTCACAAACGTTTGCATTCCCACAGTCCTGCTTTGTCCTCGGGACATGAACCCCGGGATTACTCAGGATGGGTCATCCCTCGTTCCCCGGGGAGCAAACTAGGGCCCAGAGAGGGAGGGAACAAGTGGGCAGGCCAGGACTGGGGCAGGGAAGGAGAAGCCTGAGCAGGTGTGACTGGCGTAGACACTTCCCGCCCGACCAGCCCAGGCACCGCACAGGAGGGGCTGTGATGGGGAAGGGAGGCGGGGATGGCTGTCCGAAGACCTGGTTCTAATCCTGATTGTCGCTGGGCCATTGCTTGACTTGGACCTCAGTTTCCCCACTTGGAAACCTGAGGAGTGGCATAGGTGATCTCCAGGACCCCTCTTTCTACCTCCTTGGGCCTTGGAGGAGAGGACGGAAGGACGGGGGAGACCAAGGTGTGCCCAGACCCCTCCCCGGGCCAGGGACAGCCTGTGGCTCCTGTCCCTCCCCAGGCTTCCCCATCGTCACGTCATCCACCCTCATCCTAGTCACCTGCCTAGCTGCCCACTGGGGCTCGAGGGCTTGGCACACAGTAGATGCTCAATAAGTATTTGAATGATCAACGAATGATTGATGCGTAGGAGAACGGAGACAAAACCTCACACAGGGCGTGACACGGTCCATGCTTGGCAATCGGAGGTATTTTTACACCTGTTAGTTTGGTCCTTCCAGTGTGAGTGGAGATGGGAAGGGCTAGGGTGGCCCTCGTGGATGCCGACTCACCATGGGAAGTGGTCCTGCAGTCAGACACCTGCCTGGCCTGGAGGGGTGCTTGTAGGAGCTCTGGGGGCCTGGGCTGGGGAGCCCACTCATGGCATAGAATCTGGTCCCTCCAGAGCATGCCAGGACAGGAAAGAAGGAGCTGGGTCCTACTGGACACCCGTGGGCTGGACCAGCCTCCCACATGGCAGCCCAGCCCAGGGATGGGCTGAGAATTTTAGAGCAGGGGATCGGCGACTTCTCATGTTGTGGTCCGGATAGGAAGCATTCTGACTGTGTTGCCAGGTGTTCCCTGCCCTAGCTGCCCCACAACCCACACTGGCATCGGGATGAATCTGAGAGCCCAGCCAACGGGAGTTAGTGAACTTCTCCTTTCCTAGGAGGCTGGCCCAGCTGCACCGCACTCACCCGGAGCTCCTTCATCTTTGAGATTTCCTTTGGCAAGAAATAATACAAATAATTCCCACTTACTCTCACCCAGGTTCCTCGAATGTTAACGTTTTACTACATTTGCTTTCTCTCTGTATTTATAGATATATATTTTTCCGATCAGTTGCAGACGTGATGCCCATTATCCCCAAATACTTGGGCGTGTGTATTTCCTAAAACCAGGATGCGCTCTTACAGAACCACAGTGCAACATGCTGCCAACATTACTTTCCTGGTTTAAATAGTACTGTTTTCTGATCTACAGACCTCATTCAGATCTCGCCATCTGTCCCAACAACATCCTCTATAGCAAAAGGAAACCCCAGGGCAGGCCTTGCGTTCTGTCGTCATATCTCTGCAGTGCCTTTAATCTGGAGGCTGACATTTTGAAGAATACAGGCCAGTTATTCTGTAGAACATCCCTCGGTGTGGGTTCAGCTGATTTTCTTCACCACTACAGTCAGGAGTTCTGGGCAGGAATGCCTTGGAAGCGGGATGTCCCCTTAAGTACAACACGCCAGCAGGCCCGTGACGTTGGTTTGTCTCCATCCTGGTGAGGTGCATTTTCATCACTGTTTGGCGGTTTTCTCCCCCGTAAAGTCACTGTTCTTCCCTCTGTCGTTAGTAAGTAGCCTGTGGGAAGGTCCTTTGAGACTGTATGAAGATCCTGTTCCTCTTCAAACTTCTAAGGCCTTAGTTTTACCATCCACGCACGGTTCTTGACTGAAATAGTAGTTATTATGATGGTTGCTAATGGTGACTTTCTAATGCTTCATTCTTTCTGCATTTACTAATTGACTTTCTCCTATAAGAAAGAGCTGGCCCTCTCCCCAGTTATTCATTTATCCATTTTAATGTGGGCTCATAGATCTGTATTTTATTCTCTGGACTGTATCAGCCGCCACCATTATTTACTTTCTTGTTCACATTGCCCCCAATTTGGTCTTTTGACGTATTTCCGTCATTCTGTGAGCACGTCTGCTTTCTGGGACCACAAGATGCTCAGGTCTCGTCTTGCACTCCCCTGCCCCAGCCCTGGGACTGGCCATTCCTCCAAGGAGCCCTGCTTCCGAATTGGAGGATGGTGCCTAAAGCCAAGATCTGGGCACCATTCTTTGGATTTGACAGGCATTTCTGAGCCCCCGCTGTGTATCCAGCTCTGGGGTGGGCCCTGGGGACACAGAGCAAGTAAGGCCTGGACATGGGCTCTGACCACACAGACAACGACACGGCATGGGGCTGGTATACCGTAGGTGGTCAACGGACGCTGGTGGGAAGAGAGCAGAAATGAGCACCACTGTGTTGCACGGACCCAGGCCGATGTGGCAGCGCTGTGCCCATGGCTCTGAGCTGGACGTCCTGGAGGCGATGAAGACCGGCTGCACTGATGTCCAGCACCCTCTGCCCGAACCACAGGCTTTCCCGAGTCAGATCCACCTTGATCCTAAGGCCCCAGTTGGCTCATCCCATTTTACAGATGAGGAAACTGAGCAGGACAGAGACGAGGTGCTCTGGCCAAGATGCCAGCTGGGAGCTGGCCTCGAGGATGGGGGCTGGGGGAGCGGGACGACCAGCAGAGGACTGAGCTGCCCCTCGATGACCCTGCACTTCAGGTATCTCATTAACCTCACCCGGCTGTGAGCCACACCCTAGCAGCCTCACAAGGCCGAGAGGGCACATGTCACCCCCACAAGTGGCTTGTGCAGCCAGATCAGGATGCAGCTCTGTCTGCCCCAGAGCCCCGAGTTCCTGCTGGGCTGTCACCTCCCCCCTGTGGTCAGCAGAATAATGGACCCCGGAGAAGCCCACCTCTCAATCCCCAGAACCTGTGCGTACATATGTTACCTCCTACAGCAAAAGAGACTTTGCAGATGGGACCAAGTTAGGCATCCTGAGATGCGGAGGTCATCCTGGGGTCAGAATCAGAGACTGAAGATGCTGTGCTGCCGGCTTTGAAGATGGAGAAAGGGCCATGAGCCAAGGAGTGCAGGCGGCTCTAGAAGCTGGAAACGGCAAGGAAACGGACTCTGCCCTGGAGCCTCCAGAAGGAACCAGCCCTGCGGACACCTTGACCTTAGCCAGCGAGCCTTCTCCGACTCCAGAACAGCAAGATGAAACACTTGGGCTGTTTTCAGGAGCCACGAAGCTCAGGGTGATTTGTTACTGCACAACGGGAAGCTCAGACACCTCCCTCCTCATGGGGCTTCTGTGACACCGGAGGAAGAGAACGCGTGTGAACGTGGTTGTAGGGGTGTGGACACACCTCTTCTCCTCCAGATATGTCCGGGGTCTGGGGCCTGCGTAGCTGAGAGTTGCTGTTTTTACCTTCATCACACAAACCTGCTCTGTTCCAGATGCGGCTCCTCCCCCTGGCGTCTCTCCGCCGGCAGCTGGGACTCCTCCTGGCCGGAGAGGAGCGTACCCCACAGGTAGGCAGCCGCGGGCACTACGCCGCCACACAGCAGGGTGAAATCTGTCCTGGGGACGTGAGTGTGGGATCCTGGGCACCCTCCTTCCCTCCGGCCTCAACTGTCCCATGGACTTCAGGTTCAGGAACGCCTAACCGAGGGCTTCTCAGAGTGGGGCCCCCAGACTTCCTGCCTGAAGATCACCGTGGGGTGGGGAGGGGCTTGTTAAATGCAGGTGCCCAGGTCCTGCACCCAGGTTCTGACTCAGCCAGTCTGGGTTGGGGCCCAGGACTTGGGTCTGGAAGGTCAGGGTTCCTGCATTTGCAGAGGGCTCCCCTGGACTCTGTGTTTGCCCAACCCAAAGAGGGGACGTGGCCCTGGAGGCCACCTGCAGAGGAAGGGAGACCCCACGAGTGACGCTCTGGGAAGGGGTCCCAGGTGGGCGTGCTAAAACTAGACCAAAGAGCCCCCTGTGTTGTGGGGGCCACAGAGGGAGGGAAAGGGACCTCTGGGGGCATCAGGGACTGGCTTCCGGGGAAGGGGCTCCGAGGATGGGCGGGATTTCCACAGATGGTGGATGCAGCACCCGGGCTCCAGAGGCGGTAAGAAGCCCCTTCCCCTGAAGACCCCCCTCCTGACCCCCAGCGTGGGGGGCATGGAGACCCCAGCGTTGTTGGCAGCCCACCTTTCCTCGACACCACCTGTCCTCCAACTTTCCTCTTGGTGGTCAGCGCTGCCTGTGGTCACCTGGGATGACCAGGACACGTTGAGCAATGTGGCAGATTATTTTGGGTTTGACAACACAGCTCCACCCTCTTATGGGAGGAGGAGGGTCACATCTCAGAACTAGTTGCGAAATGCTGGCCCAGCTTCCTGCTGGGAGAGTGGGCCTGACTGCAGATTCCAGAAGTCTCCTTACTGCTCTGCCACTGGCCCTGAACCCGCAGGAGGGCGTGGGGATGTTTGCTGCAGGGTCCCCTAGCTAGAAAGTTCTAAGACAGGTGCAAGGCTTACTCAAAGGGTGTGGGGAATCTCTCTCCCTCCTCTCCCCTTCTCCTCGTCCCCTCCTCTCCCCTCCCTTCTCTATCCCTCCTCCTCCCTCCCCTTCCCCCCACCCCCCCTCTCCTCTTCCTCTGTCTTCCCCTCATCCACCTTCCCCTACTTTAGAGCAGCCCGTGTTCTGGGGATCCCTGTAGCATGGTCCAGAAGGCCTCTCAGGGGGACATGAGTGGGGGTTGGGGGGCGGCATCTGAGCTGAGGTCTGAGTCACTGGTCAGCCAGCCAGGCCAGGATCTGGTCTGGGAGAGAGTGCTTCGGGTAGAGGATGTGGTGAGTGCAAAGGCCCTGGGGTGGGGTGGGGAGCCTTGATGTCTTAGGGCAGCAGAACAGGCTGGAGGGGAGGGAGAGAAGAGGTGGGGGGAGCAGGGCCAGAGGCTCAAGGCTGTGCCAGTGGAAAGGGGGTAAAAATTTGCATTTTATTCTACCTGAGATGGAAACCCCTGCAGCTGTGCTGTCCAGTACAGTAGCCACTAGCCACACATGGCGATTTATGTTTAAATTTAACTTAAATAAAATTGAAAATCCAGTTCCTCGATTGCACTGACCCCATTTCAAGAGCTCAGTGGCCCCACAAGCCTGGTGGCTGCTGTGTGGGACAGTGCAGAGAGAGAGCATGTCCATCGCTGCAGAAAGTTCCAGTGGCCAGCGCTGCCCGGGAGGGCTGAGAGGTGGGGCACGCAGGAGGCGAGCTCGTTGTAAGGGGACCAGACGACTGGAGGGAGGGCCGGGGCATGGAAAACTGCCCGGGTGAACCTATGGGGCCAGGCCCCGTGAGGGGTGAGCGGGGGGCTTCAGCCTGGTTTTGCAGGTAGAGCCAGGGGGTTGGCTGGTGGTCTCATGTGGTGTGATGGAGGGAGGTGTTGGTGGTCTGAGCAGGTCTGGGGATGGGGGCATTTGGGAGATGAGGAAGAAAGGGAGAGGAGCCGGTTTGGGGGTCAGGACTGAGAGATCTAGAAGGCCTGGGGGTATCTTCTGGAGAGTGGATGCCCCCGCCTGAAGCTCGGGGTAGCGGGAGAGGTCAGGGCTGAGGTCACGGTGACTGGGGACTGTTTGCTGACTGCTTGCTTGGTGCTGGCCTGTGCTGGGGTGTGACGGGAGTCCACTTCCTCTCCTCGCTCTGTGGGATGGAGGTAGCATGGAACTCACTTGCAAAGAAAGAAACTGGGGCTCAGAGGAGAGCAGCAACTGTGCAAAATTTTCACAGGTGGCACATGACATGGGACCTGAACCCAGGCCCCGCTGAGCCCAGTGCCCCAGGGCTCCGGCATTATGTCTGTGGATGGGGGCTCACGGGGGAGGGACGGCACCCCCAGAAGTCCTGGCCTGGGCCCGGCAGACTGCCCGACCTTGATCTGTCCCCTCCAGACCTGACCTTGCAGCTGCTGGCCGTGCGGAGGAAGAGTGGGCTGCCGGACCGCGGCCTGCAGCAGGCCCTGCGGGGCCAGCTCCGCCTGCTGGAGAATGACAGCCGGGAGGTGGCCCGCGTCCTCGGGGTGAGTCTGGCTCCTCTGGGGGCGCTGGGGAGGTGGGTGGAACTAGCCTAGATGAGTGAAGGTGCAGGGGCTCTGTGCTTGAGAAGGGGGACAGAGGAGGACAGGGGAGGAGAGGGGGGTGGACCTAGGAGGAGGAGGGTCCCTGATGTGCAGGCCTCTAGGGGCCAAGGCTGTGCCCTGACCTCGCCTCCGGGTGGTGCTGTGACTTGTCCCCTGTCTGCTCTCCTGGATGCCTGGCTCCAGGGACCACAGGTCACACCCCGCAGCCCCAGCCATGGGAGCCACCATGTTCCCAATGTCCCCCCATCCCTTTCTCCATGCACCCTCCATCCTGCTAGGACTTGTAAAGTCTCCTTTATGGGGACTAAAAAGGACTGTGTGAGTTGATCTTGTTCTCTGTTTGACTTTGACGGAGCCACACCCCTGCTGGCCTCTGCACAGACGGAGGGTCTGGCAGGAGGATGGCGGAGGAGGGGGTGGGCCGGGTGGCTTTCCCGTGGCAGAGGTCCTGAGCCTTAGGGGCTGTCACCATCTGACCTTGCAGTCACCCTGGCCTGACCTTGGCCAGTGCCCCTTAGCCTCTGTGAACCCAGCTTCCTCAGCCGCATACCGGGTTATGAGTTATTACCCCTCGGAGCAGACGTGGGGATGTGAGGATGCCGTGAACGGCACGCATCGAGCACACAGCAGGGGCCCCGCCGTGGGGCTGCTTCGTATGACGCCAGGCGGAGCCCTGTGGGGAAGCTGGCTCTGCGGCCTCCTGAGGGTCAGACCTTGGAGCAGAGATGGGGCCTTATTTATTAATGTGTCAAACGGAGGTGACACCCCTTCCCCAGCACACACACACTGCCTGAGTTCTAAGTGCTCCCGTGGCAGCTGGTGTTATTCTTATGCCCCGTCACCACTAGGAGTGTTCATGGGATGGATGTCAGGGGAGAGGGGATGCTAGAGTTAGAAGGGAAACCCGAGTCGATGCTGCAGGAGGGCCGGGAGGCAAGGTTGAGGTGCTCAGGCCTAAGAGCGCAGCCTGAGCGGGAAGGGCCTGTTGTCACTGGTGGGTGGGGACTGAGGCAGGCCGAGCGGTTGGAGGAACCACAGACGGCACGGGGCCAGAGCATGGAGACCATAGGAGCTCTGGGAAGGAGTGGGGCTCGGTCCAGGCCCTGGGGAGCCACAGCTGGCTTGAGAGCAGCAGAGGAGCAGCCTTGGCTGTAAAGGAACCGGCTCTGTGCTTGCCGCCCCTGCCAGGGTCACTTGTGCGAGATGTTTCCATCGTGTGGCTCTATCCTCCTGAGGGTCAGATGCCCCAAAGCCCTGGGACTGTTTCTAATTTCTGTTTCTTCCCCGTAAGGAGTTATCGGCCAGGCTGCTGTCCATCCACAGTGACCAGGATCGGATTGTGGTGACGTTTAAGACTTTTGAAGAAATCTGGAAGTTTTCCACCTACCACGCTCTTGGTAAAGTGGCAACCCTCCCAGAACCAGCTATGGGGACTCCCCTTGGAGGACACTTGTCACCCTCTAAGTACTTGATGTTACAGATCGGGGCTTCAGAGTAGGCTAGTCCATGACGGCCTCTCCTGCAAAGCTTGAGAACTAGTGTGCTCCCCTGTCTCGGGGAGAAACGAGGTTGTGCGGGCCGGGCTGTGGACCACACGGTCTGTGCTGCGAGCGTGAACTGGGCTGAGTTTCCAAATTCCTTCCAACGCTGCGCTGCAGACTCTGCTTGAGGGAAGCTGAGCCCGGACCGGCTGAGCACAGACCAAGACACTGTTATTTCAACCTCGAGCAGAGTGCTTTCTTCCTAAAACATGGCCCGTTCCATCAGGAGGCATTTGCAGGGGCAAACTGCATGTCCTGGGGAGTCTTGCTCCACCACCTCCAGTTTGAAGCCTGAGGAAGTAGAAAATAAGAATCACAGCGACAATTTCTTATGCACCTTGAGCAGGGCCCGTGCCAGCCCCCCAGCGTACGTGATCTTGAACTCTCTTGTCTCATCTCATAGATGAGGAGACTGAGGGTCCTAGAGGAAGTAACTTGTCCTCGCCCAACCTTCCCAAGGCCCAGGGAGGTCAAATAAGTTGTCCACGGTCATGGCTGGTCTATTTACTGCCCGGATGGTCTGGACACCCGCCTGGGTTGTGGACAGTACCATGAGTCCCTAAGGGCGGGGCGAGGTGTCTTCCTGGGCCCGGTCAGTGTGGGGCTCAGCCCACACCTGACCGTGAGGGCTTCCCTGCCCCGCGTCCAGAGCCCACTGGTGACCAGGGCCTGTCTGGCTCCCCCAGGCTTCACACATCACTGCCTGGAAAACCTGCTGGTGGACCAGGCCTTCTGGCTGCTCTCACCCGACGAAGACGAGGAGACGGCCGTCCGCGTCCACGTGGACGAGGAGGCCTTGACGCGGACGCACGAGAGCCTCCTCCTCCAGGAAGGTGAGTGCTGTGCTGTGGTGTGGCCAGCTCTCGCCGTGCGGGGTGCCCGGGCCGCGGGCAGCAGGAGGGCTCGAGGGGCTGGCAGGCACGTGAGCCCGCAGGGGCTTCAGGCAGGGAGGGGAACGTAGGGTGACGCTGACAGTCAAGGCTGGGCCCTGTCACTTGGTTGTAAAGACCCTGGTCAGTCCCCAAAGAAGTAACAGAAAAGAGGCTTTGCTCGCGCCACCCCCACCCCGTGTTCCCAACTCGGCCATTGCTCTGAGCGCCGCAGTGGCCTCACCACTGGGCTCTGAGTCTGCAGCAAACAGAACACGAAGCTCCTGTCCTGCCCTGGCCACAGGAAGGAAGAGAGGCGGCCAGCTGTAGTCGGACAGCCGGTGGTGGTCCAAGCAGAAAGGGCATTGGGACCACACGTCTGGCCCCTAAGAGCACAGATGGGGAAACTGAGGCCACGAGAGTCTGAGGCTGAGTGAGGCTCCCAGGGAAAGTCTGGGCAGAGCCGGGACCCCAGCCCAGGTCCAGCCTCCCCGTAGGCCTCCAGTGTCTGGGGGCAGCTGGTGTCTGTGGGTGTAGAGCCTGGGGTGGGGGATGCCTGCAGGTGCCACCGTCACATGAGCATCCCGGCTGGGGGTGGGCGGGTCCTGCCCGGCAGAGCTACAGCTGCCCTGTGTCCAGCCATGCTCAGTGACCACCCTCTGTCGCTTTGAAGGGCCTTTCTTTGTCCTGTGTCCTGACCACCATGTGAGAGCGACAACTGGCCCTCAGGGTGCAGGGAGGGGCCCCCAGCCCCTCAGGCGGGCTTCAGGGGGTCCCCAGGGAGAGGCGGCTCCAGCAGTGGGCTCTACGGCCCTCAGTCCCAGCACATCCTCCGAGGAGGTGGCGGCGGCGGTGGCGGCTCCGGAACCTCTGATTCCGTTTCATCAGTAGGTACCGACCTGTTTTGTTTCTCTGTTTCCTGCCGGTCCTGTGCGCTGCTGGGCGTCTCAGAGACTCCCCCAACCCTGGTCCATCCGTAGGCCAGGGGGCATGGATGGAGCCCCAGACAGACCTGGCCACAGTCCCTTCTGCAGCTTCCCAGGCTGTGGCCGTGGCGTGTCAGTCCAGCTCTCTGGCTCTCCGGGCTGCCACCTGCATGACAGGATACTGACGTCCCCCTGGCAGGGCTGTCCCAGGATGAGACGGCACAGGAGTGTGTGGCATGGAGCTCTTGCTTCATATTCTGGCTCATTCTGAAAAGCTTTTGAGGGAGCTACATAACGTGTGCCCATAGTAAGGAGGCAGACGGGAATCTGTGCAAATAATAACCAAGGCAGAGAAAGCCTGGGGAAGGTGAGAACAGGTAACATGTCAGCTCCTGCTTGTGTGCTGAATGTAGGGCATAAACTTGGCTTGGAGCTTCCTGGTAGTCAAAGCAAAGAGAGAAACTCTATCTCCTGATGTTCAGTGTCCATGAAATAACAGGCGGTGGCTCAGCTTCTCTCCCTGGGTACTGGAGGGAGGTGCCCAAGGACGCCAGCCTGAGGAAGGGCAGAAGGCACCTGGGCTGGGGGGCATGGGGCTCTGTGGAGCCAGGGCCACACACCTGAGCTTGAAGATTGCACACCTGAGCAAGTGTGTGTGTATGTGTGTGTGTGTGTGTGTGTGTGTGTGTGTGTGTGTGTGTGTGTGTAGTGGGGGCAGGTGGTGGAATCTGCATGGGTCCCTGGGGGCTGCTGACTGGTCCAGTTTACACCGAGTTTCAATCTGCCCCAAATCTGAAAGCCTCTCTCATCCCACACCAGGTGGGCTCTTAGGGTCCCCTGGGACCCGGTTGATGACTCCATGGATGGACCTCTGACACCGGACATTCAGCTGATGGGTAAATGTTTCCACTGGCGTTTCTCCTCTGGGAAAGAGGTGGGGGAGGAGGGGCAGGCACCCACATTCTGGAAGCTTCTACACTCACCTTGATTCCTCCCCAACCAGAAGAGGTAGCTAGAATCACCTCTAGTTCATGAGGTGATAACTGAGGCTCAGAGAAGTCCATTGACTGGTCCAAACTCACACAGCACACAGCCAAGCTGGGCCATGGTCCCTGGTCACCTTGCCTCCAAGGAGCTCCTGAGTGTAGCTTCCACAGACCATTCAACAGGCACTTTCTCAGTCACTACTCTCTTTCTGGCACCACACTAAGCACCTCGGAGGACCCTTGGACGGGACTGGCCAGGCTCCGGCTGAATTTGCCACGTGCACTCATGGAGGACTGGGAGGCGTAGCTCTGCTTTTGCAAAGAGCTTGGGCTCCCAGTCCAATGCTTTTGGCTCTGCCCCGGGCTGGCTAGTGTTGGGATGACCTTGCACCTGTTAAATGGACATGAGGCCCCATGGGAGGAAGGACGGGTGGGACTTATGCTTACAGCTGCATTCACCCACGTGGGCCCTGACCTGGCCTCGCCTGGGTGGGGCGGAGGAAAGACCCCTGGCCTTGGAGGCCAATGGCCCTGGGCCAAGTTAATTAACGCCTCTGGGACTCAGTTTTTCATCCTCAGCATGGGGATAAAGTGCCCCCTCTGAGGACCGTGTAGATGTCCAGCCCCTCGTGTCAGTGGCCAAGCTTCAGTGCAACCCCGACAGACACTAGATGAAATCAACAGCAGGACAGCGTGTTCCCTGGCTGGGGACACCAACCATGCGGCTGAGGGCCGCCCACCTGCCCACCACGGCCCCCACCCCGGCCCCCAACCCCCAGGCCCTGATGTGTGGCCTCCTTCCTGCAGCCATGGGCCTGGCCTCGGCGGTGGCCGACTGCCAGGGCTCGGGGCCTGAAGAGATGACCTTCCGCAGCGGCGACCTCATCGAGATCCTCGGTGCCCAGGTGCCCGGCCTGCCCTGGTGCGTGGGCCGGCACGCGGCCTCGGGCGAGGTCGGGTTTGTGCGGACGAGTCTCGTCAGTGTGCAGGGCCAAGTGTCTGAGTGAGTGGCTGAGGCCCCCCTTTCCTGAGCCCGCCCCTCTGCCCCGTGGGAACCCTGCTGCCGTTCACCAGATCCCCAGGGGACAGACCTGGACATTGTCCTGGACAGCTGCCCCTGACCCTCCACCTCGTCATCAGTGAGTCTGCTCCCACCTCCGTCCCCAGGGCTGGGCCTAGCCCAGGCTGCCATCCCCTTGTCCCCAAGGCCAACTTCAGCTTCCCGTCTGGACCCTCCCATCTTTCCTCCGAGCGCTGCCAGATGTTGTTGTCAGAAACACAGAGCTGTCCATGTGCACCAGTGTCCCGTGTCTGCTGTGACAGAGTGTCCCAGACTGGGGCTTCAAACAACAGCTGTGTGAATCACTGTGTGATTTTCTCACAGCCTGGAGGCCAGAGTCCAAATCAAGGTGTCAACAGGGCCAAGCTCCCTCCGGGGCTCTCGGGGAGGGTCCTTCCTTCTCTCTTCAGCTTCTGGGACCTCCGGGTGTTGCTGGGCTTGAGGCCGCATCGCCCCAGTCTCTGCCTCCGTCTTCACGTGACCTCCTCCCTGTGTCTGTGTGTCCCTCCTCTTCCTATGAGGATACCAGTCATTGGGCGTAAGGCCCACTGTACTCCAGTATGACTTCACATTAACTTAACTAACTACGTCTGCAAAGACCCTTTTTCAAATAAGGTTACCTTCTGAGGTTCCAAGTTGTCATGAATTTTGGGGGACACTATTCAACCCAGTACACCATGCCACTCCCCTTCATAGAGTCCTTCAAATCTTCTGGGCCTGGCCTTCAAGGCTCCCATGACTCTGGCCCTGGTGACTCCCGATTTTAAGGGCCACCACTCGCCATCAGCTCACCCTGAGTCCAGCTGTGCGAGTTGGCTCACCCCTTCTGGAACGACTCTGGGTTAACGTGCACCCCCTACATGAGATGTCCTTCATCCCGGCCCTCCCATTTTCCTGGGGGCTCTCACTGGCCCCCAAGTCCCATCTCCAATGGCTCGCCCCCGGGGACGCTATTCCCGGCCCTGCTCCTTTCCCCGTGTGAGTCCCCACGCCCCGCTGATGATGTGCCTGCCCCATCCCCATCCAGGAATTCTGAGCGAGGGCTGTCTGGTCACCTCCGTGTCCCCACCGCCCAGCCCTGGGCAGCAGCAGGGGGTCTTGGGAGAGAGGTTATCGAGCACAGCTATGTTCTTGACCTTTCATTATTAAGGCCTCAGTCAAGGAGCCCCAGAATGTCGGTGTGTAGAAAGGACCCTTTCCCGGGCCAGCGCCGGACCCCAGAACTCACCTCCCGTGAATGTCCACAAATGTCCCTCCAGCCCTGACGCCTGGCCTCATTCTCATCTGGCACTGCAACAGACCAACGCTTCCCCAGACCAAATCTCAGAGGCTGCTTTGGCATCATAACGCGTCCACTGGTCATTTTGCTCCCTCATTTAGGCGTCTCTCTGCAGTGCCTCTTGCAACTGTTCACCAGAAGTGGGTTGAAGCTGGCTGGGCCTGGATGCTGAGAGGGGCAGATAGCACAGGTTTCCCAAAGTGTGTCCCTTCCCAGCCTCCACCACAAACCATGGTGCTCACGTGGTGGGGAAGTGCACTCCACGTGCCCCGGCTGGTGGTCCACAGGGACTCCCAGCCCCAGGAAGGCACCCAGAAGTCAGAAGCATTTCTTTTTCCTGTTGAAATGTGTTTCCCACACTTACTTGAGCCCCAGAATCCTTTTCTCACAAACCCTATTAGCTGGCGTTCTGTGGAACACTCTCTGGGGATCCTTGGTCTAGACAATTCCCCCCATCTCCAGGGAGATCACAACTTCTCGACAGACGGCCGGGGTGCATGTGAGGTAAACGTGTCCTGAACTTACCAAGGGTCTGAGCTGGAATAGCTGTGGGTGAGCTAGTCTGTTCCCCTCCCTTAACCCAGAAGGGTGACAGGGCTGGGTACCAGTGGTCCTGATGACAGCTGGAGAAGCCCTAACAACTTCCCTCATTCACTCAACAAATGTTTCCTGAACATCTTTCCTATTTTAGACCTTAGGTTTTGATCCTTTGTTCAATGAACAACCTAGGGCTATTCTTTTTTCTTTTTAACTGTATTTTGACATAATTTCAGACATAGGGAAAAGTTGCAAGACAAGCACAAAGTACCTGTATACCCTTCACCCAGATTGCCCATGTGTCAACACGTTGTGACATTTGCTTTCTCCTCTTTTCTCTTTTACTTCTGTACTTTTTCTAAACCCTTTGAGAGTAAGTTGCAAACACGATGCCCTTTTGCCCCTAAACAATGCGCTATGTGTTTCCTCCAACCAGAGCATCCACTTACACAACCCCAGCACGTGTGTCAAAATCAGGAAAGAAACGTTAATGCTGCTACCTGCAGACCTTACTCAGATTTTGCCCGTGTCCCAGTAAGCCCTCTACAGCCAAAGAAAAGTCCAGACCACGTTACCAGTTGTCCTGTGTCTTCAGTCTCGTCTCCTTAACCTGAAACAGTTCCTCAGTCTCTGTGTTTTCCGACGCTGACATTTTGAAGAATACAAGCCTGTTGTTCTGTCAAATGTCGAATCCCACCAGCTGCTCTGAGGTTGTCTTTGACTTCTCCAAATAGCTCCCTCTAGGTTCCAAAGACATTTCAAAGTTCCATATTATGCTGGTCTTAGTCCTGTAAGCAGACACTGCCTCCCCGCTCCCCCTCTCCTTCCCTCCCTCTGCCCCTTCCTGTTTTCCTCTCCCCGGCTTTACTGAGCACACGGGTGCCCTGTGTTCGTGTCGGGCGCTATGGGAAGCACCGGCAGAGGATGAATGAGGATCCCCTCACAGTGTGGAGGGATCGATTCTGCCTGCAGCTGTCACTGCCGGCCTCACAGGGGAAGGGACATTTAAGGTGGGGCTTTGGAGCCTGCCCAGGAGCTCATTCTCCCAGGCTGCTGTGACCCGCTGTGCCTGTCCTGTCCCAGCCTTTCCTCCTCCCGGGGATCTGCCTCTGGCCTGACAAGGCACCCCTGAGGGCAAGATCTAGTTTGTTTTTATTTGTTATCTCGGTGTTTTCACTGCTGGACACAGAGTAGGTGCGCAGAGACCGTCTGTCAAATGAAGGAGGGGAGATGTGTCTGACTGTGAAATGTTTACTTTGGAAGCATGCCATCTCAAATAAAGCACTTTCTTTTTCCAGGTTGGAAAATGCGATCTTTCTCAGTGAGGAAGAAAAATCGTTCTTCAGCAACGAAGACCACTTTTCTGAGGAGGAGGCCAGGCAGCTGCTGAGGAGGACGTCCAGCACGGACGTCTGCTCGGTGTACAGCCTGGGTGGGTGTGGGCGGGGCTGTGGGCGGGGCTGCCGGGGGGCGGGGGGACCTGCAGCAGATCGCACTCCGCAGCCGGTTATTCAGGCCAGTGTTCTGGGGCAGAGTCCTGGGGGACGACGCAGGGTGTGAAGCTAGACTGCTTTCCCCTGGGGTTGACCCCACGGGTATTCCATTGGCCCTGTGAGGCCGCTGCCTCACCCTGCCTCGTCCTCGCCGGGTCTGTAAGATTTCGCCGTCTGCTCAGTGGAGCGTGGACTAGTTAAGGCTTCGCCCACCCTTCACACCAGCGCCCGCTTCCCTTGGGGGATGCTCTGCTTCCTCTGTCAGTCCACAGTAGTGAGTGCCGGCCACTGGGCACGTAAAGCTCCTCCCACAGGTGCTGTCGCTGCCTTCGGGGCCGGAGGGGCTGCAGACAGGCCAGACGCAGGGAGAGGAGCAGGCAAGGGGCCAGGGAGGCTCAGATAAGTGGCGCTGAGGCTCCCTGCTGTCTGAGGATGGGGCCTTAGCGAAGGCTTTTCCCCGTGGACTCCGGGCGCCAGCCTATGACCCGCTGCTCCGCTGGGGCGGGGGAGAGCGTGTGGGCCTGGTTCTGCGTCCACCAGCACCGGTGGGGCCCTGCTCAGACCTGACCCTCTGCGCACTGTGACAGCCTGTGTAAGAGTGACCTTTCTCCCCGTCAGGGATAGGGAGCCGGGGCCCCCGTGGTCTGCCTGGGTTGCTTGGCCACAGGGGCCAGGGCTGGACCCCAGGGCTGCCGCCTCCTAAAGATAATGCCGTTCCCTTTTCACCTCAACACCCTGAACTTGGGACAGGATCTCTCTGAGGGCCGCAGTGCAAAGCACTCAGCCGGGAGCGTGTCCCTGTTCCCAGAGGGGTGGCAGCAGAAGCCGACCCTCTCGTGGGAGTGGGGAGGGTAGGGGCAGACTCTGGAAGACGTGACTTCTCGGCCCTCCACCGGTGGGCCCGCCGACGTGGCGACAGAGGGCGCTGGCTGGAGGGTGATGCTTCTCTTCTCTCCCTGTTCAGACCGACTGGAAGAAGCTGAGTTTGTGCAGCCAGAAGAACACGGTAAGTTCTTCTCGCACGGCCCGCAGCTCCTCTAGTCACGGGGCTGGGCCTTATGGGGGGACGCTGGGCAGAGGCTTCACTCTTCTGTGGGGAGGGTGGGAGGTGGGGAGTCCGCCCTGGAGGGGAGGTTGGGTGAGTGGAGATGAAGCTCCCCTCCCCTTGGGCCGTGGGTCTCCAGCAAATGTGCCAGCCCTCCTGCACTGTCTCCCTAAGGTGGAGTGTCTCCTCCACTGCCCGAGCCCATGCCTAGCCCTCCTGCACTGTCCCCAGCTAAAGTGGGGCATCCCCTCCATTGCCCGAGCCCATGCCTGGCCCCCTTGCACTGTCCCCAGCTAGGGTGGGCCGTCCCCTCAATTGCCTGAGCCCATGCTGGCCCTCATGCACTGTCCCCAGCTAGGGTGGGGCATCCCCTCCATTGCCCAATCCCATGCCTGGCCCTCCTGCACTGTCCCCAGCTAGGGTAGAGTGTCCCCTCAATTGCCCGAGCCCATGCCTGGCCATCCTGCACTGTCCTCAGCTAGGGTGGGGCGTCCTCTCCATTGTCCGAGCCCATGCCTGGCCCCCTTGCACTGTCCCCAGCTGGGGTAGAGCGTCCTCTCAATTGCCTGAGCCCATGCTGGCCCTCATGCACTGTCCCCAGCTAGGGTAGAGCGTCCCCTCAATTGCCTGAGCCCATGCTGGCCCTCCTGCACTGTCCCCAGCTAGGGTCGGGCGTCCTCTCCATTGCCTGAGCCCATACCTGGCCCCCTTGCACTGTCCACAGCTAGGGTGGGGCGTCCCCTCAATTGCCTGATCCCATGCTGGCCCTCATGCACTGTCCCCAGCTAGGGTGGGGCATCCCCTCCATTGCCCGAGCCCATGCCTGGCCCTCCTGCACTGTCCCCAGCTAGGGTGGGGCGTCCTCGCCATTGCCCGAGCCCATGCCTGGCCCCCTTGCACTGTCCCCAGCTAGGGTAGAGCGTCACCTCAATTGCCTGAGCCCATGCTTGGCCCTGGGTTCCTTTCACACAACCTAAAGCAGCTGAAATTCGCCCCATGCTCAGCTTTGGAGAGGTGAGGGGGCTGGGGGCGCTGCTGAATTTGGAGCCTTACGTTGGAGAAGCCCTCAAGGATGTGCTCCTTCCCCTGGGGGGCTGGTTCAGACACCCTCCTTCTGCCTTCACTCCTCTTCTGCCTTCCCCCTGCAGAGGATCTGCATCGGGGAGATCCTGGGGACGAGAATGCCTGAGGACCCTTTGGGATTCCCTGGGAATGGGATCTCTAAGCACAAACATGGAGGGGCCACTTTGGGATGTGGGTGAGGAGTCTGAGAGAGGAAGCCTGGAACCCGCCTCGGGGCCCACAGGGCTGTTCAGGGCACTTCCTCCTCCCCGACCCTCTGCTAGATGGGGACGGGGAAGGACGCTGCAGGCTTGCCCCCCGGAGAATTTCACATCCTGCCCAGTCCCCGGAGCACAGGCCCCTCCAGGGTCAGGAGGCCGGTGTAAGAGCTGGAGCCCGGCCTGGAGGAGGCGTCTTCTCAGCTGGTCTGACGTAGGTCACGTCGGACATTCGCTGCTAAACCATGTTTAATTTTTTAATTCCCAGCCTTTACAGACTAATGGAGACAGCTCTGCACATGTTTCCATGTGAGCTCGAAACAGGAGAAACTCCAGACCATGCTTCTTTCCTTCCAAACAAACTCCTTTTAGGCTCATGTTTTTCCAGAAGGAAATGTAGCTTGTTTGCTCCTCGATGCTGGACGTGCTTCTGGGACGGACCCCATCCAAAGCCAACAGTCGAGGAGCAGGCCATTGTGGACAGCACGGGTGCCCCCAGACTCTCCAGCACTGTTTTTTTGACCCTTTTGTAACAGCAGGCCTCAGATTCTCAAACCAGCCAAGATGAGGGTGGAGACCGGGGGTCTGGGAGCCATTCCCAGTCTTTCCTATTGGGAATGGTCCCCAGGCCAGAGCTAGGCAGATGGACACACCATCACGTTCCTCTGCCGTGGCTGGTTTGGTCAATTCTGTGGGGGGCTTTTGAGCTCAGGCTGATCAATAGCTCTGACTGGCTATTGATGATGTTGTGGGATTCCCGCACCTGGCCAGAGAGCCCCAGGTGCTGTCACAGTCAGACTGGGCGGTGGTAGCAGCGAATGTAGACATGTCCCATTAGGAGGCTTTGCTTCTTTCTGAAGGGAAAGGCAGCCCAGAGCGATCACTGAGCTGTGACACGTAAGGTCTCCTGGAACTGTGCCTTCCAAAGGGGAAGAAGAAGAAAAGTGGGGTGTTTGTTTACCTGGCCAGACTGATCTGTATTCTCCCTGTAACCAGAGTGACCAAATTCCCACGTGCCAAGCACGGCGCTTGGCATTCCATGTAAACCTCAGATGCTCAGGGCAGCCAGTAGGGGAGGTGACATCTGCACAGTGCTCAGGGAGGGACGTCCCTGCCCCAGGCTGAGCCTGGACTCATGTCAGACTCTAATCCATCTGGGGGTTTTGGTGACTTGCAGAAATGCCTCTGCCTTGCCTGAACCCAGAGCCACGTGTGACCCTGCAGAAGGTGAAGAATGTTTTAGAACAATGCAAGTCCTGCCAGGGCTGCCCCAAGGAGCCAGAGTCCTGGGGTCTCCACACGGCGTCCTGTGGTACGAGCTCGCCAGACACTGAGGAGCCCTCCTTCCATCTGGACCCCGGGGAGGACTGGGCCGACGTGGAGGCCCTGGGCTCGCTGCTGCTGTTCCTGGACGCACCCGAGCACAAGGCCTGCTTCCGTGGCCTGTATGGCCTCTCCCTGCCGGGGCTGAGCAGCATGTTCTGCGGCTGCACCGACGAGGAGGTGCTGGCTGGGCTCCTGGCTCAGGCCCGGGGGGCAGCCAAGAAGGCTGGCCTCTCCATGGCCCTCGCCAGGCTCTGCTTCCTCCTGGGGCGGCTGTGCGTGCGGAAGCTCAAGCTGTCCCAGGCCCGGGTGTACTTCGAGGAAGCCCTGGGGGCCCTGGGGGGCCGCTTCGGCGACCTCTTCCTGGTGGTGGCCCTGTACGCCAACCTGGCCACCGTCCACCTAAAGCAGAAGAACAGGGAGAAGTGTGCGCAGCTGGTGCCCAAAGCTTCGGCCCTGCTCCTGGGGACGCCCAGCCCCGTCTGCAGCACCGAGGCTGAGGCCGAGCTCCTGAGGCACGCTCTGCGCAGGGCCATCCGCTGCCAGAGCCCGCAGGCCGAGGCCCGGGCCTGCTTCCTGCTGGCCAGGCACCACACCCGCCTCAAGCAGCCCGAGGAGGCCCTGCCCTTCCTGGAGAGGCTGCTGCTTTTGCACGAGGCCTTGGGGTCCCCGGACGCCTCGTGGCCCGCAGACTGCTACCTGCTCCTGGCGGACGTCTATAGCCGGAAGTGCCTGCCACACCTGGCGCTGAGCTGCGTCAAGGTGGCCTCGCTGCGGGCTCGGGGCTCGCTGGGCACCTGGCTCAGGAGCATGGACCTGGTCCTGCGGAACACCCCCCAACACCCCCGCTTCCCCTCCCAGATCGCCCACTACCTCCGGCGGGCGCTGGCCTCCCGGGCCTCGGGCCTGGGGCGGGTGCTGCGCGGCCCCCTCTGTGCAAGCCTGGCCCAGCTGCACAGCCACCACGGGCAGCACGTCAGGGCCATCTCCCTCATGACACAGGCAGCAGAAGCCGACGCCGAGACCGGCGGCTGCCTGGTCGTGGACCGCCTGGTGGCCCTTGCCTGGTTGCACGTGCTGCAGGGGCAGAGCTCGGTGGCCCTGGACATCCTGGAGTCTGTCCTGGACGCGGCATTGGCCAGTGAGGACCAGCAGGGCGTGATCACCAACATGGCGGCCATCGCCCTGAAGAGGACAGGCAGGACCCGGCAGGCGGCCGAGGGCTACTACCGTGCCCTGCGCGTGGCCCGGGGCCTGGGCCAGCTGCAGAACCAGGCAGTGGTCCTGGCCAACTTCGGGGCTCTGTGCCTGCACGCTGGCGCCCGCGGGCTGGCCCAGCACTACCTCCTAGAGGCCGTGAAGCTCTTCTCGCAGCTGCCCAGCAGGGAGTGTGGCCGGGACTTCAGCCGGGTGCTCCTGCGGCTCGGCCACCTGTGCACCGTCAGGGCCCGTGCCCGCCAGGGCAAGTGCTACTATGAGTGGGCCTTTCTGGTTGCCATGGAGACGGACCACTTGGAGAGTAAGTGTCGCGCCTAGTTCCGGCCCTGCACCTCCCGGCTCTATGCCCGGGCACACGGGCTTCCTGGAAGGAAACCATGTTTTCTTTCCGTCTTTGCTCAGAGACACCTGGGGTTTGCGATTCAGAGGCGAGCAGTTGTTTTCCACTGTGGAGAACGCTGAGTAATGGAAACCAGCAGATGTTTGCAGGCACCACTGAGGGTGCTCCCACGCAGGGCCAGACGTAACCGGGGCAACCAACTAGTCCCGCTTTGCCTGGGACGTCCTGATCTGTGCACTGAAAGTCTCACAGGCAAACAGGCAGTGGGTCGCCCTGGACATCGCCCAGGCCAGCTGGGGGCAGCTGAGCGGAGAGGGGCCTCGTGGGCCCTGACCACTGGTCACTTTAGCTGCCACCTCCGTGGCATCTCCCCACATTCCTGCACACCAGACACTCCAGGCTGCACGGAGGGTGCTGGGGTGGGTGGTTCCCCAGGGCCTCAGAGCAGTGAGCTCCACTCACAGCAGCTTGTTGTGCGGGTACGCCAGGCTCTGGGTGGGGCTCCACCCGCAAATGGAACCCGAGTTGTCCTCGCTGGGGGCTGGCAGCCAAGGGTGGGAAACAGATGCCCAGGCGGCAGGAGCCACAAAAGGGGGTGCTCAGCGTGATGACAGGCGGCTCCTGGCCCCAACTTATGGGTCAGGGAGGTCTGTTTAGTCTGGGACCTGAGGTTTGAGGAGGGTTTAGCTGTGCACGGGGTGAAGGTACGGCCTGTGCAAAGGCCCTGGGATGAGTGAGCTGGGTCACGCACGGAGGAGCTAAGTTTGGAGTGGGTGGGTCAAGTGGTGGGTGGTGAGAATTTCAGCTGTGGGGGTAGGCAAGGGCCAGGGAACCCAGGTTGTGGTTTGCCGTTTTTCCGAGGGCATTGGGGAGCCGTTGAGGGATGGAGAACACTCACTGAGGCTGGAAGTGGACCCTCTAGACCTCCAGGGAGAACAAGAGCCGGGTCCCCAGGCCCGCCCTGTGGCTTCAGGCAGGTCCTGGGGGTGCTCACCAGCGGCACGTGGCCCCCTGTGGGCCTCTCAGAAATCTCCTGTGAGGCCCCTCAGGGTGCCGGGGGATTCAGACTTGGGAATGGCAAGCTAGGGGACCCAGGGGATCACACTACTCTCCTCTCCCCCGTTTGACTAAGGGCTGGGGTGACACTCCACGGTCACCTGCGCTGCTCTGGGTCATTTTTCAGTCCATCTCGGTAGTTTGTGTCTTTCTAGGATTTGTCCATTTCAGCTAGGTTATCTAATTTATTGGCAAATAATCATTCGTACCATTCTCCTCAAATCCTTTTATTTCTGTAGGATGGGTATTAATGTCTCCTCTTTCACTTATGGTTTTAATAATCTGCATCTTTCTTTTTCTCTTGGTCAATTTTGCTAATCTTTTCAAAGAACCATCATTCGGTTTCATTGATTTTTCTCTATTGTGTTTCTGTTCTCTATTTTATTATGTCATCATTTCTGCTTGAATCCTTATTATTCCTTCCTTTTGCTTGCTTTGGGTCTAGTTAACTCCTCTTTTTTTAGTTTGTTAAGGTGGAAGTTTAAGTTTTTGATTTGAAATTTTTCTTCTTTTTCAATGTAGGCATTTACAGCTCTAAAGTCCCTCTAAGCGCTACTTTCTCTGCATCCTGTATGTTTTGGAATGTGTTGCTTTTATTTCCACTCATCTCAAAATATCTTCTAGTTTCCTTTGTGATTTCTTCTTTGGCCCACTGGCTAGTTGGAGTATGTTGCTAATTTCCACGTATTTGTGAATTTCCCAAACTTCCTTCTGTTATTGATTTCTGATTTCATTCCATGGTAGCTGGAGAACACACTTCGTATGATTTCAATCCTTTTACATTCATGAGAATTGTTCTGTGATCCACCCTCTGGTCTGTCCAGGAGAATGTTCCATGGGTGCTTGAGAAGAGCGTGTCTTCTGCTGTTGTTGGGCAGCGTCTGTTAGGTCCAGTTCGTTGACGGTGTTGTTCAAACTTCTCTTCCCTTGTTGATCTCCAGATCATTTTTAACAGTGAAAGCTCTCAACCGCTCCCAGCCCCCTGGTTTCAGGAGAGGCAAGTAAGGCTGTGGGTTTGGAGCGGGGCTTCATGAGGGAGCATTGGCTCTGGAATGCCAGAAACAGATTTGATGTCTGCTCTGGACTCAGTACTCAGCTTAGGACTCAGTTTGCCCGTCTGCAACATGGGGATGCCAGTGTTCCCTTCCGCGTCAGCCCGATGTGAAGGCGGCCTCTGTTGGCTGGGAGGAGCTTTGTGAGGCAGACACAGGCAGCCTGGTGTGGTGGGAGAGCTTGGCCAGGACCCCCAGCCCTGGGGGATATAAAAAGGATTGGTGTCATCTCTCAAGCATCTACAACGTGCCCCGCCTGGCCCCAGCACAGTGTGCAAGTCGGGCTCAGTTCCCCACCAGGATGGCCCAGCTCACAGGGGTGTGGCAGAAGCAGGCACACAGCGGGGGCCTCTGAACCCCGCAAACGTCACTGTGATGTGATGGTGACTTCTTCCTTCTGTCTCCCCCACAAGGCCAGCTGCTTGCCGTCCAGCAGCTGTGTCACTTCTACAGCACAGTCATGCCCAATGAGGCCCAACGTGTCGTCTACCTCGAGTTCCAGCTCTCACTGGCCCGCAGGGCCGCCAACAAGGCGCTGGAGGGACAGCTCCTGGAAACCATCAGCCGGCTCTACCTGACCCTGGGCACCGAACGGTGAGGGCCAGCTCCGCAGGGCTGGAAGGGGCGGCGAGGGCGCTGGGCCCCTGACCCTGGGCACCGAACGGTGAGGGCCAGCTCCGCAGGGCTGGAAGGGGCGGCGAGGGCGCTGGGCCCCTGACCCTGGGCACCGAGCAGTGACAGCCAGTTCCACAGGGTGCTGGGCCCCTGTCCAGGGGAAGCCCTCCTCAGAGACCATTTCCTTCCTTAGCACCAGACAGGCTCTGAGCTGACAGGTCTGGGAGTCGTCCCAGCCGATGCGTATGACGCGAGTCCCACGGCCCGTGTCCTCCAGTCTCCACTCACACGCCTCCCCGACAGGTGTCTCATCCCCAGGGGAGGCTGAGCGTGCATTTCTGGGCTGTTCTTCCTGCCGTGGTGCCTTTTGTAAGCTGACATCTGCATGCCCTGAGTCTTTTCCCGCTGGCCCAGCTCTGAGCCAGGGCCATCAGGTCCTTGTCTGTCCCCTCAGATGTGAGGACAGCGGCCACGTGTGCCCCGAGCATCCTTGTCCACAGGACACAGAGCTGGTTGTCCCCCCTGCTTCCCCTGGGGCAGGGCTTCAGGGTCCCGTGTTCCCTGTGAAGCCCCACTGAGCATCCCCAGAAGGTAGGGTTACAGATGGCTGGGCCCTGCAGCCCGTGGGGCCCAGAAAAATCATAACACCTCCTTGCAATGTAGGGACGCTTTGAGAGCGAGGGAGGAGCCCAATTTCCACAAAGACTTGGGAAATGGCCCGTCTTGGCCTCCACCCCTCACCCTCGGGCCTCGGTTTCTTAGCAGGACAGATGGGCCAGTGCCCTAGATCAATGCTTCTCAAAGTGGGGTCCCCGGACCAGCAGCTTCCACAACACCTGGGAGCTTGTTGGAAATGCACGTTCTCAGACCCCACCCCACACCTGCTGAGTCAGAAACCTTGGGAGCAGGGCCCAGCAATCTGCATCTAGCCGCCCTCTGGGTATTCTGATGCACACTCGAGGCTGAGAACCCCTGGCCTAGGTAATCTCTGAATTTCTGCCCAGTGCTAATGTTTCCTCCTGTGTCTAGAGAGGCCGTGTGCCCGTGTGTGGGGAAGCGGGCAGAGGCGGGCAGAGGCGGGATAGCGTGCTCCTCCTGGCCACGTGGCCGTTTACTCCAAGGAGACCCCTGATCTTTGCTGCACACGCCGTGCCGTGTGTGCCTCCTGCTCTCCCTGCTCGTCAGCCTGGGATGGGCAGGGTCCGCTCCCGCTCCCGGTGTCGCAGGGCCACCGTCACCAGACCCACAGTGGGAGGAGCCGGGTCGGCCGGCACGCGGCGGCTGGCCCGGGAGCGTTGTGCTGACCGTCCACACTTATTCCAGGGCCTACAAATCCGCGCTCGACTACACCAAGCGCAGCCTGGGGGTGTTCATCGACCTGCAGAAGAAGGAGAAGGAGGCGCGCGCCTGGCTGCAGGCGGGGAAGATCTACTACATCCTCCAGCAGAACGAGCTGGTGGACCTGTACATCCAGGTGCGAGGACGCGGGGGCGCGTGTGCACTCGCTCACTCACTCACTCACCCCTAAACCACGCGGAGCACGGCTGCCTGCCAGGTGCCCGTGTCTCCCTTGCCCTGGACCCCCTGCCGCGCAGCGTCTTCCACAACAATCTGAGCTCCCGGGGGCCAGGTGTGTGCCCCTCACAGTGCCCTACACCACCGTGTTAGTACACAGCAGGTGCTCAATAAATGTGCAACGTTGTGCCCACTCAACTGACACACAGAAGATCCTGCTTCAGCAGCACATGGCATGTCTCCTTAAAAACACGTTTATCAAAACGCTCTCCCAAACATGATGTGATTTGGAAGAGATTGAGAAACCCCGTTGCTTTGTGAGTGGAGGGGGCTGGCTGGGAGATTCCCACCGGTGGGCAGGGCCACCTCGCCCTGCGGGCACTGTGGGTCTCACGAGAGTCTCTGCATCTCCAGGTGGCACAGAACGCAGCCCTGTACACAGGGGACCCCAACCTGGGGCTGGAGCTGTTCGAGGCGGCCGGAGACATCTTCTTCAACGGGAGCTGGGAGCGGGAGAAAGCCGTGTCCTTCTACCGGGTGAGCCGGCCGCTGAGGGTTGAGCTTGGGGGGTCTAGGGTGTGTCCCGAGATGATGGAGAAGCAGGTATGGTGGGGCAGACGCCTCCCACCCGGGGGCAGGACCGCTCCACACACATGCCTAGTTTCCTAGTGGTTTCCCGAGTGGTTGATCTTGACTCCCACACCCCCACCTGGAAGAGACAGAGACAGGAAGGACCATCTGAGGCCAGAGGCAGCTTGAGACTTACAGCGGATCAGGATCCGATGATCTCAGACAACTTTGGGATGAGGGTCCTGTCCCCATTTTACAGATGAGCAGACCAAGGCTCAGAGAGGCACAGGGGCGTGTCAGAGGACACACAGCATGTCAGCGGGAGGATGTGCCTCCCAGGGAGGGCGGCTTCTCCCGTCCTCTGTCAGCCCTGGGCATTTTGGGAGCACTGAGGGGCTCTGACCCTCCTGGTCAGGCCCTCATTGTCCCGGAGGGGAGGGGCTGGTCTGAGGTTATGCCATGTAGGGAGACAGGCTGCAGGTCACACCCCAGCTTGCTCACGACCCAGAGGCCCTGGAAGTGTCACGACCTCTCTGAGCTGACCTGTCTGTCGGGGACAGAGCTGAGTAAAGATGCAGTGGGACGGGAGGCAGGAAGCTCCCAACACGGTTCGGGGCTCTGAGGAGGGTACCGGGCCCGGGCTGGCGCCTGCAGCAACAGGCCTGAGCCACCGCCTGTGTGGGCAGGACCGGGCACTGCCGCTGGCCGTGACCACAGGGAACCAGGAGGCAGAGCTGCGGCTGTGCAACAAGCTGGTGGCGCTGCTGGCCGAGCTGGAGGAGCCTCAGGAGGGCCTGGAGTTCGCCCACGTGGCCCTGGCGCTCAGCATCTCCCTGGGTGAGCCCCCCACACCCCTTCCCACCAAGAGATCTGGAGGGCAGGGGCAGAAGGCCAAAGGCAGGCCGGCCCAGGACGGCTGTCGGGTCCCCTGGTCTGCAGGCTGCCCCTCCCATGCAGGCGGGCTGAGGTCAGCAGCGAGCCCGCCCCATCCCGGCCCCTGGGAAGGTTGGGGGTCTCTCGGGAAGTGCCATGCTTGCTGCGTGGCTGGACTTTCTTTGCCAGCTCTGTGGCTTCCTCTGCCTCTTTCCCTCGCTGACCACAAGGGCTGGGCAATGCTCCCTGCATCCGGACACTCCAGGCTTCTCGCTGGGCCCTGAATGTGCCAGGCTGGGCCGCCGGCCCCTCTGTGGGCCCTCCCTTCCCGTCATCCCTTCCCCACTCCCGGCCTCCCCTGCTGTTCTCTGGCTGGTGAAATCCCAGTCCCCTTTCCAGAAGCCGGTCCCTCGATGCCGGCGCCCATCTGTCCCAGCACCTGACTGTGCTGTTCCAGGCTGTCCGTCTTCCCCCAGAGACAGGGATCCCCTGGGAGGGCCGGGCAGCGCTGCATGCCCAGGGCCCTGCACACAGTAGGTGCTCAGCAGGGTTCACGTGCTGATCCTGCATTGCCGCCCTGGTAGGGGTAGGATCCTGGAGACAGCCTAGTCTGGCGACTTGCTGAGTATAGGGTGGAGGGGCTGCTGAAGGTGCAACAGGGAGGGTCACATGTTGTGTCCACAGCTTAACCGGAGCCCTGGTGCCTGCGAGTGCACAGACTGCGTGACTTTTGGGGTCTCCTAGCCAAAACCAGGAACCAGAGGTACCCCTCTGGCCCAGGCGGCTATGTGTAGGCACAGAGCTGGGGCATCCAAATCCACAACTTTGCCGTATCCCCCAAGTGGCCGGGGAGCAGGCACTGTGAGGTCACTATACAGATGGGGAAATGAGTCCCAGCTGATAAGTGAGCGGCTGGAGCCTTGAGATGGAGTCGGCATGGGTGTTCCCGACTGACCTGTGCCCCGGCCACCCACGCAGCCGCGTCCTCACGATGCCCCCTCCCCTCTGTCCCCAGGGGACCGGCTGAATGAGCGGGTGGCCTACCACCGGCTGGCCGCCCTGCACCACCGGCTGGGCCACGGCGAGCTGGCTGAGCACTTCTACCTCAAGGCCCTGTCGCTCTGCACCTCGCCGCTGGAGTTCGACGAAGAGACGCTATACTACGTGAAGGTGTACCTGGTGCTCGGAGACATCATCTTCTACGACCTGAAGGTGGGGGACCAGGGCGCTCGGGGTGTGGGGGGCCATCACCTCGCCCTTGGGGTGGGACTGCACCTGGACCCTGGAGCCTGGGTCCACGTCCTCCTCCAGTGTCGGCCCCAGTGATCTCCCCCGGGCTCCAGCCCTGGCTGTGAGGAGCAGGCGAGGTCAGCAGACACTGTCTGAGCTCCCCCGTGGGCCAGGCCCTGCCCTCGAGAGCTCACGGTCACTGGGGGAGGCTGATATGTGAACAGATGATGGCAGCCATTGGGTAAATGACAAACAAAAGGGAGTGTAGTTGGCGGGACTCCCGGAGGAGGTGACACCTAAGCTGAGTCTTGACAGTCAAGCAAGACTTAGCCACCAAAAACGTGGGAGGGGGATAAAGACATTCCAAGGGGCAGGGGAGGGGTCACCATTATCCCCAGAGACCCACATTGCAAAGTGCAACCCAGATCTGGCACCTCTCCCAGGAAGCCTGCGAATCTGTGCAGAGCTCTTTCTTCCTGGAATCCCGAGACACCTTTAGCCCTCATGTCATCTGGGTGGGGCACGTAGTTATCACCCCACTTCACAGAGAGGGAATGTGGGGCCAAGGATGGCGTGTGACAAGCCCCAGGGACACTACTCCAGGCCACCTAACAGAGTCGCTGTCCTGCTGCAGCTGGAGGGGCGGGAGCTGGGACCTCTTTTCCATCCATCTCCCAGCCCTGCAGGGGACACAGACATGGACCTGGAGATGTCTCCTCTGTTGCACCCCTGCACAGGCAGATGCCCCCCATTGCCCCACCCGGGTCTAGCACTGTACCTGCACAGTGTCCCTGCTCGGTGCTGGCTGAGGGGTGAGGGTGCCCCAGCCCAGGGGCTGAGTTCTCCCCTCCTCCTCCCCACTGAATGACATCTGGGAGCTGGGGCAGCCGTGGAAGACCCCACCGGGTCTGTATCCCCCACCCCCTGTCTGGGGAGGCATTGGCTGTGCCTGGCCACACCTGGTGGTCAAAAGTGGTCACTGCAGCCACCTACTGTGTCAGAACCAGACTATTCTGGGACAGCCATGGGCAGTGGTGACCATGGCAAATGAGCCTCACCGCAGTCCAGGCTCTGCGCGGTCCAGGCTCTGCAGGGTCCAGGCTCTGCACAGTCCAGGCTCTGCGCAGTCCAGGCTCTGCTCGGTCCAGGCTCTGTACAATCCAGCCTCTGTACAGTCCAGGCTCTGCAGGGTCCAGGCTCTGTGTGGTCCAGAGTCTGTACAGTCAAGGCTCTGCTCAGTCCAGGCTCTGCCTAGTCCAGACTCTGTGTGGTCCGGGCTCTGTACAGTCCAGGCTCTACGTAGCCTAGGCTTTGCGTAGTCCAGGCTCTGTATAGTCCAGGCTCCGTGTGGTCCAGGCTCTGCACGTTCCAGGCTCTGCACGGTCCAGGCTCTGTGTGGTCCAGGCTCCGCGCAGTCCGGGCTCTGTGGGATCCGTGCTCTTGGTGGTCCAGGCTCTGTGTGGTCTAGGCTCTGTGTGGTGCAGGCTCTCTGTGGTCCAGGCTCTGTGCTGTCCGTGCTCTATGTGGTTGGCTCTCCACATGCTCTACTGCTCAGGAGGAGCTGGGGCCCCACAGGACAGGAAGGAGCCTGGGGCTAGGCCTGGTCAGCTGATCACAGGAGGCTTCGGAGCAGTGAGGCAGGGCTCCAGTGCCTGGGACCCTGGGACCCCAGGACACTCTGACCCTGGGACCCTGCGTGCTCTGTGTCAGTGCCCGCCCTCCCAGGCCAGGTCTGGGCTGGGCCCTCCCTTGTGTACGGGGCCATGGAGGCTGGTGACAGAGCAGGACTCTGCCAACCTCACCTGAGCTGTGTATGCCCAGGGCCCTCTGCCATCCGTGACATGTGCCCCTGACCCCTGGGGGGTCTGAGGATGGGGCCGCATGGAGCTTGTACCACCCCAGCTTCCCTGTGATAAATTACCAAGCAGCTCTGCACTAGAAGGGGGATGAGGCTGGGGAGGTGAATGGGCTTGCCCAAGAAGGGGGAGCAGGAGAGCTGGGCCAGGGGCAGCTCCAGGCCCCGAGGTGCCTGATTTGATGCCCAGGCTGATGCTTGCTCACTCACCTCTGATCCTGGGATGGGGCCCTCGGGACAGGCCTTAACTCTCTGCAGTCACCGGGGAGGAAGGAAAGGGCGGGGCTGCAGCTGAGGGGCCAAGGTCCCCGGGCCCAGGCGGCTGAGGTCTAGGGGCAGAGAACTCCGCCTCCTTCCAACTGGCTTCCCAGGCTGTGCTACCGCCCACAGCCGCCATGACGGCTCTGTCAGCACCAGGCCTGCCTTTACCAGGACGAGGCCGTGGAACTCCCTCAGGGGCCACTGCCAACCTCACACCCTCCTCCACGTGCCCGGGAGGAGAGAGGACCCTTCATGCCCTGAGTGTGAGCCGGGGGCTCCCCTGCTCGGGACAGGGACGGGAAGGAGACAGGGGGGCTGGCTGGGTCCTGCGAGTGCTGCCCTAGGGTGGGGGGTCCATGGGCGTCTTTGTGGATGGTCTCTCTGAGGGGGTCATCTTTAGCCTGTGTGGTGTGTCACAGCCCAAAGAGTGAGACGTGGAATAGGACGGATTTGGGTGTGAATCCTGGGTCTGCCACCCACTAGCTGCTACACGCACACGTTCGACATGCACACACACTCACACCCCCCACCCCCAACCACCCATTTTGGCTGATTCCTTCTGTTTAGTTGGGACGTCCCCTCCTCCAGGATGCCCTCCCATCCCACCCCAGGCTGAGTCAGGTGCTACCTGGGGCTCCCACAGGCTGCTGGGCTTCCCTCTGCCACAGCACCCGTCGTCCGTGTGGTCAGTGCTGCCCCAGAATCAGCGTGGCTCCCGCCCGCACTGGGTCAGCGCCTGGTAGGGACTGGGGGTGTTCGCCGGCTTTTGCTTTCTTCTGGGTCCTTGCCCCGCGTGGGCGCAGCGAGGAGCCAGGGCTGGTGCACTTGGACCTTGTCCTTTGTGCTGGGAAGCCGTCAGGAGCAGGGGAGGGGCGGGCAGGTTCAGGTTTTCCATCTGTCCCTCAAGTCACCTTGGTGTCGGGGGAGGGGTCTGGGGAGGGACTGGAGTGGGGCTGGGAGTGGGGGGCATCCCGACCTGGAAGGTTGAATGTGAGGCAGAGGCGTCTGAAATGGGAGCGGATGTCCGGGGAGTGGCGCCCGTCAAAGTTGCAGGGAGGATCCTGAGAGGAGTTTTGTGCTGGGCCTGGCCCGTGGAGGGGCAGGACAGGCTGGCTTCAGTGTGGACTCGGGGTGGAGGGAGTCGCGCCCCCGGGCTGGAATGGACTCTGCAGGGGGCTCTCCGTGCAGCCCTGGGGAAAGCCGCTGCTGTCCTCCAGGAGGGCCCCGGGCAGAGCCAGAGCGGGGAGAGGCTTTGGGAGGTGGGGCCGCTGGAGGGGATGAGGGGCCAGGCCCTGCTCCAGAGCAGGGCCGCAGCGGGTCCGGAGCACAGGAGGGACCGAGGGGCGCCGAAGTGCCAGGCCAGGCCCACGCAGACCTCGGAGTCCGACGGGGACAGGAGCCAGCGTCGGCTCTCAGGCCACCCTGGTGGGAGAGAGCCGGGAGCCAAGGCCAGGGCAGCTCCATGGAGGCCTGGACCCCGGGGGAGTGCACCGCCTGCCTGGGGCCCTGGCTCTGGGCGCAGCCGGGTCCACGGGCAGGGGCGGGCTGGGGAGAGCAGCCTGCGGGGAGACGGCTCGGTGAGACCCCGCCTGCCTCCAGGGTCGGGGTAACATCCGGTCCAGTGCCTCACCTGTCTCCCCACAGGACCCGTTCGACGCGGCCGGGTACTACCAGCTGGCGCTGGCGGCGGCCGTGGACCTGGGCAACAAGAAGGCGCAGATGAAGATCTACTCGCGCCTGGCCACCATCTACCACAACTTCCTCCGTGACCGCGAGAAGTCCCTGTTCTTCTACCAGAAGGCCAGGACCTTCGCCACCGAGCTCAACATCCGCAAGATCAACCTGGCCCCCGAGCGGGGCTGCGGGCGGGCGCCCTGGCTGGCCCCCGGCCACCCGCCCTGAGGGCCCCGTCCAGGGAGTGGTTTCCCATCTGTCCCGGTGTCTCTGGGTGGCTCACTTTCTGGAAGTGGAGGCACAGAGTAGGGGTCAAATAGCAAGTAACCTGGAGCCTGCAAGGCCCCTTCCCTGGTCTGCCCCTGGGGAGTGTCCAGGCCCCGTCCCCAGCCCCCGGGGCCTGCCCTGCTGCCGCACCCCGTCCTCAGGCATGAGCGGGAAGGCAGTGAGCCCAGCAGACCCAGGCCAGGTCCCCCTGCCGGCCACTCACTGTGTGGCCTCGGGCAAGTCAGTCCCCTCAACGCCCAGTCTCTTGCCTGGCAGCAGGAGTCGGTCGTGCAATTCCCTGGGCATCTGCTCCCCTCCCCAAGCCTATGTGTCCAGCCCTGGGCCCTGCCTTCAACCCTCAAACCGCCCTGCGAGTTTGGGACTGTTTCATCCCTGTTTACGGCTGGAGAAACAGAGACACAGAGAGGCTAGGTGCCTTGCCCAGGGTCACACAGCAGGTAGGTGGGGGCAGAGTTCCAAGGCCCAGTGCAGTGACCATCACACCACCCTGCCAGCATGCCTGGAGGGCTGTGTCCCCATTAGCACCCAAGGGTGGGTCCTGGAAGAAGGTGCCAGCCCGTCATTGTCCTGTCCCTCTCCACCCCTTGTCTGTGTCAAGGAAGCCACAGAGACAGGGGAAGGTAGCTCAAGTGTCCCCCTACCTGGGGGTCCTTGGGCCCAGCCTGGCTGGTCCCACCCCCAGCCCCTGGTCAGCCCTCAGGAAGCCCCTTGTGGAGTCCACTGCCGAGTGTGTTTAAGGCGCGTCTGAGCCGCCTGCCCCAGCCCTGCCCCCTTGCTCCCCACCCCGCTACCAGCAACCAGCTAGGGCCCAAATCCCGGGCCCTCCAAGGTGGGAATCGGTCCTCTCCCCGATTTACAGGTAGAGAAGCCACGGTGCAGAGAGGCCGTGGGCACCCCGGGTGGTCCTCACCCACACGGCACTATTCCGAGCTTCTCCTCTTTAATTTATTTTGTTAATGAAGTGAAATTCACATAACATAAAACTAATCATTTAAAGCGAACAGTTCAGTGGCATTTTTGTGCGTTCACAACGTTGTGCAGCCGCCGCCTCCATCTAGACCTAAAGCATTTCATCTCCCCAAGAAATCCCCTGTCCCCGTGAAGCAGTCACCTCGCATTCCCCCCAAGACCCTCGTTCAACAGAAGGAAAGTGTGGCCTGGAGAGGGACTGGCGGGTGGAGCAGAGCCCTGATTTGCTCCTGGGTTTGCTTCTGCGCCCAGGAGAGGCGGCAGAGCCCGGAAAAGCCGGGGAGGAGGGCGGGGGGATCCATCAATCCATCCTTCCTCTGGTCCTGGTCTACAGGGAACCCAAGCCCCCGCCCTGCTCAGGGGCGGCCTGCAGGACCCCCCAGGCCTCTCCTACCAGGGGGCAGCAGAGAGCTGCTGGCTCCTGGGCGGCAAGGAGCAGGTCCCAGCAGAAGGGCTGACAAGCCTTCTAACCTTGACCCCAAACTGCCTTCTCCGTGGGCTGGGTCTGGAAAGCGGAGGAGGCAGCGCTGTAATTGAAAACACGAAGACGGATGACCTGTGCTGGACGCAGCAGGAGGGGCCGTCACAGTAACCCCAAGGACAGATCTCTGAGGTCATCCGCCCGCCCCAGGCCTGGGCCTGCAGCCACCCCACGCGGGCCGGGTCATTCTCAGTCCACCACCTGCCTGGGAGAACAGGGCCCTGGGAGTCCGTGCCTTCCCCGACCCTCTACTTGCTGTCGTTCCCCTGCCCCTCTCACCCAGGGTCCCCCCCCACCCCCGGGCCCCACGGGAGGCACTGGCCTCCTGGGACCCCATCACACGGGCAGCAGAGCTGGAGGTCCAGAGGGGAGGCTCAATCATCCAACCCCTGGGTTCAAGTCCCAGTCCCCTACTTACAGGCTCCCAGCGGCCCCCTTACAGCCTGTGGGATTCAGGGTGAGAGTTTACTTCTCCGAGCCCCAGTTTGGTCACAACTAAAATGAGGCTAACAATCCCCGTATTGGGGTTGAAATGAGGATTCGAGAAGCAGGCTCAGCTTGGCGTCAGGTCCAGGCTACAAGTTGCCTGTTTCCTATTAACAGTGCTGATTCCTACGGGAAGAGCTCCAACAACCACAGGCTACAAACACTGAACCAAAGGTTGAGTCACTCTGGTCAAGTTGCTTAACCTCTCAGACCCTCAGTCTCTTCTTCGTCTGTAACTACAGACAAACCTTACCTCAGGGTTCTGAGAATGAAGCAAGAAATGTCCGGGCACAGAGTGGGCAGAACTGAGGCAAGGACCAGGCAGGTGGTGGCCGGGCCTGGCTGGCGTGGGCCCCCGTATGACAGCTCCAGTCCTGCCTGCCCCTCAGAGGCCAGGGCCTCAGGCAGCAGCCCCTCAAGACCCTCTTTCAGCAGAGTGGGTGTGAGATGGGCGTGTGCCCGGCACAGGTGGGCACTCAGCCCTGTGCACTGAGTGGGCACACGGCCCAGAAGCCCCACACCCTGGCTTTAGAAGGAGGCGCCAGTGTCTCCACTGGGTCTGGTCAGTCACCTTCCCACGCAGGGTCACTGTGCACCTACTGTGCGCAAGCTCCATGAAGGCCAGTTGTAGGGCTGAGCCGTGTGGGGACCGGGGGAGGAAAATGGCCCCTCCTGGAGGAGCTCCTGGGGCTGGAGATGAAATCACACTCCTTGCTGGGGGTCCCTGGAGACTCTCCCACCCACCTCCCCAAACAGAGAAGGAAAGCAACCTGCCCAGGGTCACAAAGCCCCACCTCCTGACTGCTAGGTGCTTGCGCTCCCCCCAACACGGCTGTCTCTGCTCTCTTTCCTCTGTGTCATCTTTATCCAAGGGGTAAATGTTGACCCAAGTCCAGGTTGGCCCCAGATTTGGATGAGGAAACCGAGGCTCAGAGAGGGATAGTGACCATCCCAAGATGTCTGTTTTCATCTTCGTCATCACTGCAGAGCCACTGCAGCCCCATCACCCCCAAACAACAGGCAGGAGCTACGAGGAGGTGGGTGCGCCTCGGCGGGAAGCTGAACTCTCTCCTGGGCATGGTTCTCTAGTGATGGGAAAGACCACCTCAGGGACACGGGAGCTCCTCGCCAGCAGAGGGGTTCACGCAGGCAGCGGAGGGTCTTATGAAGAGAGCAGTGTGTCTAGGTGTCCCTGAGAGTCTGCTGGGGCCAGTGAGGTGCCCCTTGGACCCCAGTCTGCACCACCCGTGACCCCAGCTGCATTTGGGGGAACTTGGAGCAGTCAGCTTGCACTTCCTGGGGCGTCCAGCGCCTGGCCTGGGGAGGGGGGCTGTCAGTCACGGAGTGTGGCGGGTGGGGCCTGTCTGCCAGCAGTGGGGTGGGCTCTGTGCAAGTTCAGGGGCAGGAAACAGGTTCACGTCCAGGCTTTGCCTCTCGGACCCAGAGTGACCGAGAGCACCCAGCAGAAGGCACCCTTCACGTGCCCATGCGCCTTGCCCTGTGAGCCTCGGTCTTCCCATCTGTAAAGGGGGTAACGAGATGGTCCTCGCCAGGCTGTTAAGAAGATTAGCAGCTGTGTATGAAGCACCCAGCGTTTTCCACAGGGTTATGAAGCTCACAAGGGTTGATGTGAAAATGCGAATGGAAACAGTGGTGACATGCTCTCACCCTGATGAAAGGCAGAATTCTAAAATGGCCCTGTGTAATCCCTTCCCCTTGAGTGAGACTGTGACTACGATAGGATATCATTCTCATAATTATGTTATGTTATGTGACAAGGGTGGAGAGATTTTGCAGATGTAACTAAGGTCTCTAATCATTTGACTTTGTGTTACTCAAAAGGGAGATTATCCTGGGCGGGCCTGACCTAATCAGGTGAGCCCTTTACAAGAGGGCCCAGCCTTCCCTGCAGGGAGAGATTTGAAGGTGCAGAGATTCTCCCACGGCCTTGAAGAAGCAAACAACTATGGTGTGAACTTCCTGTGGAGGGGGCCACGTGGCAAGGAGCTGAGGGCACCTCTAGGAGCTGAGTGGTCCCCGGCCGGCAACCTTCAAGAACACAGGGACCTCAGTCTTGCAACCTCAAGGAACTGAGTCCCTGATTCTCAGATGAATCGCAGCCCGTTGACACTGTGATTAACGTCTGCTGGGACCCTGAGCAGAGAACCTGCCCGACTCCTGACACACAGAGACCGTGAGACAAAACATGGGTGTTGTTTTCAGCTGCTAAGTTTGTGAAAATTTGTTACGAAGCACAGATTACAAATACCAGGGCCAAGCCCCAGGGGTCCCTGCAGCCTGGAACCCCACCTTGAAGGAGCCCCGGTCAGCAGCACGCCTGGTGGCCCCTGCCCCACAGACCTCCACCCCACCTGGCCGCGCTCTCCAGGCTCCACAGATCCCCGCGGCGGGGTGAGGTTCGGCTCCCGCAGCAGGAATTAAGGACGGGGGAAAGGGGAAGGGCCGGGTGTCGGGACCCCAGGCTCTCAGCCACCCTCCAGCACGGCTGCGGGACCCCAGGCAGCCTGGGCTCCGGGGCCCTCCTTCACTGAGCAGGGGGCAGTCGTCCGGGCAGGCCTGGAGCCCTGGGAATGAGGGGCTGTGCGGGGCGTCGCTCTCCCCCAGGGACAGCCGTTTCCAGCCACAAGCGTGGCCCTTATCCGCCCGCCGCTGTGCTCACGAGGCCCACCCTCTCCGCCAGAATGAAAAACAGGATTTCACAACCTCGGTGGCTCGGGCTGGGCTTGCACAGCGTCCCAGGAAGGGGAATCTCAGGGTCAGGGGTGTTTCCAGAAAACAGGGGCCTCCCTCCCGGAACACGAAGGGTGGGCTCCCCACGTCTGTGACGGCTCTGGTGCAGGGTGAGGGAAACTCTCCGGGGACCCATCAATTTGGGAAGACTGTGAGGCTGGGGGAGGGCAGGGCTGGGTTTCCAGAAGAGTCGAGGGAGGGAGACGCAGATGTGTCAGGCTCAGGAGCAGGCCCCGCCCCTCCGTGATGGCAGCAGGGGCTGGCAGTCCCCGCACCAGGACGGGGACAGGCCCAGGAGTGGACCTCCCTCCTCACCGACCACACTCACCTGCCCCGTGAGGCAGCCCCTGAGCCCAGCCTGCGCTGCGCCGGCCCTGCCCTGCCCAGGCTGCCGGGCGGCCTCCTCGGGTCCTGCTGGCCACAGGGGGACCCAGCAGAGCGCAGTCACGACTCTGCACACTGCGGCCTCTCTGTCCAGCTCGAGCAGACACGCCCGGTCCCCACTCGGCCTGGATCCCGAGCTGAGGGCGAGGTCGGCGGGCCCTGACCCAGCCCGGCCAGAGGACGTCTGCGTGCCTCGTCTCCCCACCTCTGCCCGGCCCCAGGGGACAGCCCTCCCTGGGCAGGAGGAGGCCGGGACCGCTGTGAGGCCAGCTGCTCGCCTCACGACCTCCAGCGGGCCCCTCACGCCTCACCCCAACCTCCAGCCAACACCGCGGGGCAGATGCAAGGAACCCCCAGAGCCGTCCAGGTAGACCAGGACAAGTGTCCCACACTCTTTCCCCACCTGTGAAAATACTCTCAGCAAACGAGGAGCAGACCCGCCTCAACCCGATAAGGGATTTCTGCCACACGCGACAGTGGAACCTAAGAAGTGCTCCCCGCCGGCTCAAGGAGCAGGCCAGGCGTCCGCCACCGCTCCCAGTCAGCATCACACGGAAGGTCCCAGAAAACGCAGCAAACCAGGGAGAAAGAAACAGGTTCACGGGATTGTTAAAGGAGAAGCAAATGGACGTCATTCAGAGATGACATGGTTGTTTACTTAGAAAACCCCAAGAGCGTCCCGGGCGGCTCGTAGGGTTAGAGAGGCCGAGTTTGCTGGGAAGAGAGGGAGCGAGAGTCAACTCCGTTCCTGCAGCCCAGCAGCAGCGGGTCAGGAGACGCGACTGAAAAATCACACAATGTAGAATATCAAGAAAATATGCAGGCTATCTGCAAATAAATCTACCCAAATATTTCTGTGGTCACGGGTAGGAAAACTTGATATGGTGAAGACGTCAGTTTTCTTCAAATTGATACATAGCTTTGTGGCAATTCCAAAAAATCCCAAAGCGTTTATGTAAAACTTCACAAACTGATTCTGAAATTTATACGGAAGAAGAAAAGGTCGCAACAGCTACCACACTCCCACAGAGGAGGAAAAACTTGCGGAGGGGCCCTTGCCTTGTCAGATGCAATGGCTTATTATAAAATTAGATCATTAATACAGGGTCGTATCTGGACAGGGATAAATAAATAACTTTGAAAAAAAATCGTCAGCCTAGCATTGAATTACCAAACACACAGACACTTGGGGTAAAGCCTGCAGGTCTGCAGTGAGAAGCTGGATTGTCGGGTAACCAGTGCAGGAGCACTTAGCTGCCGCGTGTGAAATGGTGTCCCTACCTCACAGCCGCCTCAGAAACCCGCTCCTGCCAGACTAAAATCAAAGCATGGAAAGCAGAAATGATGTCAACTTCTAAAAAAAAAAGAATACTTTCATGAGCCGGGGTGGTGAAGAATGTCTCCAACTAGACACGCATAGCTCAAGAGGAGAGATTGGCAGGTTTGACTACATTAAAATTATAAACCAGTGTGCCTGAAAGACACCACAAAGCGAGAAGACAAGCCACAAGCTTGGAGAAGGTATTTGCAACACGCCTATCCAAAGCAGCGGAGACAGTGTGTATGTGTACTCCATGCAGTATACACAGTATGTAACAAGCACGTGCATATAATATATAGTGCTATATATATATAAAATCTCCAAACATCATATATAACCAAACACACACATAATCAGGTATTTTCAATAGAGGGACAAAACTAGAAGCAGACAAATTACGGAAGCGGAAAGCAAATCGGCCAATAGCATCTGCAAAGCCGCCCAGCCCCCAGCAGTCAGGACAATGCCAACCCGACCACGGGGAGGTGCCAGCTCGGCCCCAAGCACGTGGAGCACTGGTGGGGACACGGACAGCGGGAGCTCCCCTGCTGCTGAGGGTGAGAACTGGCACGACCACGTCAGAGAGCACTGTGGCATTATCTGCAAGACTTAGAAGTGACCTCCCCTGCCGCCGAGTGTGCGCGCCTTGGTACATGGCGCACCTCACACGTACGCCCCAGGAGACACGGGGGATTGCCCTGAAGCGCCCGTTGTGATGGTAAATATGGCGGCAGGTAAATGGATAGGACCCTTCCCTCCCCTCAGGGATGGAGTCTCCCTCCCACCCGCTGAATCCCGATCAGCCACGGGAGTGGCTTTGGCTGGTGGACATCAGCACACGTGACACAAGCATGGGGGCTTGGCCACTTCCTGTGCTTGGAACCCTGAGTCCTCTCCCCCCCTAAGGAAGCTGAGCCTCCTGGAAGACAAGAGGCCAGCAGGTGGAGAACCGAGGTGCCCTCGCCGACTGCTGTCCACCTGTGTGAGGCCATCCTAGGTCACGCAGTCCCTCAGCCACCAGCCAGGTTCCAGTGCACAGGAGTGCTCAGCTGCCATCAGCCAAGCGGGCCCAGTCACAGCTCCTCAGTGGCCCAAGGACTCGTGAGCGACATAAACTGGTTGCTGTTTAGACCCACTAAGTGTTGGGGTGGTTTGTTATGCAGCAAAAGCTGACAGATACTGTGAAAAACTGAAATCCTCACCAATGTCCACTGGGAGAAATCAGCGCCTCGTGGTCTGCAGAGTGAAATACTCTCCTGAAGTGAAAGCAAATGAACCAGGACCATAAACAGACAAATCTCACAAATACTGGTTAAATAAAGAAAAGCAAATTACACAAGATTACATGGAGTCCAGGACCACTGATACACGACTTGTCATCTTGAAGCAATGATTCCAGTGGTGTAAACCCTCCAGCCGGGACAATCTTGGGCTGCCCACACGAGGTCACTGAAGGCAGCCATGGGAGGGGATGCTCGTGTCTGGCTGTCCCGAGCCTGCACCAGTCCCCATGGCAACCCCCTCGTCGCTTCTCCTCCGCCCCTGCCCCACTCAGCAGCACTTGAAATTGAATGGGTTGGATGGTTCAGAATGAAGCCTGGAGAGCTGAGAACAGTATTACAAACCTTAGATTAACTGGTGGAGAACAGTGCCTCAAAAAGCAGTCTCCTCTTAAAACTGGAAGAGGGCACCACACACCTATTAGAATGTCAAAAATCCAAAACACTGACGACACCAATTGCTGGCTAGGATGTGGAGCACAGGAACTCTCATTGCTGGTGGGAATGCAAAGTGGTACAGCCACGTTGCAAGACAGTTTGGCGGTTTGTTACAAAACTATAAATACTCTCACCCTGTGATCCAGCAATCCCACTCCTTGCTTTCTACCAAAATAAGTAGAAAATTTGTATCCACACAAAAACCTGCAGACAGTTGTTTGTAGCAGGTTTATACACAACCGCCAAAACCTGGAGCCACCAAGATGTCCTTCAGTGGGCAGGTTATGATAAGTAAACTGTGGTCCGTCTAGACAACGGAATGTTGTTCAGCAAGTGAGCTCTCAAGCCATGAAAAGACATGAAGACACTTAAATGGATATCACTAAATGGAAGAAGCCAATCTGACAAGGCTACACACTGTATGATTCCAACTCTATGACGTTCTAGAAAAGGCAAAACTGGCGACAGTAAAAAGATCAGTGGTTGCCAGGGGTTAAGAAAGAGGCAGGGAGAAACAAGTGGAGGACAGCGGATTTTTAGAGAGTGAAGCTACTCTGTATGACACCATAATGCTGGACACACGTCATTGTGCACTTGTCAAAACCCGCAGAATGTACAACACCAAGCATGAAGCCCAGTGTAAACTAGGGACTTTGGTGGTGATGACGTGTCCATGTAGTTTCATTGATTGTAACAAAAGTACCATCTGGTGGGGATGTTGGTAGTGGGGGAGGCTGTGTGTGGGGGGGGTCAGAGGTGTGTGGGAAATCTTTGTACCTTCCTCTCAATTTTGCTATGCACCTAAAACTGCTCTAAAAAACTAAGTCTAGGGCCGGCCCCGTGGCTTAGTGGTTAAGTGCGCGCGCTCCGCTATCGGCGGCCCAGGTTCAGATCCCAGGTGCGCACCGACGCACCGCTTCTCCGGCCGTGCTGAGGCCGCGTCCCACATACAGCAACTAGAAGGATGTGCAACTGTGACATACAACTATCTACTGGGGCTTTGGGGAAGAAAAAGGAGGAGGATTGGCAATAGATGTTAGCTCAGAGCCAGTCTTCCTCAGCAAAAAGAGGAGGATTAGCATGGATGTTAGCTCAGGGCTGATCTTCCTCACAAAAAAAAAAAAACAAAAAAAAAAACCAAAGTCTATTTTTTAAATAATGGATATGGGGTCCACTGAAGGCAGGCGTGGGAGAGGATCAGAAGAGGGTGACTAAGGTCTGAGAAGGGCCCCCACACCCTGCCCTCTTGAAATTAAAACCCACTCTGCGGACAGGGGGTGAGGGGAGGGATTTTGGCTGGAAAGGGACCCTTCTGCTCTGGGACCACCAAACTCACTTAGGGGCACTGGAGCAGGATGGAGAGAAGGTCACCAACATGCCCCCACCCTGCAGCAGCCATGGCCCAGGGCGGTGGCTACCCCGGGGGTCCCAGCCCCTGGTTTAGGGGACAAGGAAGTGGTGAGGGGGCTCTGGAGGCACAAGACTTGGAGACCCCCTGGGGAGGGTGCGAACGGTGGACCTCATGACGGGAGACCTTGGCAGGACCGTGGCCATCAGCAGTGGGTAACAGCACTCGGTGATGTCCAGGGCTGGCGGGGGATCTCCTCAGCAGCTGAGGTCCTCCGCTGATGCCAGAGCCCTCTGGTAGCCCCTGGGAACCTAGGAAATGGGGAGGAGAATCTCAGATTAGCCAGGTTCAGCTCCTAAGGTGACCATGTTTATAACCAAAAGTGACAGAGTCACAGTGAACGGAAGAACAAGATTTCTGCCATCACTGGGGCCCGGGTTCCTTGTTAATTGGTCTGAGGTGGGGACCCGGCATCAAAGTTTTTAAAAGCTCCTCAGATGACACTGTGAACAGCCCGAGTGAGATCCCTGATCTTGGTGGAGCAACTAGGGCGACGCCCCCCACATAGCAGGGGCTCAGAAATGTGAGGCTCCCCCCTTCTCCCGCCCTGGGCGACCTGCACGGCTTTTCCAGCACCAATAGGTTCCTTGGGAGGTCTCCAAGGGTTGGTCCAAAGGAAGTCCTCCTCTGCAGGCTTCCAGCACTCTGGTGTCCTTCTAGAAAAGGGGAGGGAAAGAGAAACATTCCAGGTGGGTCTGGACTGGGAATCAGTATTTTTTAAAATGTTCATTCATTTATTCAAGTATAAGAGATGGGGATGCCGGTGCAATTTTAAATAGACCTGCGGCTGTGTGCCCCCCCGAGCACCAGAGGGAAGCGAGTGGGGCCGATGGTCCCCTCCACACCAGCAGCCTGGGAGGGCAGGCTGAGTCCCCCAGAGGGAGGGAAACAGGGAGACCTGGAGCCTGGGAAGGAGACTCTGGCTTCCTGGGAGCGGCCGGTCCCTGCGGGAGGTGGGAATCGGGGCAGGAGCTGGCGGTTCCTTGGGAAAGCCGGGGGCTCAGGACCGCCGCTGTGCTGTGTGAGGCCCTTCTGCCCTGAGGGCTGCTTTCCTGGGTCTGGGGTCTGGGTTCTGAGAGCTGGGTTTCTTTTCCTTTGGGAGGAGTGTGGGTGTGGGAGAGAGAGGTGAAGTGGGGGAAGAGAGAGGGAGACAGAGGCGCCGGGGGCAGGGAGAGAATGCGGCAGGGCCGGTGGTCCCACCGGGCCTGCCTAGCCCCACTGCCTCCCTTGAGGGCCCTGACTTTAACCTCTAATTCAGAAATTCGCATCCTTGAGAAATGTTACCCGCGAAGGGACAGACAGATGCACAAAAGTGAGCCGTTCAGGGCGTCTGTGGTGGCGGCCCTTCCCCGGAGCCCTCAGAGCACCCCTTACGCACGTCTGGCACTTTGGTAATTCCACCGGGCACAGGAAGGACCAAGGGCCGTGATGGGATGCGTCCAGGGCCACACGGCTCGGAGGGTCCCGGTTCTACTGCTCAGAGCCACATGGCCGCAGGCAAGTCAACGCTCTTGGTGTCTTGGTTTCTTCATCTGTAAAATGGGGGTAACGATGCTGATCTCAGGGGTTACCTGAAGAATCATGTGAGGGTGTGTTTGTACGGGCCCACGGTAAGCAAGGCTGTTGTTGTCATTGTTATCTTTTTACTGGAAAAGGCCTTGACAGGAACGACTATGTGCACTGGGCAATAATCTACCCATCACACCCCCTTTGCAGATGCCGTGCTCCCTCCTCTGCCTGGTGAGCTCCTACTCACTCTTCAGGACCCACTGTGAATTGCCCCTCCTGTAAAGCCTTTCCTGGCCGCACGGCCCCCTCTCTGGGTCCCCACCTCACTCTCTCCACCTCACTCTTCACACCAGATTGTCACTGCCTGTTTACCCGCCAGGCTCCTCCTGCCCGCCGTGAGCCCCTGGAGGCCCGGGGTGGGGCTCCTCCTCCCTCTGTGCCATGCCCAGCACTGGGCCGGCACCCAGGCAGCGCAGCTCCCTGAGGAGTGACCCTCCCATGAAGATGGTCGGCAAGCAGGCAGACATCTTCCCCCGGGGTTGGGGTTTTGGAGAGGGTCCCAGCTTCCCTGGGACATAGGGGCAGGTGTGTCCTGCGAGGTTGGGAAAGGCCTTTGACCCGCGTGGAGGAAGACCTGGGGAATTTCTGCACAGAACAGAATGTTCTTCTCTTCCCAGAAATCCCTTAAGCTCCTCTTTCCTGGGCTGTATGTTTTTTGCCATGAGTTATTGTATATTTTTTCCACGGAGGATGGGCCAGGCGACTATCTGTTGGATTTTCTGCCGCAGAGGACTTGGCCAGCTGCTCGTGTTAACTGTGTTTGCCAAATGCATGTTTTCAGCTCCTGCTCTGAACCACCACTCACGTTCTGGGTGGGCAGTGGGGGCCTTGGCATCTTCAGGACGAAGCATGTGCAAAGTGACCTCAGCCCCTCCTTGTGGCCGAGGCCTAGAGAGGACAGGTGGGTTGGGGAGGGCAGAACCCAGACCCCACCTGAGGCTCCCAGTGCCCCCCTAGGAGGGCATTTCCATGGGGCCCGGCGCTGGTCCGAGGGTAGGTGGGGGCGGCTCCCTTCTCCAGGAGGCAGGCTGAGGCTGGGCCTGGCCAATGTCCAATGAGGCTGCTGCACGCCACAGACCCTCTCGTCCCTGCGTCTGTGACACTCTGCATGTCTCACCAGTGGTTTCTTTATTTGACTTGCACGAGGGCCCTTGGCCTGTAGCTGGGGGAACAAAAATGACACTGGGATTCGGGGCCGACAATCAACGGCAATCAGGATTGTCTGCCTGTGGGTCAGGCTGAGAATCTAGCTCTGAACCCAGGAGGCTGGGGGGCCCTAAGGGCAGGCAGTGGGTCAGATAGTGTCCCCCAAAATCCATGTCACCTGGAACCTCGGGGTGTGACCTTATTCGGAAATAGGGTCTATACAAATGTAATTAGTTAAAGATCTGGAGATGAGACCATCCTGGATTATCCAGATGGGCCCTAAATCCAATGCCTGGTCCTTTTAAGAGACACAGGGAAGACAGAGAGGTGAAGACAGAGGAGAGACTGGGGCGATGCAGCCACAACCAGGGACGCCTGGAGCCCCTAGGAGTGGGGAGAGGTGGGAAGGAACCCCAAAGGGGGCCCGGCCCTGTGACCCTTGACTTAGACTCCTGGCCTCCAGACTGTGAGAGAAGAAATTCCTGTCGTTTTAAGCCCCCATTTGTGGCCGTTTGTTTTGGCAGCCCTGGGAAACAGTCCAGGACAACTGCTGTGTCCAGTCCCCCTGGACGCCGGGCCCAGGGGAGCCCCGGCGGCGGCAGTGGAGGCGACGCTGAGCCAGCCATCGGCCATGGGGGAGGGAAAGGTGACGGCCCCCCATGCTGACCTCAGGAGTGACGGCGGAGCTGGCCCTGCGGCCTCCCGGGGGTCCTCCCCACTTTGCTTCCCGCGGCTCACGTCTGTCTGCGCGGGAGGCGTGGGGTTGAAGCGGCCGTGGTGCAGGTGGTGGTAGTAGCAGAAATGACTCGGGTGATTTTGCACACTGTTACTGTCCTGTCTACGAGTGCTCATGGCATTAGAAGTCGGAGCGTGGTGCATGCACCAGGAGGGGCACGAGGGCCCCTGTGCTGGTCGCCACCTGCTCTTGGCCTGGGTGACATGGGAGGGTTGTCCGTGACAGTTCACCCAGCCATACACCTGTGATAGGCGCCCTTGGCTGCAGCATGCTGCGCGTCAGAGAGAAGATGTTTGTAGAAAGAGCCTGTCACGTCCACAGGGCGACGTGCCTGCGTCCCCCATGCTCCTCCTTGTCGAACACGGGCTCAGGGCCCTGACTCCACATCGGCCATGGGTGGGGCCCTTCCCTCCTCGGAGCCTCAGTTTACACATCTGCCAAGTAGGAAGAGAAACAACCCCACCCCAGCGCGTGGAGGAGACCGGGAGTCTGAAATCGAGGTGCACCCAGTCCCGGCTGGAGTTCGGGGGTGTGTCTGTCTTTGTGGACTGCCTCTCCCGGGAGCCCCCAAGCTCCGACACCCTCCAGCTCAAAGCGCAGCCTCCCCCCTCCTCTGTGGGTGCTTTTTGGTACGAGGAGCCAGGGACATTGAGCCCAGTGCCCCCTGCACAGAATCTCAACCTCCTAACCTCCTACAGCCGCGAGACACGGCGCGGGCCCTCTGGTCTAACTCCAGGTTGGTGGAGACACTTGCTGGCTTTGGGACGGGGGGGAGGCTCCCCTCTCGGACCCCTGGGTCTCTCACCTATAAAATGATGATGGAGAATGAGATGAACGTGTGTCAGAGCACCAAGAAGCGGATGGGCTCCAAAGAGTGCCCTGAGAGGCTGCTCTGTGTCACACAGGTGAGACGGTGGGGGGTCCCCACACCCCGGCTCCGGGGACCCCTGCCAGGCGCTGGGCCGGGGCCGGCTGGGTGCTGCAGAGATGCACCAAGCAGCACAGGGAACGTGGAGCAGAGTAGACGCCCCCTTCTCTCCCCGTCGTGTGAGGCAGACAGGAGACAGGGGATGGGCAGAGAAGGGGACAGAAACCCCGCCTGGGGACTGCGAGGCTTCACCAAGGAGGCGGGGGTTCAGTGGGGCCTTGACTGTGCGGGACGTGTCGATGTCTCCCGCCTCCCTAAGCTTGCTCAGCTCCCTGAGTATCGTCCACGCGACCTGGACTTGGGGCTCGACCCAGGGGAGGCTCTCGGGACATGTGTTGATGGACAGGGGAGCCGTGAGGGAGCCAGCAGGTGAGAAGGGAGGAGAGGGGAAGTGGACTCTGGCCGAGGTTCGGGAACATGGTAGTTGTAGGCCGTGACAGAGTGCAGGCCACAGGGAGGCCAGTCAAGCAGGCTGCCGGGTGGGAGGGTTTTGAGTGTGAGCAGCTGCTGGCCAGACCCCAGGCGTCATCCCAGAGCACGGGCGACTCGCTGGCCTTCCGTCCTCGACAGCCTCCCCACGGCCTCAGAGGATACACATCCAGCAGGAGCCGGGCTGCGGGGAGGTACCGTGTGGCAAATACTCTTTTAAAGACAATACTTGGCGATGGCAAATGTGCACTGAGTTAGGCCCTCCTGCTGGTGGAGGAATAAACTGGTAGAACTTTCTAGAAAGCGGGTTCATTCTCTGTGTCAAGGTTTAAAAGAGCTTATTATATTCACTGACCCTGCAAGTACTCTTTTTTTGGTTTGTTTTACTGAGGTATAATGACATACAACATTACATTAGTCTCAGGTGTACGTTATAATGATCTGATGTTTGTATACACTGTGAATGATCACAATAAGTCTAGTTAACACCCGTCACCACACATGGTTACAAATTTCTTTTCTCGTGATGAGAACTTATAAGAAGATCTACTCTCCTAGCAACTTTTAAATACACAATATAGTATTATTAGCTATAGTCACCACGCTGTATGTGACATGCCAGGACTTATTTATTTTATAACTGGACGTTTGTGACTTTCGATGACCCCCTTCACCCATTTCACATCCCGCCCCCCCCCCAACTCGGTGCCACCAATCTGTCCTCTGTATCTCTGAGCTTGTTCTGTTATTTTGGTGGGGGTTGTTTTTGTTTTTTAGATTCCACATATAAGTGAGATCATATGGTATTTGTGTTTCTCTGTCTAACTTATCTCCCTTAGCGTAATGCCCACGTTGTTGCAAATGGCAGGATGTCCTTCCTTTTATCACTGAATAATATTCCATTGTATATGTATATACACGCACACCACATCTTCTCTACGCCTTCATCCACTGAAGACACTTATGTTGCTCCCATGTCTTGACTATTGCGACTACTCTTATCAGACTACATCTCAAAGAAATTATCACAGATGCTCACAAATATTCACATCCAGGAACACCCATCACAGTGTTATTGACACTGGCACCCTATGCAACAATGTGGGATTGATGGAATAGATTATAATACCCACATGGACTAGATGATACGTACCTACTTAAAGCGTGCTTCTGAAAACGATTGACGCAAGGGCAAGTGGTCACCGTGCGACGTACGTAAGTCAATCAGCAGAATGCACGACCGGAACGTGAGCCCCCGCTGCACACTCCTGCTCGTGGCCCTGGGTTCTCAACCCCTCCTTTGTCTTCCCACTCTGCTCTGTGTCTCGGAGAAGCCCTCTTCCAGCCGTGCTCAGCTGATGGGAGAGCAGCGGGTGGGAGGCGGGGGGAGGCCAGTGTCTCTCCACTCAGTGACCCCAGCTCCGGCTAGCAGACCCTAGAGCTCCAGAAATCCCAGTTCCCCTTCTGCCCCCCGGAGTGACAGCGGCTCCCTGCCCTGCTTTTCTGTGCTTCCCTCGCCTCTGTGACCAGGGCCTTCTGTTATTCACCTGTTTGAACTGCTACAGTAGTTTTTGGTTTCTATTTCATTTTTCTTTTTACTTTTTATTCTGAAATAATTACTGATTTACAAGAAGTTGCAAAGATAGTACAGAGAGGTCCCATGTTTCCATCATCAGTTTCCCCCAACGCTGGCGTCTTCTGTAAGGACGGTAAGATGTTGAAACAAGAAACATGACGTTCGCACAGCGCGTGCATAGATCCGTGTCGTCTATCGTGAGTGCAGGTTCCCCCGACCACTGCGATCACCCGTCTCCACCAGCACAGCCGTCTCCTAAGTCACGCCCGCCTCCCCGGCCCTGACCCCCCGCACGCGAGAATCCGGTGTCCATCTCTGTGGTTTTGTTGTTCCAGGAGGGTTGTACAAACGGATCATACAACACGTGACGTGGTGGGATTGACCTTTTTTCTCAGCACAGCGCCTTGATCCCCACCCAGGACGTTGCCTGTGCCGACGGTCTCTTCCTCTTGTTGTGAGCGGCATCAGCGGTAGGGCTGGGCTGGATGGACACACCGCGGTTGGCTTAACCATTCACCGAGGACGTTTGGGTATTCCCAGCTTTGGGCTATTACCAAAAAGAAGCTGCCGTGAATTACTTATGTAGCGTTTTGTGTGGACGTTAAGTCTTCATTACTCTGGATGAGCGCCTAGGAGTGCAATGGCTGGGTCACACGCGCGTGTTCAGTTTAGTTCTTCGTTTTTTTTTAAGAAACTGCCAAATCGTTTTCCAGAGTGGCTGCACCATTTTACATGTCCTGACAGGATTTTGACTCGTGCACATACCTAGAGGAAAAACACAAAAACGATTGTTCTCTTTGGTTGGCATAGTCAAATACAGTTTTTATTCCTTACGTGTATATTTCTGTCTCCCATATTTTATGGAGTACACATATATTTTCTAATCAGAAACAAAGTAAATTATGTAAAAATTATTTGATAGCATGAGAAAATTCTCATGAAATCGTATATTTTAAAATGAAGATACTGCAAGGCCTGTCAGTATGATCTTACCTACATAACACACCACCCATGCACACTCAAGCTCACACACACACACACAGACACACACTCAAGACTCAAGACCAGAGGATAGTAACCCAGACGTCAACAAGGACCCACCCTGACTGTAGGGTAGGGCTTAGGGTCGGCGTTTCCTGGGGCTGCCGTATAAACCACCACAAACTCCCTGACTTAAAACAGCAGAAACTTGTTCTCTCCCAGTTCTGGAGGCCAGAAGTCCAAACCCAGGTGTGGGCAGGGCCGGGCTCCCTCCGGAGGCTCTAGGGGAGGCGCCTTCCTGCCTCTCCCAGCTCCCGGGGGCTCCAGAATTTCCTGGCTTGCGGCTGCATCCCTCTAGTCTCTGCTCCGTCTTCCCGTGGACTTCTCCTTCTCCTCTGTGTGTCTCTTACAAGGACACTCGTCATTGGATTTAGGGCCCATCCAGATAATCCAGGACGATTGCACATTGAGATCCTTAACTAAATGACCTCTGCAAAGTCCCTTTTTCCAAATAAGTCCATATTCACAGGTTCTGGGGGTTAGGATGTAGACACACATTCTTGGGGGCCATATTCACCTACTATGAGGGTGCCACTTAAAAAAATTCTGCATACTCTTTGCTTCTTTCTAAATTATCCACAATGAGAATGGATAAGTTTCATTATTAGATGCAATCAGCAATACATAATACAAATAGTAAGTGCGTTGCATTAAAAAAACAGTTATTTTTCTCAACTTGAGAGAGATCCAGAAACAGAAAAGGAGAGACAGTTGACAAGGAGGGTGACAGAGTGGGTGAGACCCGTCCTCGGCGTGCAGAAGTGCCCGTGCCTCACCCTCCCTCCCCGCCCGTCACAGAGGGCTGGACACCGCCCGAGTGAGCGGCTGTGTCAGCGTGTCGGGGTGACATCACCACACAGGCATTTCCGGAGCCTGCGGGGACAGGCTGGGGGGTCCAGCGGCCCCAAGAGGATGGGGAACCGCGGTCGGAAGGCTGTGACAGCTGTTTACTGGGCACCGTCTGGGCAGCACTGTGCAGACGCCTCGCCGGTCACTCGTGGCCCCACTGGGTGAGGTCAGCGCCCTCCCCCCCTTTACAGGCGAGGAACCGGCGTCTCAGACAGTTGGATGGTTTGCTCAAGGCTCACAGCTCTGAGTGGCAGAGCTGTGGCTTGCACGGGGCACGTGGTCTCAACGACACTTTCCAACGCAGACTTTGGCTGAGTATAGACTGGAAAGCATGTCCCTTTGCCTGTCCCAGGTGTATACAGTGGTGCTCAAAAAATGTTCCTGGACCCTGTCTCCTCGAAGGCAGGGCTCATGTCTGTGTCCCACCCCGAGGAGGAGGGACCCCTTGGGGTGGTGACTGAAGGGGCAGGGGCAGGGGCAGGGGCATGCCCACCGAGGCAGGGTGGGGGGGCGGCGGTGCTCTGAGCTGCAAATTTATGCCCCAACGGTGCCGCCCACTCACTCTGTGGTTTGGGCACCTTTCATGCCCTCCCTGGGCCTCAGTTTCCCCACCTGTGCAATAGAGGCAATGCTCTCTCAGGGCCCCCCAAGCTCTGTTCCTCTGGTCTGTGATGACAAATGGGCTCGTTGGTGGCCCCAGTCTTCCGGAAGCAGAGGTCAGCATGAGCTCTCGGCATCCCAGGCCCCCCCCAGGGCCCAGCTGGAGGCGGTGCGCCTCTCCCCTCCCCCGCTTCCCTCCGGAAAGAACCCCAGGACCGCAAGTCTGGGAAGAACTCTTGTCCTGGCCCCGGAGACCCGCCTCGGGGACCAGGACTGTCTGCCGGACGAGACAGTGCCTGGAGTGCAGACACTGACACACACCCATCAGAACATGCACCGCACACGCATACACGCAATGCACACACGTGCGTGCACGCACACATCACACACAATGCACGCACACAATGCACACACATGGACTTGTACACCCAGACAAAGCAATACACACTTACCACATTAACACGTACACACACCACACACATGCACACACACACACATTGCTCTAAAATAACTATTAAAAGTTAGGCCTTCGATACATATCAGAAGGCAATCTGTAAAAGAAAATGTTGTCCCGATTCCCACCACCGCAGTGCACACTTTGGAGAATTTCCTCCCAGATTCTGGCAGAGGATGAGTAGGCATCTATGCTTGCTAACTTTTACAAACATGGCATCACACAGCCCCCCAGGCTCGTACCTCTGTTCTCACTCCTGGAGGCACGGGGGATGCCCTCTCACGGCCACCGCGCGGAGACTGCAGGCTGCCCGGCCCGCGGCGCACGGCTCCTCACGCGACCCGCCATGTGGCGCTGAAGTCGCTCCGATTTGTCCGTGTCGTGAAAGCGCTGTGGAGGCACCCACAGCCGAATGTTTGTGCGAGGCCTTAATTGTTTCCTCGGGATGAACTCCCGGGCGCCGCGGAGCCCGTCATGGGCTGCGTTTGGCCTGCACGAGAATCTCTCCCTGTCTGCCTGTCTGTCCGGCTCTCCCCCGCCGCCCCCGAAGCGCCCAGCACAGCTCAGAGCACAGCGGGGCTCCCGGACGGGGTGGGCGGGCAGCACCGGGCCTGAAAGCGCCCTCAGTTTTGCACAAGGGGCCACGTGGCTCCTCGCACTGCACGGTGCTGCCACTGACCCACCGCTGCCTGCACCTGAGGCCGGCACGTCCTGAGCGACCGTCCCCCTGGCCTGTACCAGCGCTGTGAAGGGCCACTCTGCTGGGGACGATCCCCACAGGGCCCTGTCCATGGAAACATCCTTCCAGTGGATTCCGGGGAGAATTCCTCCCCATGGTATGGCCGCAATGCTGCTCACGGAGCCCAGGTCCGGGCTCCTGGCGAGGCCGAGACCACCCGGGGCACAGCTGTGTGCCCAGGAGCAGGGACCCGAGGGAGGGCCCGGGAGGCCGGACGTGGGGCAGAAAGGCTGGTATCAGGCCCTACCCTGCGCAATAACCAGCCTGGGGACCCCAGGATGGACATCCCCCACCTAGGGTCCCACGGGGTAACTGTGGCCGAGGACGGACCTGAGCCGAGCCTGTTGGGGTGGTGGCGGGCGGAGGGAAGGGACTCCACGCAGAGGGAACAGCCTGGGGAGAGGCCTGGAGGTGGGAAGCGGCCGGCCCAAACCTTGGGGGTGGTGGGCAGGTGACGGGAATGGGATGACAGAGGCCCACTTTGGTCGTAGCATTAGGCCCTTTATTGCCAGTAAAGGAGGTTCGATTTTTTTTAATTGTGGTAAAATATATATAACACAAAATTTACCTTTAAATCATTTTTAAGTGTACGGTTCAGTGGTATTAAGTACATTCACACGGTCGTGCAGCCCATCACCACCATCCATCTCCAGAACCTCATCTTCTCAAACTGAGACTCTGTCCTCGTTAAACAACAACTCCCATTCCCCGCCTCCCGGCCCCTGGCACCCCCATTGGACTGTCCGTCTCTACGGATTTGACTCCTCTAGGGCCCTCCTGTAAGAGGAATCATCCAGTGTTTGTCCTGTTGTGACTGGCTCATTACACTCAGCATGCTGTCCTCAAGGTTCATCCATGTTGCAGCGTGAGTCAGAATTCCCTTCCTTTCTAAGGCTGAATAATATTCCACTGCGTGGATGGACCACATTTGCCTTATTCATTGGTCTGTTGATGGACAGTGGGCTGTTTCCGTGTTTTAGCTTTGTGAATAATGCCGCTGCGAACACGGGTGTACAACTATCTGTTTGAGACCCTGCTTTCAGTTCTTTCGGGTCTATGCCCGGAAGAGGCACTCACGGATCGTATGGTAACTCTATGTTTAATATTTTGAGCAATTGCTCATGCTGTTTTCCGCAGTGGCTACACCATTTTTACATTCCCATCAACAGTGCACAAGAGTTCCAATTTCTCCACGTCCTCTCCAGCTCTTGTTTTTTCTGTTTTTTGTTTTTATAATAACCATCCTCATGGGTGTGAGGCGGTATCTCATTGTAGTTTTCATTTGCATTTCCCTGATGACTAGTGATGTTGAGCATCTTTCCTTGTGCTTATTGGCCATCTGTATGTCTTCTTCAGAGCAAGTCCATTCAAGTCCTTTGCCCATTTTTTAATTGTATTGTTTTGTTGTTGTTGTTGTGTTATAGGAGTTTTTTCTGCATATTCTGGATGTTAACCCCTTATCAGATACATGATTAGCAAATATTTCCTCCCATTCCACGGGTTGGCTTTTGACTCTGTTGATTTAGTCCTTTGATGCACAAAAGATTTCCATTTTGATGAAGGCCTGTGCTTTTGGCGTCATATCCAGGAAATCATTGGCAAACCCAGGGTCATGAAGCTTTTCACTTAAATTTTCTTCTAAGAGTTTTATAGTGTTAGCTCTTACATTTAGGACTTTGATCCACTTTGAGTTAATTTTTACATATGGTGTAATGTAAGGGCCCAACTTCATTCTGTTTCATGTGGGTATACAAAGTTTTTTAAAGCAATTTTTAAAGTATATGCTGATTAGAAAAGCAGTTAGTAAACATTTCTTGTGGAAATGTGACGAATATAGAAAACAGCCAAAAGAGAAAATTAAAACCACTCACCATCTACTGGGAAATGATAATTTAAACATTTCCTTCAGAAAACACTGCATGTGTGTGTGCGTGTGTGTGTATGTGTGCGTGTGTGTGTATGTGTGTACATGTTTGTCTGTATGCGTGTGTACATGTGTATATGTGTGTATGTGTATGCGTGTATGCGTGTGTATGTGTGTATGCGTGTGTGTACATGTGTATATGCGTGTATGTGTTTGTGTGTACGTGTGTATGCGTACATGTATGCGTGTACGTGTGTGTACATGTGTGTGTACATGCGTGTATGTATTGTGACGCTGGAGTCACACTTTACAGACCACGTTCGAGTCTGCCTTTCTCCTTCAGCACCCGCCGAAGGTTTGCGCCGTCTTCCGCGGTCCGTGCGCCTCGCTCCCTCGCCGCCCTGAGCCCTTCGCATGGGGCCGTCTTCTTGGCTTCTCCCCCGCGGCCCTCAGTGGCTCCTTTTCCTTCCACTCGTCGCCCACGCACCCCCTTCCTGGTCTCTTACTATAAGCTGGCACTTTAGGCTGAGATAAGCTGTCAGTTTATTGTTACTTTTATTTTTCTCTCTGCTCTCCTCTATAGCGAAACTGCAGGAAAGTGATGTCTCTTGTCTCTGCTCCCTGACGCCCCTCCCCGTCTCTCTCAGACCCCACAACGAGGCTGCGCCCGGCCGCTGCCGGAAGAAGTTCAACCACCACCCGCCTCCCCGCCACGCGGTCAGCGGTCAGCGGTCAGTCAGCCCCCCTGTGACCGGCCCCCAGCACAGCCGCCCTCCCTCCCGGGACTCCTGCCTCTCACCTGACCTCTGCCCCCCGCCCCGCTGCTCCCTCTCTGTCCCCTGTGCCGTCCCTCTTTACCTGCTGTCGTGGGCTGAGCTGTGTCCCCCCAAACGTGTATGTGGAAGCCCTAACCCCAGGACCTCAGAATGTGGCTGCAGTTGGAGATGGGTCATAACAGAGATGAAGAAGGTAAAATGAGGTCACTAGGGTGGATTGTGATCCAATCTGACTGGTGTCCTTGTAAGAAGAGGAGATTAGGACACAGACACATGCAGAGGGACTACCAGGCGAGGACACAGAGAGAGGGCAGTCATCTACACGCCGAGGAGAGAGGCCTCAGAGGGAACCAACCTGCCGACCCCTTGATCTCGGACTCAGAGACTAGGTCTGTGCCGTTTACGCACTTTACATTCCCCATAGCCCTTATCACCATCGACACACGTTACACTTACTGCCCCTTCTCTGCCTCCCCAGTTGACGTCAGTGCCACAGAGCGGGGACTCAGCTCTGGTCACTGAGATGGCCCCAGGGCCACAACTGCCTTCAGCAGCTCGTAAATGCTTTTTTATTTAGTGAATGAATGGATTACACATCTTCTCCTTTAAGGATAACGTTTGACACGTTATTTTATGACTAAATTTATAATTATTCAGACCTGACTCTGCATTTAACCACCTTCAAAGGTTACTGCCCGCCCTTTACGCCACAGCCTCCCCATTACTAAACGAGTGATTTGAATCGTCTCTCAGGCAACAGGAGTTCGTCTCTAAGTGGTCTTCGTCAGGGAGAGCAGGGGGGCGCATGTTTTCTGAGCCCCCGAAGAGCGAATATGCCTGCATGTTTCCTTGACAACCTGAAGAAAGCTGACTGGGAATGAAATTCTTGGGGGCGGCGATGCTCTTCCTTCAGAATTCCACGCGTTGTCCTGTTGTTTTCTGATATTCTGGACTTCAGGGATATCTAAGCAGAAACGTGGTTTGAGAGCCCCAACCAGCATCAGACGGCAGGTCAGGGGAGGCGAGTGCAGAGCGGAGAGCCACTTCACAACTACGCGGCCCACGCGTCTGGCTCTCAGCATCCATATACATTTGGACTTCCACCCAACGACAGAACCACCTAATGACAAAACCACAAAGAAAACGTGGAAATAATCAACAATATGAAAAGACAACCTACGGAGTGGGAGAAAATATTTGCAAACCACACATCTGAGAAGGGGTTAATATCCACAAAACATGAGGAACACATACAGCTCAATAGCAAAAAAACAAATAACCCTGGGGGCGGGCCCCGTGGCGTAGCGGTTAAGTGTGCACACTCCACTGCTGGAGGCCCAGGTTCGGATCCCGGGTGCGCACCGACGCACCGCTTCTCCCGCCATGCTGAGGCCGTGTCTCCTATAAAGTGGAGGAAGATCGACACAGATGTTAGCTCAGAGCTGGTCTTCCTCAGCAAAAAGAGGAGGATTGGCATGGATGTTAGCTCAGGGCTGATCTTACACACACACACACACACAAAAAAAAAACCCAAACAATACAATTAAAAAATGGGCAAAGGACTTGAATAGACGTTTTTCCAAAGATGACATACGGATGGCCAACAGGACATGAAAAGATGCTCAACATACTAATTATCAAGGAAATGCCAATCAAAACCACAACAAGATATCACCCCACCCCTGTTCGAATGGCTATTATCCAGAAGACAAGAGATAACAAGGGTTGGCGAGGACGTGGAGAAAAGGGAACATTCGTGCACTGTTGTGCGAATGTAAATTGGTGCAGCCACTATGGAAAACAGTATTGAGGTTCCCCAAAAAATAAAAAATAGAACTACCATATGATCCAGCAATCCCATTTCTGGATATTTATCCAAAGGAAACGAGAAGAGGATCTCGAAGAGTCATCTGTACCCCCATGTTTATTGCAGCATTGTTCACAACAGCCAAGACATGGAAACAACCTGAGTGTCTGTCAATGGATGAATGGATAATGAAGATGTGGTACAGAGAGACAACGGAATATTTTTCAGCCATGAGAAAGAACAAAATCCTGCCACATGCGGCAACATGGGTGGACCTCGAGGACATTATGCCAAGTGAGATAGGTCAGACAGAGAAAGACAAATACTCTATGATCTCACTTATGTGTGGAATCTGAAAGAGCCGAACTTGCAGACACAGAGCAGAGGGCGTTACCCGGGCTGGGGTGGGGAACTGGGGAGACGTTGGTCAGAAAGTACAACCTTGCAGTTAGAATGTGGACAAGTTCTGGGATCCAAGGCACGGCACTGTGATTGAAGACAGCAATACTGTATTATACACTTGAAGGTGCTGAGAGAGCTGACCTTAAATGTTCTCACACGCACACAGGAAGGAAAAGGCAGTTACGCGAGGGGCGGAGGCGTTAGCCTCAGTAACGGCCGCTCATCCTTCCCGGCGCCCAGGGGACAACACAGACCCCATAGGCCGGCTTCAGTCTCGGCTCTGTCATGTGGCCTCCAGTGAGACAGGGTGTCCGCTTGTCCCTGAGCCCCAAGACACTTGCCGGAGACTTCTGGAAACACTGGGGAGTGGGGAAGACGGGTGGGAGGAGGGCTGCACAAGCAGGTGGAGGAAGCGCCAGCAAACTGTGGATTTACTGACAACAGGGTCCATTTCTAGTCCAGGCTGTGGTGGCCCGGGAAGGTGCAAGGGACACAGGCCACACGGGGTGTCCAGGGGACGCCCAGGGGGCACCGTGAGTCCAGGGGCGATGGCTGACCCAGTCGGGGGCAGGCGATGCCTAAGCAGAATATGGAAAGAGGAGGAAGAGTTTTCGATGCCAAGGAGAGTGGACAGGGCCTCCCGGGGGCAGAGCAGGGGGATAGCAGAGGCCTGGAGGGGAAGGCAGACATGGCACTGCAGGAGCCTGCGAGGTTGGGGAGCCTCAGGAGGAAGGACGGAGAGGCCTGAGCCCCGCCACACACCACGAGGGCCGGGCTGGGGGCCCGGCTCGGGCCTGCAGGGAAGGGGCGCGGGGAGGGGCATGCCTCAGGGCTGAGGTCACCCAGGACGGCTGCAGCCAGAGCAGGAGCAGAAGTGCTGCGTCTGCACCACGCGGGCGAGGCCGGGGGACCAGAGCGGGGCGGGCCAGGCCAGGGCGCCACGGGGAGAATCAGGGACGCAGGAGGACTGCAGGGGCCCCCGCTGCTCTGGATGGGCCCGCCGCGGGCTCACGCACTCGCCGCCGCCTCCTGCGTCTTGCCTGGCGGGCTGCAGCAAACACGTCCACCTGAAGCACTAAGGTGAAAGGGCGTGGAATCTGCACCTCAAGGTGCCACACAAGTGCTGAGCCCGACGCCGGGCACTGTCCTCTCCCAGCTCCAGCCTCCCCTCCGCCCGCGCAGCGGCCAACGGCTTCCTTTCAGGACACAGTCAGCCCACTCTCAGCGCCCCAGCAGCCCCAGCACGCTTAGAATCAGAGGCAAGCTCCTCACCAGGCAGCGGCCTCACGGAGCCCACCTCTCCAGCCCCACCCTCCCAGGCAGGCGCGCCCCCGCCCACACTCCATCACAGAGACCCACCTTCAGGCTGTTCAAGGCCGGCCCACCCTCCCTCCTGGGGTGTCATCTCCCCTCCTCCAGGGACTGGGACATTCAGGACATGCCCAGTGCTAGTGGGTGGGCGGGTCACGCCCCCAGCAGTGCCCTCTGGCTGGGCCTTCGGCGAGAATCCCTCTCCAGGCCTGTGTCTGGTCCAGGGCAGCACCGCTCCAGCCATGGGCACTCTGCTGGGAGCCCCGGCTTCTGGGAGGCAGCTGGGCCACCACCAACCGGCTGTGCCTTGAGCAGCAGGCTCTATCTCTCTGCACCTCCGCTCCCTTGCTGGACCACGCTTACAACTAACAGCCACCTGGCAGCCTACGGACAAAGGACCCACCAGACGGGAATGCAGGTGTGTGGGGGGGACAGAGTGCTGCTTGTCGGCCCACGGGGTCGGGGAGAAGGAATGTGGACAGCGATAGGCGGCCTTCGAGGGGAGGCTGCTCTCACAGCCCTGTCCTGGGTCCAGTGGGGCGGTGGGGGCAGTGCCTCTGGCCCACCCCCGTAAGCCTCGAATGTGGAGTCGTTAAAGAGCCAGCATCCTCGGTGGCGGCTGTGCTCGCAGGAAGGTTGTGGATTTTCCTGGTTTCCCAGCTCCCTCCAGGGCTAGTTCCCACCCACCCTCGGGCTGTGCCTCCACCTATCTGACCCCTCACTTCACCCTGCCTCAGGTGGGGTCCCCAGCAGCAGGCATGAGCCTGGCTTTGGTCACTGTGGGGTCAATGTGTGGGGCTGTCCCTACCCTTAGGACATGCACGCCCAGGACTTCAAGGGTGTAGGGGCAGCACGTCTGCAGCGCACCCTCAGACGGCTCAGAAGGAAACGTGCGGGTGAGAGACAGACACTCAGGGAAGCAGGGGCAAGCACATGTATTCTTTGGGTTATTCTCGGAGCTTTTCTCTAAGTCTGGAATGATCTCAAAATAACAAGTTCAGAAAATGCGGGAGTAGGTGGCCTCACTGAGGAGGAACGTAGGGGAAGAAGGGCCTGGGTGCGGAGACCGGGACCCGGCCCTCCAGCGCGGGAGGAGCGGCCGCGCAGGTGAGCAGGGGGCCCAGGGCATGGAGAGCTCAGGGGACAGTGCCGGCCTCGAAGCCTGCAGAGCCCTGCCACGCTGGCAGGAAGTCGGGGTGAAGAGAGCATCCAAGCTGCACCTCACTGGGGTGCCAGACAGGTTTGGTCCCCGAGGAGAAAGTTCTGGAGGAGCAGGAAGGGTTGAGGGTGCAATGGGGTTGCCTTTGACATGAGTCCCTGAGAAGGCGAGCGGGAGGATGGAAGGACATGGGGGACAGGTCCCCAAGACAGGGCAGAGAGGGATCGGAACGGCTTCTGCGTTCTGAATGCAGAATGCGGCACGGTGGCCGCTGAGCGAGGGGGCGGGAGTGGGAGGGGATTGAGCAGGTGGGAGAAGGTCCAGCTCAATCGCCACGATAAAAGGCCACAGCCACATATGAGTGAAATCCTACGGTATCTGTCTTTCTCGATCTGACTTATTTCCCTTAGCATAACACCCTCAAGGTCCATCATTGTTGTTGCAAGTGGCAAGATTTCACTTCAAACGGCTGCTGCAGAGATGGGGAGAGACAGGGCAGGGCTGCCTTCGAGGCTGGTGACTGCGGGCGATGATCCCAGTGTGAATCCTGCAACCCACAGTCCCGAGTGAGACAGGAAGAAAGGGGGCAGGTCAGAGTTCCACGGGGTTGAGTTTACAGGATGACCATGACACAGAGAGAGACAGAGACAGAGACAGACAGACAGAGAGGACAGAGTTCGCAAGGACTTGAACACTAAGATCTGAGCTGTCCAGGGGAGAGAGACGGGGAGCTGGATCAGGGCCGATGGCAGAGAAGTGGAGGGTACGCCTGACCGTCTCCAGGAGGTCAGAGGATCAGAATCATCATAAAGGGCCCATGAGGACAAAATGTCGTAGATCGGAGTTGGGGAGGGGGAAGGCCAAGACCATTCAATGGGGAGAGAAAAGTCTTTTCAACAAAGGGTGCTGGGACAACTGTGTGTCCACAGGCAGAGGAGTGGAGCTGCATCCCTACCTCACACCACACACAAAAATTAACACAGAATGGATCATGGACCTAAATGTAAGAGCTAAAACTATAAACCTCATAGAAGAACACGTAGGAGTAAATCTTTGTGACCTTGTGGACTTCTTAGATATGATACCAACAGCACAAGCAACAAATGAAAAAATAGATATATGGGACTTCATCACAATCGAATTTTTGTGCTTTCAAAGGATACCCGAGAAAAGACAACCCACAGAATGGGAGAAAGTATTTTAAAATCACATATTTCTTACGGAGCTTTTATCCAGAACGTATAAATAACTCTTACAACTCAATAATAAAAAAGACAACCCAATTTAAAAAAGGGCAAAGGATCTGAATAGACTTTCTCCAGGGAAGATATTCAAATGGCCAAAAGCACACGCAAAGAGGCTCAACATCATTAGCCATTAGGGAAATGCAAATCAAACCACAGTGAGATACCACTTCACATATACTAGGATGACTATATTAACAATTGTTTAAAAGACAGAAAATAATAGTTGGCAAGGGCATGGAGACACTGTAGCTCATACACTGCTGGGGGGACAGTAAAATGGTGCAGTGGTTAAACAGGGTCACCACGTGACCCAGCAACCCCTCCTAGGTGTAGACTCAAGATGATGTAAACACACGTCCACACAACACGCGTACATGAACGTTCATAGCACTTTTCACAATAGCCCAAAATGGAAACAACGCAAACGTCCATCAGTGGATGAGTGGATAAAGAACATGTGCTATGTCCATGCCATGGAATAGTATTCGGCCATAAAAAGGAAGAAGCCCTGACACATGATACAACGTGGATGAAACTTGAAAACGTGCTGCTGAGTGAAAGAAGCCAGACACAGAAGACCACGTAGTATATGGTTCCAGTTATGTGAAAAGTCCAGAATAAGCGAGTCTATGAAGATAGAAAATAGATGGCTGGTTGCCAGGGGCGGGGGAAGGGGGAGTGACGGTAATGGGTACAGGGTGGTGAACACGTTCTAAAATTAATTGCAGTGATGGTTGGACATATCTGCTAATGTACTAAAACCACTCAATTGTACACCTTAGAAGGGTGGATTGTGTGGCGTGTGAATTATATCTCAAGCTGTTATATTTTCTAAAGCTGAAGGGGGGCGTTGTTGGAAGTGGAGCAGTTTCTGGTGATGCAAGAGGTGGGGTGTGGAGTCCAGACTAAGGAGGGACAGAGGAGGACGTCCCTGCGGTGAGGAGGCCTGAGGACGGGGACGCCAGATGTGCAGTCCATGCGGACGTCCAGGACTTGGGAGGGAGGGAGGGGTGCGGCTGGTCAGGGGAGTGGATGCGAGTCAAAGAGGCGACCACAGGGGTGGGACGCATGGGTGCACTCAGTCCTGAGGGGCTTAGAGGGGGCGGCCTTCAGGCTGAGAGGTTGCGGCCCACTGGTTCTTTGCTGCCTGGTCTGCTGGTCCCCTGGCAGCAGCTGAGAGAGACGTAGTGCTCAAAAGGGCAGGCGTCAAGTGTGCTCATTTTAAGGAGGAGGAAACTGAGGGTCAGAGTGGTGGAGGGGCACCAAAACAGTCACACGGCAGGACGCAGCAGAGCCTGAGCGCTGGGGTTTGGAGCAGCTGCATCCCGGAGCCCGCTCATGGTTGTACCCTGTGCTTCCCCACAAAGCACCAGGCGTCCGCCAGGCCAAGGCCTCCTGCAGGGACACCCGGGTCAACCAGACGCTCCCCTGACATGTGCGGCCCAGAGAGCGCGAGTGGGCTGGCCAGGCTTCAGGGCAGGGTGGGGTCCACGGGGCAGAGCTTCTCCTTGAAGCCGTGTCAGGCCACAGAGAGTGCCTCACGGCCTCCCCAGTCCCTATGTGCCATGTGGCCTGGGCTCCAGGGCACACGAGGTGCCCAGGGAGAGGGAACCACCAGGCTCTGGAGGGAGACCAACCGGAGCTCAAGTCCTCGCAGTGTGGTTTTGGGTGAGTCACTTCTCTGCTCTTGGGCTCAAGTCCTCACCTGTAAACTGGGGATCTTGTTATGTGGGCATAAAGGGGACAGGGCCCAGCACACAGTAGGCACTCTATAAATGGTAGGTGCATAACCCCCCCGACTTGGCTGAGTTCTTGTGAATCTTGTTTATTGTCAGGATCTGGCTGAGCACCGCCCCCGTACAACAATCTAAGTTTCAAGTAACCACAGGAAAGCCCAATCCAGCTGACTTCAACATTATAGAGGATCTACTGGCTCAATCAGCTGATAGAGAGGAACAACAGCTGCAGGCATGGCATGATCCAGGCTCAAGACCAGCTTGCTTTCTCTCCTTCTCTAGTTCCACCCTTCAGGTGCCTCCATTCCAAGGCAGACTGTCCCCTCACGGTCATCAGATGACTGCCGGTCACAGCTTTTCCTGGTTCTCACACGGAGAGAAAGAAAGAGTCTGTCTGGGCAGGAGAAGGACACATTTCTTCCCGAGGGCTCCGGCGAACAGCTCTTCATGGGGAATTGGCTCTCATTGCTTGAAGGACGCACGCCGAACCAACTGTGGAAGGGAGCAGGCTCAGCCAATCGGGGCTCACCCTTGGACGGCGCTGGGTCCAGTCCCACCTGAGTTTCAAGATCAGGGGCAGGAAACCGGGCTCCTGTTGACTGGAAAACGGGGAGTGTTTCTAGAGAGGCATGAGAATCTGCCTCCAGAGCTCGTGGCACCCAGGGTGGCGCTGGGGGGTCTGCCCTGGGTCCAGGCTGGGAGGCCGAGGCAGTGCGGGAGCCCAGCCTGGCAGGAGAAACACGGGGTGTGAGGTCTGCCCACGGCAGCAGAGATGCTTCAGGAACAAGCGGGCAGTGCCCTGGCGGGTGTGTGGGAGGGGGCTCCCATCCCTGAGGGTGCGCCAGCCCATCGGGAGGACGCTTGCTGAGGCCTCTAGCCCCTCGGGAGGCTCCCTTCTGCTGGGAGCATCTCATCTTCATGACCGTGTGACCCCAGCCTCCAACTGGGTGCCTTCAGTATTCCCACCCACCCCACCCTACAACCCACGGCTTGGCTGTGCGGTCCAGTGGTCAGCGTCCAGGTCTGCCACATGGCTGTGTGACCTGGGGAGGGTTGCTTCACCTCTCTGAGACTCAGCGTTCTTCCCTGTGGTGGGGATGGTAGGAGCTCCTCCACAGGGGCACCGTGGGGATTAACGGAGCATGGTGGGGGCCAGGGAATGGGCAGGTGTTCAGACCCTTGAGCACCTGTGTCTCATAAGCAGCATTAAAGCTTTGAGGGGAGCCCCAGAGGGCCATCAGGTGGCCTCCTTGCCCCTGAGGTCTGACCGGCGTCCTCTCTGGCTCACCTTCAGTCCACCAGGCCCCTGGGGCCCTGTGACACAGCCCAGGGGGCCGGCAGAGCAACACGGCCCCAGGGTGAGAGGAAAGGGGCTCCCGACCCCTGCCCATCGCTCCTGAGAAGCTTGGCCATTCCTGACACGCTGGGTGGCCAGAGCGACCAGTCAGCTCCAGCCGAGGATGGAGAAGGGCCTCGGAGGCTGAAAGACCAGCAGCTCCTCCGAGGGCCAGCGCGCAGCCTCCAGGACAGCCACGGTCCTGGAGGGCTGCCTTCCAGACAGGGCGGACAGGACTTACTCTCCCAGGACGGCGGAGGCCGCTCTGGCCCAGGAGGAGGTCCAGGTCCACTCCTCCCGTTGGGGATGGGTGGGGTGGGGTGGTCTCCAAGAAGAGCTGGGGCTGCACGCAGTCAAAGGGAGGGCGGTTGTCTTATGAAAAAGGAAAAAGACCACCCCCCACTCGGCCGCGGCCCTGGTGTCATCATTTCAGTCAGCCAGGCCCCTCTGCGCCGTGCCCGCTCCTTGCTATCTCGTCCCCTTCTCCTCTCGGAGCCTCGGCGTCAGCTGCTTCCAAACTAGCTTTGTACAAGGGCGCGAGTCCCGCTGCCCGGGCTCCAATCCCGATTCCGTGGCTCGCTCGCTGTGTGAGCTTGGGCAAGTCATTGAACCTCTCTGTGCTTGCTTTCTTCATCCGTGGCATGGGCATGTCAATATTAGTACCTCCTCCTGAGAATGAGGAAAGAATTAGACACACACAGTTTGTACCTGGTACCTAGTAGCAAACCATCAACATGACCTGTGTTGTCAATTAGCCTGGTTATCTCGGCAGCCCGCCTCCCCGTCTTGGGCCTCAGTTCTCCCTTCTATAAAATGGACATGGAACAGGAGTGTGGTGCTGGGGAAAGAGGATGAACTTTGGGGTCAGATCCAACCGTTTTCTAATCCTGGGGCCATCAGCTAACAGCTAAGGGGCCTGGGAGAGCCGCTTAAACTCCCGGCGCAGTGCCCCCACCCATGAGATGCATCTAGCCAGCACCCCGCTCGTGGTGCTGTTCCCAGAACTTAAGGAACCGCCCAAGACAGGGCAGAGCTGGGCCAGCAGGGCAGAGCTCGAGGCGGCTCGTCCCGGGGCTGGGACTCCACCCGAGGTGCAGTGGGGACCCCCTACCTCCAGGCCTCGCTCCCACCCCTGTCCGACCGCTGTTCCGCTCCACCCCTCCCGGCCTCCCAGACCTTGCTCACTCAGCCCCGCAGCGCTGGCCACACTCTCGTCAGCCCTCACCTCCTGTGTTTGCTTTCTGTGCCGCATAACAAATTGCCGCAAACCCAGTGGCTTAAAACAACACCCGTTTGTCATCTCGCGGTTTCCGTGGATGGAGAGCCTGGCACGCTCTAGCTAGTCTTCGCTGGGGTCACACAGGTCTCGGTGGCTGCAGCCCACTCAGCGAGGGAGGCGTCTTCAGTCCTCAGGTTGTTGGCAGAATCCATCTCTTCGCAGCTGTAGGACTGAGGCCCCGTCTTCTGGCAGGTGTCAGCTGGGGGCCACTCAGCTCCTAGAGGTCGCCCCAGGTCCTTGCCTCCTTCCTGCTTCTATGCCACCTCAGACTTCCAAGCTCTCTACACTTTGAACCTCTGACTTCAGGAAGGGCCAGTCCCTTTTCAGAGCTCACCTGATTGAGTCAGGCCCACCCACACTCAAAGGGAAGGGAACTATGCAGGGGCACACATCAGGGGGCAGGAATCTTGGAGGACGTCTTGGAACTCTGCCCACCACCTCCTTCGGTCCGTAGGAACCCCAGGAGGAAGCGTCATCCTTCTCATTCTCCAGCTAGGTAGGACCAGGATGCCCAAGGTCACACCAGGAACACTAGAGAAGACACCACCAGGGACCAGCCTCAGGTGTTCCCAACCTTCTTTTGTAGATGAGCAGCCGAGGTCTTCTCAACAGCCTTCTGGGGTCCAAGGAGGTCCAAAGGTGGGACTTACAGGAGCAGAATTTAGCTCAATCAAAGGAGAAACATTCCAGCCGCTGAAGAGATTGCTTTGACGGGTGTGAGCTCCCCAGCACCAGAGGTGTGCAAGCAGAGGCAGGCTGGGCCTGTCAGGGAGCTTGTGAAGGGAACGCCCAGCTCGACCGGTCTAGTCTCTGTGCGGCTGCTTTCAGCTCAGTCTCTGAGACCCACCTTCCTGCCCGCTGGGACCGTCATCTGGCCAGAAAGTGCTGAGCCCAGCAGGAGGTGATCACAGCTGGACTGGAGGCAGCATCCCGACCGGGTTGGGGACGGGTGGGAGAACCGCCAGGGCCAGTGAGACACATGGAGACTCTTGCTGGGACTGCAGGGGAAACGACCCCCAGAAGATGGCTCTGGTTCTGCTGGCAGCAGTCCTGCAACCACTAGAGCCTGAGAAGGCAACCGGTACCATGGGGAGCACAGCCCAGAGGGGCTAGAGGGCACTGGGAGTCCCTGGATCAGGCCGTACCTGATGCCAGCCCACTGTGGACCTGTCAGGAAGGCATACCCATAAACCCCCTTTTGCTGAAGCCGGTTTGAGCCGAGCTTTCTGTCACTGACCCCCGGATAACAGGGAGGAGGCGTCGCCTTACACCCGGATCCCTGCAGCCTCCTCCCAGGTCTCCCCGCTGCTGCATACCCCCTCTGGCCAGCCCACGCCCTCACGCGGCCAGAGCAAGCTGTCTCAGAACAGCTGACCACGTCGTGCTGGGGCTCTTCTCCTCCAGGGGTCCCCGCTGCCCTGGGGACAGGGTGTGCCCTCCTCAGCCCGGCCAGCCTCTCCTGCTCCCCTGCACCCTCTCCCCGGGCTCCCCGTCTTCCTGCCCCGCCCGGTAAACCTCTTCTCGGCTGTCAGAGACCCTCTCAAGTGCCACCCGCTTGGGGAAGGCCCTCCTCACCCCTGGGCCCTGGAGTGCCCCCGGCCTTGCCCCCAGGCTTCCCTCTGTCCAGCGCCCTCCGTGCAGGCCGTCATGGTGTGGCTGCCCTGACGCAGCCTGGTGGACGGAGCGTGCACTCTGGAGCCGGGCAGCCTGGGTCCCGATCTCGGCTCTGCCTCGGCGGGCTGTGTGACCTTCGGCACGTTACTCCACCTCTCGGTGCCCTGGCTGCCTCAAATGCACAAGGGGGTCATAACAGCGCCTATTTCCCACGGCCTCACAAGTGGCAACGAGCGCCAGCCGCTGCTGTCCTTGCTCTCTCCCGCCGAGGCCTGGGGCCCGGCCCAGCCCGGCAGAGGGCACCAGGGAGCGAGGGAGCAAGGAAGGCAGGGCAAGGCAGGGCAAGGAGAAAGTGCCCTCTCAGAGTGTGCTGGGTGCCAAGGGCGGGGCTGCAGACAGAGTGCGCCCCACCGCACCGCCCCCCACCCAGCCCTGAGCCGGGCCCGCCCTCTGAGTCACCCACTGACGTGGGCTGATGAGTCTTATCACGGGCCGAGGTGCGGCTGAGGACTGTCCTCGAGGTCCCCAAAGTGACATAAGCTCTGACCTCATCCGACATGAAGCCCGGGCCTGGACAAGGGTCAGGTCAAAGGGCAGAGCCTGCCCAGAGTTTGGAGAGCTCGACCCGAGGACCAGGACACGGCCCCGTTGTCCAGCTCTGCGCAGAGGTGGAGGCCCCGGCGGGGTGCCCCGGCCCAGCCCAGGTCCAGCCTGGACAGACTCAACTCCATTCCGATCGTGTAAGTAACGTCGGCCAACGCCCAGCAAGCACCAGCCCTGGGGAAACGAGACACTGTCCCTCTCCGCAAGGGGCTGCTGTCTGGCGTGGACTCAGGCACGACCCAGATGGAGATCGTATTATAACTGCAACCTGAGCGAGGCCACTTTTCACAGCAAGAACCCCTACCTACAGGTGCAGGACCCTGAGCCCCACGCACAGTACCCCCTTTGCCCAAGAATTTTTCGGTGTTGCCCGAGGGGCGCTTCTCATTTTATGAGGAGCTCACACACAAGGCAGGGTCTGCAGGGGGCTCAGCTGTGTTGGGCCTACTGCTGCTCTGCTGGATGGTCGGGAATGCCCTGCCCTCTGGTGCCAGGCCCTCCAGAGCCCTCAGGATGCCGGGCCGTAAGGAGAATGCCTCGGTCCCCTGGGCCGTGTTTTGTTAGAGGATCCTGAAGCACAATGTCTGGGGCCCTTGTTGACACGGTTCTGGTGGCCTTCAGTGCTCACAGCCCTCTCCCCTCTTCTAGAACCTTCTCTCCCTGTTGTGTTTTGTGCCACGTGGACTGACCCCAGTCCATTCATTGAATGAAGGTTCATGGAGCTCCTTACCGTGGTAGTGAGTTAAGTGGAGGAGGACTGACGAGAAAGGCATTCTCACCAGTGAGTGAGTAAGGCTAGTCCTCACCCACTTCAGTATCACAGGCACCTGCTCCTGAATTAGCTTCTAGAACTTTCTGCAAAGCTCGGGCACTAGTTGCTCCCCTGATCTCCTAGGAAAATCTGAATCACACCTGCTGACCAACGGAGCTTCTTGAAGGATCCCTAGGCTGTCTTGCCCCTGGTCCCTACCGAGGAATATTTTATGAGGAGCCAGACGACACTCACTGTGGAGGGTGTTGTCAGGACATTCCACAGCGTCCTCTTTCTGAGGCTCCCTGGGGAACCCTTCTCTCTTCTCGATAGTGAGAAGAGTTAAGCTGCCTTGGAGCAATGGGCTTGTTTTCATCACATGGGCGTCATGTTTCCCTCTTTGCCCTGGCTACAAGGAAGCTCAGAGGCAAATTTATGGGCATGCACTAAAAGGGAGCATCTCATGACAAGAATTTGTGTATTAACCTCCCCTCTGGCTTCCCATTATTCTTCTACCACCCTTTTTTGTTTTACTCTATTTCTCTCCCCTCCCTTTTATCCTGTTCTTGCTTGTAAAGAACCTTAAATATTGGGGGCGGGGGTGGGCTAAGGGGGAGTAAGTGTAAACTGATGAAAGATAAATTTATTTAAATAAAATAAGCCCCCAGCACGTGTGGGAGAATGGGTTGCAGTGACGTAAGAGAGAGGGCATCGTGCCTGGACACCCGGCAGAGCCGGCTCTGGAAGCCTGGACTGACAAGTGTGCCCGTGTTCCCCGCGAGTCCCCACAGCAGGAGGAGCCCCCGCCTTCCCTGAACCGCCGCCAGGGCACATCCTAGGCCCTCGAGGAAGGCTCCCCACACGAGGGGCCGGGCTCCGGGGGAGACTCAGATCCAGGTTCCCGCAGCAGGTGGGGAAGCCCCTCAGGGTGCCCCGCTTTGCTGAGCCAGGCGGGAAGGAGAGGGAGCAGCAGGGGGCGCTCCTCCCGCGGTCCCCCACAGCAGCCCCACCCTGGAAGCCGACAGAGCACTCCAGGCCTCGGCCAGCAATGCTCACCGCGGCCTCGGTGAGCTCGGCCTGCCCACCTCAGGGAAGAACAGAGCAACCCCAGGGGACTGCACCCCGACTTCCAAGTGGAGGGGGAGCCACTACGTGTCCTTTCACTCTGGGCCTCAGTTTCCCCATCTGTACAAGGAGTAAATATCCCCTTTGCAAGGCGGTTGTAAAGGTCACATCAAGTGACCCTTGGGGGCAGTGTGATCCCAAGAGAAGAGCTTGGACTTAAGTGGCAGAAAGACCTGGATCTGAGTCCCAGCCTGCCACACGCTGTGACCTCCACCTTCCAGAGCCTCCTTTTTTTTTTTTAAGATTTTATTTATTTATTTATTTTCTCCACAAAGCCCCAGTAGATAGTTGTGTGTCATAGTTGCACATCCTGCTAGTTGCTGTACGTGGGACGCGGCCTCAGCATGGCCGGAGAAGCGGTGCGTGGGTGCGCGCTCGGGATCCGAACCCGGCCGCCAGCAGTGGAGCGTGCGCACTTAACCGCTAAGCCACGGGGCCGGCCCCTGGAGCCTCCTTCTAAAGATCGTAACCCCCACCTCCCAGGGCGGCAGCGAATATTGAGTCAATTCACGTATGCAGAGCATCTGAACGGCCTCAGGCCCAAGAAGCAGCAGTTGTCACTTGTAAACTGTAGAGGGCAGTGCAAGCTCTGGTCTGCAGCAGCAGCCAGCCCCGGGAAGCTCCTTGAGACTCAGTTTCCCCATCTGTAGACAAAAGGTTTAGAAGAAATGAGCTCTTGGCCCTGCCCAGGTCTCTGCTTCTCTGTGCACTGGGGACTCCATGCACGCAGAAGCCTTGCCCTGGGAGATGGGCATCTGTGGCACCGTGTGCCCCCAAAGAGTCTGCTCTGGATCTCAAAGTCCCCAGGATGTCCTGGACCTGCAGCCCACTCCCCCTGCCCCTCAGGCCTGAGCTGCCCTGCAGGATATGGGAGCCAGGAGCCCTGGCCAGAGTCGGGGGAGGCCCAGCCCAGCCCAGCCCAGCCCTGGGCCCCCAACCCTGGAATTCCAGGTTGTTCAAGGAAAGGCCTGAAATGCCCCATATCTTCAAAGCAAAATGCACTTCCCGTTTTTCAAGGCAGAAATGCATGTCCTATCACCCTTTGTCAAAGGGCCTTTTAGAAGGGGAAGCCCCAGCCCCTTCACTCCCCCCTCCCCCTGTTATCCTGCAACCCCACGCTCATGACCACTGCCCCCCCCCCCGGCTCCTGTGGGTGCTCACTGGGCCCCCAGCTCCTCCCTCCTGTGTCCTCCCCAGCCCAGGCCACTTCCTCCAATATACACCCCTGCCCGACCCCTCAGCAGTGCCCTGATCAGACCCACCCCATCCCCCCAGCTCCCCCCTCACTGAGCCAGCTTTCCTAACCTAGGTGTCCATAAACTTGGAGGAAAACAGACAACACCTTCACGTCACCCACACCTGCCCTGAAGCCCAGCGTCTCCTTCAGTGGTGAAGTGGGCCCAAGCCCCGCTCCCCGTGACCCGTCCCCGAGAGCGAGCACAGGGGTCTCCACAGCGCGCTGAGGCGGGCACCTCTGAACCCCCTTCTGCTGGGCGCTTCACGGAGATCCAGGCGGATGTCCCAGCGCCGCGGGGTGGTGGTGCTTTACGTGCCCACAGAGAAGCCGTGCATGGGTCGTGGATTTGTTTGCTGTCTTATATGTTTTAACAACTGTATTTTAATAGCATTGTTTCCTTTTGTAATGCTTTGCAGGTTGTTTTATGCATTTAAAAAATCATTCTGATGTGGTATATACATACAACGGAACACTACTCAGCCATAAAAAAAGACAAAATCGTCCCATCTGCAACAACATGGATGGACCTGGAGGGTATTATGTTAAGCGAAATAAGCCAGACAGAGAAAGACAAACAGTACATGATTTCACTCATATGTGGAAGATAAACTAACACACGGACAGAGAGAACTGTTTAGTGGTTACCAGGGGCTAGGGGGCCCAAGGGAGGAAGGGATGCATGTATACGGTGACCGACAAACAATAATGTACAACAAAAATTTCACAATAAAAAAAAAAATCATCATTCTGAGACGGGCTCCCCGGACTCCATCAGGCGACAAAGGGGCTCATGAGAAATAAGGTGAGACCCCAGCTCCAGGCTCGCACAGGACATTTGTACCCAACGGATGAGCCTCTGCTCTGATTTTTTTGCTTCTAGAGCCTTTGACCAGGCAGTGACCTGCTCCTGGTTTGTCCTGCGCCAGCCCCGTCCCAGTGCTGCAAATGCGAACACTCCCCACCCTTGAATTCACCTCCAAAGGGCGCCTCTGCCCTCTCCTCTGACGCCCACAGCCCTCGTCACACCTGCTTGACACCATTGTCACCAGGCTCTGGGCCCCTCAGGGCAAGGCCCGGGTCTGAAGTGGCCCTTCAGAGAATGTGTGTGGAATCCCGAGAGTGGAAGCAGCTTCCAGGTCCTGCAGGCTGACTGTGTGCCAAGCATGAAGTGCCGGGGACATTTCTCCACCATTCACTCCGTGCGGCTCCCCCAACAATCCTAGGAGGTATCGAAGTGCTACTCACTCCCCTTTCCGGGAGGAGGGAACCGAGGCACAGAGCTGTAAGCCCACCCCCAGGGTCACAGAGCACTGAAGCTGGGCCTGGAACCCCGACAGGCTCCGTCCAGAGCCGGGGAGAGCGTGTTTCTAGAAGCCAGAGCTGGTGGGTTGAATGAAGAACATGTAGATTACAACCTGATGAGGGAGGCGCACAAGCCATCCACACGGGGTCGGCAGGTAGATGAGCTCCCACTTTGGGGAAGTGACACCCATGAGGTTGCTTTGGTGAAGGTGCAGTTTCAGTACACGCACACAGAGGAAGCAGACTCACAAGATTTATTACTTACAGATTCCAGAATGGGGCGGGGGGGCGGTGCAACAAGCAGGTGAGGAGCCAGCGGGAGACAGAAAGCAGGGTAGCAAGCACCTATTACTTACCAGGTGGTTGGGGCGGAGGTCGCTAAGTTTTTGTGGGCTCAACTCTAAGTGGTCATTTTAAAAGATGCCCCAGGAAAAGCAAAATGGGAACTGAGGGACCTAAGCTCAGGTTCTTCTGTGAATGTCTGGACTCCTGCGAGCAGGTGGTCATACTCTGAGACGCCCAGGCAGCAACGCAGAAAAACAGAGCGCATCCTCCAAGCTCTAAAGACCGAGGAGGGAAGTCGGGTCACGAGGCAGTTCCCAAAGATTTGTCCCCAGTGGAGGTGGGGAGCCAGGAGGGGGTGACATGCATCCATACCCCTGATGTGGATGTGCCGGTCCCTATGCTGAGGGCTCCCGCGCTGGAGAGTTGGGGACAGGCTGGGGAGGAGGAGCTGGGGAGATCCGGACTTGTCCATTTCTATGGGGAGAGGAGAGTAGTCAGATCCCTGGAATCCTGGACAGGGACACGGCTGGTGCGGGGACTCCAGGGTCGCCCGAGGACTGCGCCCTGGTGGCTCCCTCTCTCCACCGCCCCCACCCCTCAGGGCCCCAGCATATCCATCGCCGGGTCTCCCAGAGGCAGGCCCAGCCCCGCGGCCGGGTGGGTCCAAGCCCAGACGGCCGGGCGGGGGCCGGTTGGGGCCGGGGCGGGGCTGGCGGAGGGTCCGGGCCGCCCCCTTCCAGCGAGGGCGGGCGGGGCAGCGCCTTTAAACGCGGCCGGGCCCGCCGCCCGCAGACCGTCGGCCCGGAGGGAGCGGGCGCCTCTCCCGTCCCCGCGCCCCGGGCATGCCCCTGCGGTCCCGGCGCCCGCCTGCCTGAGCCGCCGGCGCGTGTGGCCGCGCGCCCGCCCCCGTTCCCTCTGTCGGCCCCCGGCGCCCGGCCCCCGCGCCGCCTCGGCGTCCCCGCTGGCCCCCGGCCGGTCCCCCGCGCTGCCGCCCTCCGCCGGCCCGTCCGCCATGCAGGCGCGGGCGCTGCTCTTGGCCGCGCTGGCCGCGCTGGCGCTGGCCCGGGAGCCCCCGGCGGCGCCGTGCCCCGCGCGCTGCGACGTGTCGCGGTGCCCGAGCCCCCGCTGCCCCGGCGGCTACGTGCCCGACCTCTGCAACTGCTGCCTGGTGTGCGCCGCCAGCGAGGGCGAGCCGTGCGGCCGGCCCCTCGACTCGCCGTGCGGGGAGAGCCTGGAGTGCGCGCGCGGCGTGTGCCGGTGCCGCTGGGCGCACGCCGTGTGCGGCACGGACGGGCACACCTACGCCAACGTGTGCGCGCTGCAGGCGGCCAGCCGCCGCGCGCTGCAGCTCTCGGGGACGGCCGTGCGCCAGCTGCAGAAGGGCGCCTGCCCGTCGGGTAAGCGCTCGGGCCGCGGCGTGGGGCGGTGGGGTGGGGACGGGGAGTGACGCCTTCTTTTCGGGGAAACTGAGGCTCAGAGCTAGGGCGGACCCTCGAGGTCCCCACTCCCTGGGCACAGCTGGAAGACTCTTTAGAAATCATCTAACCAGCCCCTTGGTCTTCCAGGTGGGGAAACTGAGGCCCAGAGAGGTAAACTGCTGTCCCGCAGGCCGCGGAAGTAGTCGAAAGTGAACCCCGGGCTCTGCTGAGAGGGGTTCCTGAGAGAGAGAGGGGCCTGGTCCCACTCTGCGCTTCTGCAGCTTCTGGCCTCCGCAGACCCACCTGTCTTGTGTCTCATTTTCGCTGGTCTGCATATCCCGCAGGGTGCTGGATGGGAAGCAACCTGGCCTTAAATCGCCAGTCTGGGTACCGTCTTGAGTGACATCCAGTGTTCCCTTTCTTTTTAACTTCACTTAAAAGGCATGTCTCCAGAGGGCTGTTGGGGAATGGCGAGCGAGCTGTGGGGTCCCTGGACTGCTGGGGGCTCCCTGGGGAGAGGCTGTTGGGGTAGCGAATTTCTCAGTCCCTCCAAACCCCAGAGCAGCCTCCTCTCACCTGGACTTGGAGCTGGATTGCTTCTTGCCGCACTAACCTTGATGCACAGGTTAACCTTGTGCATCAAAGAAAATGCTAGAAAACCCTGCAGTCCCCTTATTTGTTTGCGGCACCTCTTAGGAAGGCAGGCTCTGGCATTGGTTCAGCAAGTCCTCGTGGACACCCTGTGCTGGGCTCCAAGTCCACCGAGCTGAGTCAGGCCCGGTGTGTGCCCTCAGCCTCCAGCCGCCAAGGAGAGACGCTAACCACCAGGGCAGGCTCTGCGGCCTGGGGGCGCCACAGGGGGCACGGTGCCTGGGGTGCCCGGAAGCCCTCAGGGACCAGGGGTGTCTGAGCTGACTCTTAAAGGATGGACAAGTCTTCCAAGTATTGGGAAGAATAGGCTTTCTGGGAAGAGGCACTAGCGTGAGCCACCACGTGGAGGCTTTGCTGTGTGTGTGAGAAAGTCGTGAGGCGTGCTGGGAGGGGCAGAGAGCCCAGAGCAGCTGGCGTGTGTGGGCATGCGTGTTGTGCGTGTGAGTGTGTGTATGAGTGTGTGTGTGTGTGTGACACCCAAGGCTGAGCAGGTCGGCAGGCACGGGATAACAGTGGCCATAAGCATCGTGCCAATGGCTTAGACTTCATCTTGTAGGCCAGGGCTTCCCAAATGGTGCCTGGTATTCTGAAATAAGTGTCCTTTGACCCAAAAAGGTTGGGAAAGTGAACACTGTCCCTGCAGTGGGGGATTCATCCTACGCTTGAAGCTGTCAGAGGTCCTGAGAAAACTTGCAGTAAGAAAACACACACGCACACGGTGATAAAACCCAAGGTTTCCTAAGAGAATTTCAACAGAGAGCTCCTCTTCCCTGGCAGAACACACATGACCTGCTCCCAGCACCCTAGGGTTCTGGGGAGCCCAGTTTGGGAAGCATCGAGTGACACTAGCTGTGATTATGTGGGAGAGCTGTTGAAGGGCGTTAAGGGAGGTGAGGGTGGCGAGGTCAGACTTGTGTGTAGATTGTGCCCAGGAGACCGGGGGCAAGAGCGTGGTGCCCCTTGATGTCTCGGGGACGGGCATCATCATTCAGTGAGCGCCCTCTGCCCCCTGGGTGGTGGCCCGTCGGGTTTGGGGCTTGGTACAGCTCAGCTTGGTACAGCACGGCTCAGGCCGTGCTGACGGGTCTGAGAGGTGGAGGGCGCAGGGGGCCTGGCACCTGCCCTCTGAGCTTGCTCGAGTCCATGGGCCCGCCCCAGCCCCGACACCCCCATGTGGTGGACGCTATGTGAATAAGGCGCCAGGGCCCAGGGACGGGCGGAGAGGTTGGAGGGGGTCCAGGCTTGAAACCTTCGCTTGTGACCCATCGAGTCCACGTCCATGAAGCACCTTCTCTGTGTGTCCTGCTGGCCCTGGGCTGGGGACAAGGGCGTTGCAACGGGAAGGACCCCATCTGTGCCCTCGAGAAACGCAGACGGTGGGGGAGACACATGAGGGTGAGAGCTGGGGCACAGCCTGCTGACCACAGGAAGGTGCAGGGGCCGCTCCGCAGGCGGGAGGCAGCTGGGAGCGGGGAGGGCAGGGGCTGGGGGTCCCGGCGCTTCATACTGATGGTGTGGCCCTAGACGGGTACTTACCCCCGGTTTCCTCCTCTGTGGGCTGGGGCGACAGTGGCACCTTCCGGGGAGAATTGTTGCAAGGATCAATGAGCCAGGCATGCGGGCACAGGCCTCCCTGAGCCATCCCTAGACTGTTGATTGTTCCATGCGTTATTGTCACGACCACGGCTGCTGCCACCATTCTGTTGCATCTGCCAAGGTCGGGGCCGCCTCTGTGCTGAGCCTGGGAAGGTGAGTGGGAGCTCTCAGAAAAGGTGGGGAGGACGGAGAGGGCCGGGGTAAAGCAGAGGCGATGGAACGGCCTCAGGCACAGGATGCCGAAAGCCCTGCCAAGAGGCAGAGGACGCGTGGGAGCTGGGCCCGGGGCGGAGAAGGGGGAGGGGAGGCCTCGGGGCGAGAGGGAGGGCCAGACCGCTCCCGGGTCCTGTGAGCACCTTCACACTGTGGTCTGCGTGTTGTCCTTGCTCTTGGGCCTTGTGCCACCATGGTCACCCCCGTGCACGGGGACCTCGGACACCGCCTTTCCACGAGGCCTCACGTGCAGAGCCCAGTCCTCGTGGAATGCCCGCTGGCGCCACGTCTCTCACCGGCGCAGTCCCCTGTGCCTCTGCGAATCTGGTCCTCACTCTGGCCCGCAGATGCACTCACTGTGCAGGGGAGGGTCAAGTGATTGGTCTGAGGTCCCGTGGCCTGGAAGTGACCAAGTCAGGCCTGGCCGGGGTCTGGCTGGCTCTGAAGGCCGTGCCCTCCCTGGCCCCAGGCTTCCTTCTGCAGCAGGGGCAGCAGGGTCCCTGAGGATTCGGTCAGTCCCGTCTGGCCCTCCAGCTCCATCGGGCTCCACCTCCGAGAGCGTCACCGACAGTGTCCCCCTCCCCTGTCTCCGGGCCCAGCCAGAGTCGCTGGGTGATGTCCACACGTAGAGGTGGGTGAGGCGCTGCCCCCTCCGGGCATTTCCACACGGAAGTCCTGCCACCTCTGCCCTCACCCGCGCCAGCTGTGCTCCCCTCTCCCCCTGGTGGAGGGTCCATACCTTCCCCTCTCCCTCAAGTCCCCCTCCCTCCCCTCCTCCTGCCTTCCACCCTGGAGGGTCTCCATGGTGCCTTCTCACCCCCAGGTGAGCTGTCCAGTCCCTGCCTCCAGATACACCCCGGGGTCCTGTCTCCAGCCCCTGTCTCTCCCCTGAGCTGGAGTCCTGTGTCTCCACTGGCCATGGTGCCCAACAGGAGGACCACCCCCAGGCAAGTCCTTGGCTCAACCTTGAAATGTCCCCCCAGCCAGCCATGGCTCCTACTGGCTCCGGCAACATGGTCTCCACTGACTTCCCCACGTCCCTCATCCTCCCTCCAGTCACCTCTCCATGCAGCAGCCAGGATAACCTTGATATCTGCCTGTCACTGGTGGGACCCCCTCGCAGCTCCCCCACACTTACTGTGACCCACAAGGCCCTGTGCCATCTCGTCCCCTCCCACCCCTGCAAGGCCATCTCATCCTCTGTACTCCAGCCATGCTGGTCTCCTTCCCACCTCAGGGCCTTTGCACGTGCTGTGCCCGATCCCAGAATTTCTATTTTCTCACCATCACTTGGCCGAGTCCTCATCCTGCCTTGGCCTAGATGACCCACCACCCCGAGCTGCCTTCCCTGACCGCCATGCCTACGTCCTCCCCTTCATTAGCCTCATGAGTGTCCTCACCCCACCTGGTGACTCCATGCCTTGTCTCCATCTTCACCAGGCTCTGAGCCCCACAGGGTGGCGCCCCGGTCCAGGGCCTGGCGCACAGTCGGTGCTGTGGAACGAATGGATGGCCTATGTGATGTGTGAATCTCCTATAACCCTCTCCACCCTCCTCGTGTACCCCCAGTGACAGGGCCTCACCGCCTCCCCAGGGAGCCTTGCGGAGTCTCCCCTCCACGTTGGGGAGAGCTCCTGCAGTGTGGACACGGATCTGTCTGTGGGGTGGGAGAATGGAGGCGGTGTGTTCCGAGGGTCTGCGTGGAGGAGAGCCCTGGGGTCCTCGCAGCCTCTCCGCCTACAGCTGCAGGCAGATGGGCCTTGGAGGGAGCAGCTAGTTCCGAGTTTAGAGCCGGGGCAGTCGACGGCCGGCGTTTAATAGTCAGCTTTTGTTGTGCAACCCAAGCAGCTTCCAACGCCCCTCTCAGTTTAATTTACTTAAGAGCTTTGGTTGGTTTTTGATTTTTAATCCTCTTAGCAGCTTCCTGGGGCTGCGCACGTCTTGGAATTCAGCATTCGTGACTAGTCAGCAAGATGACCCCTCCCCTGCTTGTCTGCCTCCCGCCCCCAGCGGAGCTGCAGCACCCGGCGGTCCTGAGGACTTGAGCTGCTCAGCGCCAGGGCGGCTGGGAGCCGGCAGCCCAGCCAGAGAGGAGCTTAAGGCCCGGGGCCCCGTGCAGCTGGTCTTTCCCGCCGGGGCTGGGCTCGGGGAGCACCCTCACCCTCTGCACCCCGCCTTCCGGCCTAGGGTTGCAGCTGGGATCCCGCAGCTCCCCCTCGGGGTCTGCCTGCCCAGGCTTCTCCCCTTCCCCTACGCCTCCACACAGAGGCCCGAGGGCGCGTTATGAGAGACTCAAGCTGCCCTGCTGAAAGCCTGGCCACGGCTTCCGCTGCCTTGATCACACACAGGCTTCGGATGCGGCCTGCAGGCTCAGCGCAATCCGGCCTTTGCTTTGTGCACACCCTCACCACCACCAGCAGAGCCCCGTGAAATCCCCGATCCCGTGTTGTAAGGGACGGATGACGATGTGTGGAACCCAGGCAAGGAAGAAACCACCTCCAGGCTGGGGAGAGGGATAGATCAGCAAGGGCTTCCTGGAGGAGGTGGTATCTAAACAGCCGTGGAGGGGTGGGCACAAAGGGAGCCCGTGCAGAGGAGGATGGCAGGAAATGCTGAGGATGGGCTGGTGCCAGATGGAGAAGCCGTGAGGGTGACCCATCTTCAGGAGGTGAGGGCCCCTGAAGGCTTCTGAGTAAGCGAAGTGCAGAGTGGGTGGGGGCCCAGCTAGTGGGAGGCCAGTGCCCCAGGCAGGGAGAGCTCATGAGGCCTGAGCTGGGGGGATGGCTGAGGGGAGAAGGCTCCAGAGGCGTTAGGATCTCAGGACGGAGGGGTTGGAGGGTCCTGGGGGGAGTGTCAGGGCGGATGGATGGTGGGGCCTCTCCTGGAGGCAGGGCACCCAGAGGAGCAGGTTTGGAGAGGCAGGGTGACGAGTTCAGGTTAGGTACCGGTGGGGGATCTGCGGGGACGGTGTGCAGTGGGGGAGCAGGGTTCTGTGGTAAGAGCCTGGCTGATGAGTGGCCCCATCCACGTGTTGGCGGCCGTGTTGCCGTGTCTCTGCGGCATTGGGAGTGCGTGACCTGGGTCTGGGACAGGGCAGCAGGCTCGTCACCTCTCCAGCAGGGTCCGTGGAGCCCCAGCCCCACCCAGCCCAAATCCAGGTCCCGTCCTTGGCTTCACCCCGCTGCGTGGGGGTGAACAGAGCTGCCCCGATGTGGGGAGACTGTCTGTGATGAGTGCCCTGAGTGTCTGTGATGAGCCTGGGCCGGAGCGTGCCGGGGTCGGCCCGCTGGCTTCGTCCGCCTGGCCTGACGTGCAGCCCTCGGCCGTCCACCAGCTCACCCGGCGGCCGGGAGCTCTGGGAAAGTGAGGCCGGGCCGTGCCCCGCGTGGCCTCGCTGAGGCCTAGGGTTCAGGCAGGCTGGACAAGAGCGGGCGGGCGGCTGGCTGGGAGAGCCGACGTGTCCTGCCAGAGGGTCTGAAGGCCGCCGCGTCCCGAAGCTGCTCCCAGAGAGAGAAACCACCAGGGTGAGCAGGGTAAAGGCGAGACCTGGGCTTGTGCTCTGGGCTCATGGAACCTTGAACACACACCATTTTAGTGTTTTTGTCATGGCCCTTTATAAGAAAAGGCTCAGCTAGGGCAGTGAGCTGCCCCGGGTCACTCAGGTGGGGAGGGACAGCACTTCCCTGAGCCGGAGTCCCCCTGATTTTCCCTCTGGTGCTCTGCCTGCTGGACTGGCCTCCAGCGCCTTGAGGAAGCAGCCTCCCTGCTTGGTTTTGTTAAGGATGTTGAACAGGCAGGTAAGAGAGAATGAAATCATAGACCCCTTGTCCTCGGAGCGCAAAGACGTATACGTGAGTGCCCCAAACTGAGCGCCAGGTCTAGTGCAGGGGAGCAGGTGGCCCCTTGAAGTTGTGCAATGCACGGCATGCCCAACTGTATGTTCTAGCCCCTCTAGTACATAACAGGCAGAGCCAGGACTGAGAGCCAGTTCTGCTCCCCACATCCGGCTGCTCAGGAGTGAGTCCCAGCTCCACCACTTCCCACGGCGAGGCCCCGCATGTCTCCTAAGCTCTCTGCATGTCAGTTTCCCTGTCTGTGTGATGGGGTTAAGAGCAGTACCCTCCTCACTGGGTCATCAGACAGTCAACAAGGTAATGAACTAAAAGTGCTGTGCACAGCGAGGGGGCTAACAAAGCTGAATGTTGACAGGAGGAGTGGGTGAGAGGAAGGAGAGGAGTCGAGGGGGGAAGGAGCCAGAAGGCAGTGCCTGCAGAGGGGCTGCCACGTGTCCAGGGGAGTTCCACGGGCCTTGTCTAGTCCCCACGCCACAGCAGAGGAGCCTGAGCCCAGAGGATTCAACTGATGGCCAGTCAAGGCAGCGAGGGCTTCCTGTAGGAGGCAGCCAGGGGCTGATCCGTGGCCTCCGTGGCTTGGGGGGCCCGGCCTGCGGCCCGCAGTCCTGCCTGGCTACAGGACCCCTTTGATAAAGCACAAACAAGCTGGTAGCAGGGCCTTCTCCACGGGGTGGGCTGCAGCCCCAGTGGAGTGTCGCAGCCTGAGGAGCCAGGCTGGCCCCCAGCCGAGGACCGGCCCAGGCTGGGCTCTCCTGGGTGCCGGACAGCCGGTCACACTGGCCGAGGACCAGCACGGACTGGGGTAAGGGCCTGGGGTCGGGGGTCAAGGGCCCTATCTGGGGGCCTTGGCTGGTCTCGTGGCCTCTCTGAGCCTTTTTCCTCGTCTGTGACATGGGCTAAGGGCTCCTGCCTGCAGAGTTGCTGCGAGAGTTCAGCAAAACCAGCAGTGCCAGAGCCCAGCCCTGGCCGCTGCTGGAGGGGCCCATGGCGGAGGGGCAGCGCTGTTACTCTCGGGCTGGGCTGCAGCCCTGTCCAGGGTCAGGAGCCTGGGGCCCGAGGGTTGCAGACAGCAGCACTGCCCCCCTGGGAGCCGCAGTGGGGCCTGAAGCTGCTGTCTGTGGCTGGGCAGACGGTTCACTTGAGGACAGGCAGGTTTTCAAGAGGGAGAGAAACACGGGGAGCCATCCTGGGAACTAATTAGACCAGAGCCGCCCCCTGGGGCTTCACAGCCTGCCCCTGAGCCTGCCCCAGAGCCTGCCCCTGAGCCTGCCCCTGAGCCTGCCCCTGGGGAGGGCTGGAGGCCATCGAGGCAGCCCTGGGACTGCTCATCTGTCCCTGTGGGACCTTCACGCGCCTGCTCGCTCATTCACTCATTCTCCCGATGCTCCCCACTCGCTGCTGTGGGTCAGGGGCACCCAGGCCACAGGGACAGTCCAGAGGGACAGGCCTTGGGGGTTTACGAGGTGCCGTGGGGAGAGGGGAGGTCCAGAGGGGAGAGGTTGGTCACAGAGCCTGTTGAGTCCGGGCAGCTCCCCAGAGGAGGTCTGTTGTCTGGGGCCTTGGGGGAGGGAAGGGGCGTTCCTGGCAGAGGGACTTGACCATGCAAAGGCAGGTGACACTTGGGTGTGTGTGCTTAGGGAAGCGGGCCGGGGGCACCTAGGGGAGAGTGGCCGTAGATGAGGCTGCAGGTGTCAGTGGGACCTGGACGCCCAGGTCCTTGAATCCCCTGCCGAGAAGTCAGGCAGGTTTTGCACTGTACAGCTGTGCAGTCTGCAGGCTGCAGTCGGCATTGTGGACAGGTGGGCGCAGCCTGAGACCTCGTGGTCACCCACTGGTGGCCCCTCCATCCCCAGCTCATAACTAACCTCTGGGTGACAGGGGGTCTTCTGATTGCAGGGGACAATAGAAGGGGCAGTGACCTCGGAGTTAGAGGCATAGAACGGGGTCTCAGTCCTGGCCCTGCCCACTATGTGCTGGAGGGGTAATGCACAGGGCATTTGTACAACTGCAGGGGAAGCCAGCCGCGCCATGATCTTTTTTAATGATGGTCCTGGACTTGTGCAGTACACCACCTGTGCAGCAGTACAGAGTGGCCCCGTGGGGTGTCCAGGCCAGTCGCTTTCCCACCCTGGACCTCAGTTTCCCCCTCTGTCCCGTGGCAGTCCTGGCTGTCCAGAGGCGGCACATAGTCCTCTTGCAGGGCTGCCACTGTCCCTCAGCCGTCCTGGAAGCCCTGCCGGGCTGCAGCATGTGGGCGGTGGGGCCCTGAGCCCACTCCTTCCCTGCTGGCCCTTCTCCAGTCTCCGTCCTGGCTGTGCCCCTTCCTCTCCCCGGAGGCCCCGCCGAACACCTGGCCTCCATTGCTTTGCTCTGTGTCAAGTTCCTCCGACTAAAACTTCCAAGGCCTGTGGATTTCAGTTTATTTTTGAAAAAGAAAAAAAAAGCTAACAGCTGAATCTGGTCGAGGCTGACTGTTGACTTCAGAGCTTTGGCTCGAGGACGAGGTGGGGGTGGGGTTGTCAAAACCCCCAAATAAACAGAGTCTGCTTCCCAGCCCGGGGCCCGAGGTTTTCATGTGGAGAGAGGCGGTGGGAACCCATCCTCCCTTCCCACTGATTCAGGGGTGATTCATCCGTGTGGGGAGGAGGACCGGGAAGAGGCCTGCCCCCCGCCTCCCCACCATCCACCACGGTGGCTTAAAGGGACAGGGCCTGCAGGGCCCGTGTCACCAGCGGCCCACCCTGGGGGGCCCCAGGCACCAGGGTCAGTGAGGGCCCAGGGTCTGACGTCCATGGGACCTGGGGCCAGTGCCAGGCCTGCTCCCCCCACAGCAGGCTTCACCTCCAGCCTCAGTTTCCTGGGACATAATATGGGCCAGTGATGCCACTGAGGCCGCTCTTGTGAGCCTGCTCCTCACGAGACTTGTTAATAGGCTGAACAGTGTTCTCTGTGGTGGTGTTTGTAGACCTACTGTGTGCCGGGTCAGAGAGGATCCTTGTTCCCTCTCCCTCCCTCCCTTTCCGTCCTCTTCCCTCGCCCTGCTTCTCCCTCTCTCCCTCCCCCGCCTCCTCCCTCGGTGCCTCCCTCCCAGAGGCTGCTGTGGCCTCCCCTGGGCTGTAACTGCCAGCTGTGGGAGGACCCAGACGGGTCTGTCCCCAAGGAGCTGGTGCCAGGGTGGAGGTGAGCCCGCGGGCTCCTCCTCGCAGCTCCTGAGCCACGAGGGCCCCACCCGCCGGCAGGGCAGTGGGCACATGCTACAGCCCACCCCACAGCCCCTCCACCAGGAGCCCTCCTCTCTCCCTTTGTTTTTGCAGGTATATCTGCATATATTTGCCTATGGTAGAAAATATGCAAAGTCCATGGAAGACAGAATCACACACAACTCCAGCCCTGCCCTTGAATAACCGCCACGGAATATTCTGGTGGGTTTCCCACCAGTCTTTCCCTTATGGATGTTTTACAGAGGGTTTCTTTAATCATCACACATCGATTTTTAAAAATCGAGCGTCGCCTATTTTAAGTGATGTCTGGAGAGACCACACTAGAAAGAGGAGCGTTGGTGCGGAGGCTGCCGCGCCGTCCGGGTCTCAGGGCCGCCAGGTCGGAACCTCGGCAGCCCGCGTAGCTCGGGGGCTCAAGGAGCTGGGCGTCTGCAGGACCGGGACCAGGTGGACAGACGTGCCCAGAGTCTTCCAGCCCCAGTGTTAGACCTCTGAGGTCCCGCTCAAGCCTTTTCTGATCAGACATGTCTCCCTCCCCTTGTTCTGTTCCCGCGGGGCCCAGTGTGGAGTGCGCCAAGTCCATCTGCAGCTGCCTCCGTGCTGCTGTCTTTGCACACGCGGTTCCAGGCCTGGATCGGGGACCCCTGGCTTCCCTCTGTCCCATCTCTGGTCACACTGTGCTGTGCCTGGCCAATCACCGGCCTCTCCTCAGCACAGCGTGTGCGCACAGAAGGCACTCAGCACGCGTGGCCCAAATACACTCCACACGAGAGCGAGTGCTGTGGGCCAGGGAGCCCAGGGAGGGAGAGGCTCGTTCTGACTGGGAGAAGCCTGCCCGGGGGGCTACCTGGAGGAGGTGGGATTTGAGCTGTGCCCAGGACAGCTGGAGCGTCTTGGTGGGGAGGGGTGGGGAGAGGTCTGTGGGTGGAGGCAGAGTGGTGGCTGACGAGCAGAGACAACATGTTTACAGGGGGAGGGGTGACACCGGGCCTCATCCGCCCACCCAGGACTGCGCCCCCCGCACCGCACGGTGGGCACTCGGCTGGGGCAGATCCAGGCCTGGTGCCCGTGGGAGAGCTGCAGACCTGCCCAGTCCCCTGCCGTGGAAGGAGAAGGGCCTGGGTGTGGGGTCCCCCGGGGCCCAGGCTGTGGGGCTTGCCCGGCGGGCGAGCGTCCGGTCCTGGACCAGAACCTGGGTGGGGTAGCAGTGTGGGTGGTGCTTTCCTTCCCCGCGGCCTGGAGGCCTGAGCACGAATGTGAGTCCCTGGGCCTGGGAGGGGGGACAGAGCGGGGCTCAGCCCCCACAGCCAACGGCAGCCTCACTCCAGAGCTCCCGGGAGGATGAGCCGCCCCACATGGGAACAACCGTGCAGAGCACCTGCCGTGGCTGGGGGCGGAAGCCTGGCCCAGCATGGGCCTGCCCCTGACTGTGACCTCTGAACCCTAGACCCTGCCCCGCCAGGGGCTCTGCCTCTGGGACGGACCCGGCAGGGTGGGCCTGGCCGCCTGCAGTTGGATCAGCGAGGAGCGGCGCAGGGGCCAGCAGTGGCCGGTCTCCCAGCCGGGCTCTGGCCAGCCCGGACAGGCGGCCTTTGATTCCTGCTGACCATGGTGGGCTGGGCCGTGCGTGGCCGGGTGAGGCTGGCTGAGAGGTGGTCATCGCAGGACGGTGGGGTCAGCCCTGCTCGCCACCCTGACCCCTATGGAGCTGGCAGCAAGGTCGCCTTTGGGCCCGCGTCCCAGCTCAGGCTGCGTGGACAGTCGGTGCCTTGGGGCGCCACAGAGGGAGGTGAGGTCCCCTAAGGAAGCCCTGTGGCCGGCATTCAGAGCCTGTTTCTCCTCAACTAGCTGTGTGTCTTCAGGCAAGGGAATGGGTCTCACTGAGCCTCAGTTTCCCCACCTTAAAGTGGGGACTGTGACCCTGCCCTGGCTGTGGGCGGGGCTGCACTCGCCCGCACGTGTGTGCGGGGCACAGACTCTGGGCCTGTGCCTGCTCCCAGGGCTGCACTCAATTTGGGGCCTCCCCTCCCTTCAGACAATCTGGAAAACCAGATTTTCTCTAATCTTGGTGCTCGGTCACTTCCCAGAGACCATCAAGAGAAGTAGTGGCTGCAAAACTGGACTCTCCAGGCCGGGCCCTCTTTGCTGACCACCGTTGGGGTGGCAGGGTGGGTAGTGGGCTCCCCCTGGGCAGGGAGCTTCACAGTGTGCAAGTCACATTCACCCCTAGTTCCCACAGGCTGGGGTGGGGTAGGGGAGGGGGATCTTCAGTTTCATTTTTCCGATGAGATGTCGAGGCTCAGAGAGGGTAAGTGATTTGCCTGAAGCCACACAGCTGGAGAACGGCAGTGCTCAGCCCAGCCCTGCGTGGGTGACCCTCATTCCAATGCTGATTCCAGGCCCCAGGAGCCACTTACAAGCAGCGCTGGGCAGCATGGGTTCCAGATAGCACCAGTCTCTGGTGGGGACCTGGGGGACCTCAGCACATGCCTGAGCAGGGAGACCAAAGGGCTGTGGGCCTCGTGCCACCCACACGCCTCAAGCCTGTGGTCCCGGCAGGCGGCAGCCCCCACTGCTGACGGCAGCAGAAATTTGAGGCAGTGAAGGTTCCAGGGAGGTTCACAAACTGTCTGGCAAGTCGGACTGGGGCGTGGCCAAGTTAGACGCAAATAGGGGCCCTGGTAACTCAGACATTGGCAGCCCGGCGAGGCCCAGGATTGGGCCACACTGTGGTCAGGCGGGGGCAGCTCAGAAGGGATGACCTGGGAGCTTCTGCTGTACCCTTGTCCAGTCACTGCACTAGCCCAAGGGTTGGAGGGACGGGCCAGAGCCGGCAAGGCAGGGGGACAGTTATCTGTGCCAGGCCATTGCTATTTATGAGACAAAGGGCAAGGGCCCAGGGGCACCGGCTCAGATTCAGCCCGAACATTACGTCACTGCTGTGCAGCCCCAAGGCAAGTGTCCTAACCTCTCTGAGCCCCCTGGCCAGACTGGTGATGTCAGGAAGCTCAGTATTAACTATTCTTGGGGTGAGCGAGCCCCCTTTCCAAATGTCTGGATGTCACTGCACTGCAAGGTGCTGGGTGTCCCCAAGGGGCTCTGCACCCTGTGGGGGTCTCAGGTGAAGCTCCCACCTCCCTCACCCCGGGTGGGGCTTCTGGGTGGTGTCTGGGTCTCCCTAATGCGCCTGGTTCTTCCTGCCAGTGTAGGTCTCCACCAGCTGACCAGCCCACGCTACAAGTTCAACTTCATCGCCGACGTGGTGGAGAAGATCGCGCCGGCCGTGGTCCACATAGAGCTCTTCCTGAGGTGCGTGAGGCCCCCCCGCCCCTCCAAGGCGTCTCCTCTGTCTGCTGGGGCTTAAACTAGACTCGTTCTGGCACTGGGGGGCAGTCGAAGCCAGAATGGGCTTGGGGTCAGGCAGAGCTCATGCAGAGCCCCGTGCCCTGTGCCCTGGGGAAGGACGCTCCCCTCTGACCCGGATCTCCTCACCTCGGGAGGGGACAGGCGGCCTTGCGCCTCACAGAGCTGTAGGCACTAAGCGGGTGCAAGGCGGGTGGCAGCTGTGGGTCTCCATTCGTTTATTCATTCATTTGTTCAACCAGTTTCCTCGAGCACCTGCCGTGTGGTTGTGTTCTGGAGGGGCCATGGAGTAAAGCACAGATAACAAGTAACCAAAGTATGAAAGAGGGTGGAAGGTGCTAAGAAAAGCACAGTCGTGCAGCAGGGTGGGGCCATCAGAACGCTGGGGGTGGGGTGCCCTGCGAAACTGGGGTTCAGGGAGGCCTCACTCATCTCAGCTTGGAGCAAACACCGGGGGAGTTAGCCCAGAGGACGTGTTGGGCGCGACGGCCCGGCTCGCACCAAGGTCCCGAAGTGCTTGTTCCAGGAGGGCAATACGGCCAGTGTGGCCAGAGCAGCAGGGCGGGGGGGTAGCCACCTCTCCAGCCTCAGTGTCCTCCTCTGGACCCTTCTGGGCTCTTGTGACACCCCAAGAGGGACTGGCTCGCTGTGGAGGGTCTGTCCCTGCATTTTTCCTTCTGCTCCTGCTGTTCCTGTGGCCTGGGCACCCTCTTCCCACCGCATTGTCCAGATGGGAGCTCCTCAGTTGGACGAGACTTAGGTATCCCAAAGCTCCATCTCGCAGAAAGACCAGGATGCCAGCTCAGAGCGGGGCGGGGATGGCCAGGCTCACATGTTGGTGAGCAGCAGTCGGGACCGCTTCCTGCCGTCAGAGCTCTCCTGCATGTCCCTGATCTCTCTCAGCCTGGCTCACGTGCTCGCCACGTCCCCGGCCCTCCCCTGTTAGCCAGCTGGGACAGATGGCCCCTGATGACACAGGACAAGAACATGAATGAGGAGGTTCTTGGTTTCCCACCAGACAGTGGCCTCTTCCGGCCATAGACTGCGTCCAAATCATCCTGGAATCCCCAGAGCCCAGGATCTGCTCCAGAGTGGTGGCTCAGTGAGTGAGTGGGTGTGAGAATGGGTGAGTATGTGAGTGAATGAGTGAGTGGGTGTGAGAATGGATGAGTATGTGAATGGATGAGTGGGTGGGTGTGAGAATGGATGAGTATATGAATGAATGAGTGAATGAATGCATGTGTGAAGGAACCCATGAATGAGTGAATTGACAATAAAAAGAATGAGTGGGTAAATGAATGAATGAGTGACGGAATGAATCACAAGAGAAACAGTGTGTAGTGCAAACTGCCTCCTTGTGGAGCCAGGGGCGCAGGCCCCTTCCTTCTCCCTGGCAGGGTCTGCCCTGATTCCCCCCACACACACTCACATGCACCCCCTCGCACACCCACCTCCCCCTCCTCCCCAGTGTCACAGGGCCTGTGAGCTGGTTCTGGAAGCCCTGTCTGAACTCTGCTGCCCTGCAGACTGCTGGCTCACGTGGAATCCTGGGGTCTCTTCCCAAGTCGACTTAGACACCCTGCAGGGAAGACTGACAGCATGGCTTCTCAAGTTTAAGGTGTTCCTTCCGTCCCTCTCTCCTCCTTTGGGCCCCTGTGTGTGGAGGGGCCAGCAGACGGCCCAGATGGGGCACGCAGTCAGAACCCCATGCCGTCCTGACGGGTCGGGGGAGCCGCCTTGCCTGTGCCCTTCTGCTGGAGTGGACAGTCCCCAGGAGGCCTCGGGCCGCGACTCCGGGGCCTTGGTTGTTCTCAGAGCACCTTCCCCGAGTGGTGGGGGCCAGTCGACCCCGAAGCACAGAGGAGCAGGCGGCCCATGGGGTCCCCGGGAGCGGGCAGACCTGGCTGTGCCGATTCCTGGTCCCAGCAGAGGGCCACCTGCTGGCTGGGTGCAGAGCTTGCCCCATGGGGGCCCTCGTCACTGGGTGTCACTACCCCATCTCTGGGGGGCAGGGACTGTGCTCACCACCGACGGGGCTCCATGGGGGCAAGCGGACCAATGGCCTGGGCCCACTGTCAGAGCTCCTGCTGTGTGCCCGGCCCTGTCGGCTACTTTGCCTACATCACTCAGAACAGCCCTGGTGTGCCCGCCTCTTAGAGGACCGGGCCCACCCCTCAGTGCATGCGCACACCGCACCCCCAGGCCCTTCCCACTCCCTTGCCCATGGCATCTTCCCATGAACCCCAGAAGGTAGGCTTCATGTTCCCATTTTCCAGATGTGGAAACAGAGGCCTCACAGAGCTGCTGAGTGCCGAGATGGGGTGCCCCCAGGTGTCTCGGACCCCAGAGCTGAGCCCATCCTTCTGCAGCAGCTGACCCCTCACTGGCCTTGCCGTGGGCCCTGACCCTGAGACGTGTCACTGGGGAAGTCACAACTGGGCACGCTAAGTGGCACTTCCCTGCCCTTGCAGGTGGCTCAGACGGGGGCAGTGTCTCTCCAGAAGGCCCCGAGTACCAGGCCTCGAGCCAGCTAACTGCTGACTGCAGCCCAGCCTGGGCAGGCGGTAGTGCCGTTTCCACGACAGTCCCAGCGGCTGTTGTCTGAGTGGGTGGGTGAGTGAGACCAAGACAGGAGAGATCCCAGACGCAAATGAGACGGTCATTGATCGCAGGCCGCCGGGTGTGACCCCTGACCCAGGTGAGGAGGCCCATGGGCTGCCTGGACGCTTCCACACAGGCGCCGAATCCTACCTGTGAGGAGGAGCAGGCAGGTGGGGCTTCCGGAGGTACCCTGTGCAGCTCCTGCTCAGGGCATACGTGGAGTTGGGTGGACAGATGCTGTGGTCACCTTGCAAGGGGGCCGAGTGGCTGGGCTGCCTGGTTCAGACCCCTGGTCTGCCCTTTGCCTGCCTGACCCAGGCACGTGGGTCGTGTCTTTGGGCCTCAGTTTTCCCACCTGTAAACTGGAGACCTCCCTACCTTGTAGGGTGGCCATGAGTATGACATGACCATCCCTGGGTCAGAGGGAACACTTGGTGACATTAGCTGTTGTCACGTGTCTTGTCGGCCAAGGCAGGGCTTCTGCGCTTTCCAGTCACTTCCCTGAGAGATCCCCACCTTCTGTGCTTTCTCTCCTGCGTGGCTACTGGCCCCTCGGGGCCTGGTTTTCTTGGAGCAGCCTCGGAGGCCGAGCACCTGCTCCGTCCAGGCCCTGCACCAAGGCCCAGAGGCATCCGCCCCGGAGAAGTCCTGAGCTACATCCCTTCTGGGTGCGGGCTGTGGTTCCTCCTCTGAGGGCTCTGGTGAGGGTTGAGACTTGTCCCCGTCAGGGAATGCTGACCTCAGGCCCCACACCGGCTGCATCGCCCATTCGATCCGTTTTACGAGGCAGATGCTGAGGCCGGGTGTACCCTTGTGTCTGTGAGCACTTGCCCCACCCTGCCACGTCTAGTGCTTCTCGTCCCCTGTGTCCTCAGAAGGACGGTGGCTGGTGTGGAATTCACCATGCAGAGCCTGCCCTCAGCCCTGCTCGTCACGCCATTTGGGGCTTCCAGGCAGGCAGCCCGAGGGCAGGGGCCGGAGGGAGGTGGGAGCACATCCCCCCAGTCCTTACTCTCTTCCTGCCTAGTCAGAGATCTGGAAAGCAACATTCCCTGGGACCTGCTGTGTGACAGTCCCAGCGGATGCTGCGTGCACGGCAGCGATTTTCCCCTGTGCTGGTAACAGCCGTGTTTGTTGAGTGACTGCTTGCCTCAGGCACCTTGGATTCTAGGTATCACTCAGCGGGGTAGGTGCTATTGTCCCAGTTCCCAGATGAGGAGACTGAGACTCTGAGGTTAAACGCCCTGCCCGCAGTCAGGCAGACGATAAGCAGGGCCCAGACCTGAGATTAGAATCCTGGTCCATCTGGCTCCGGTGCTGTGCTGTCAGGGTGGCCGGGGCCTGCTGCGTGGCGTCACTGGTCTAACATTCATGGGTCTTGTGTCTCATCCGGCAAATTGCAAGTCAGAGGTTAAAGCCGCTCCTTATGGCTGTGAAATGGGTCTAGACCTAAGTGTCCTGGCCAGGGCCACAGCCGGGAAGTGGCAGATCCGGGATCCGAACCTGGGCCCAGAGGACCCCAAGCCCGTGTTCATTCACCCCCACCCTGGCTCTGCTCCTCGCTGGCCAGCCCAGGGCTGCGCCCGACCCCCACGTCGAGTCCCCGCCCGCTCTGAACGCCCACCCCTGCTGTCTGCCCGCAGACACCCTCTGTTTGGCCGCAATGTGCCCCTCTCCAGCGGCTCGGGCTTCATCATGTCGGAGGCTGGCTTGATCGTCACCAACGCCCACGTGGTGTCCAGCACCAACGCCGTCTCAGGCCGGCAGCAGCTCAAGGTGCAGCTGCAGAACGGTGACACCTACGAGGCCACCATCAAAGACATCGACAAGAAGTCAGACATCGCCACCATCAAGATCCACCCCAAAGTGAGTGGGCCGCGGCGGGAGGGGCACCTTCTCAGACTCCAGGGCTGGAGATGTGCCAGCCCAACCTTCCCATCGGACACTTGGAGGAACCGAGGCAGGGGGGGACCAGCAGCTCGTCCCCAGTCATGGGTCAAGTCAGCCTAGAAGCCGGGTCTCTGGGTACCAGCCCTGCGCTTCCCTGAGCCGCCAGGTGCAGGCAGAGTGAGGCTGCCGTCCAGGAAATGTGCCGCCCACGTCACCCCACACGGGGGGCCTCCACGGCCCAGGGACACTTCCGTTGTCGCTCCCGGGCCCACTCCAGGAGTTGCAGCTGTCCCCATGGGAGTGACGGAGGCAGGTGGGGAGCACTTGGGGCGTGTGCCCCACTCCCTCCGCCTCCACATCCGGTCCCCCCCGTAGCTGACCAAGCAGACTGCCCCGGGGGCCGTCATGCCCCTCCCATCATACCCCTGGCTGTTTCCAGGAGGCCTGCTGTGCACACTCTATCTCGCCACAGCCCTTGGCGGACGTGGCGGCAGTGTCCTGCTATTTCAGAGGGGGAGCTGAGGCTGGGAGAGGTCAGGTAGCTGCCCAGCATGACGCTGACCGAGGGCAGGGCTGGCCTGCTCTGCTGAGTCCCGGCCTCCCCTGCGTGTCTCTTCTTGTCCGGTATTGTAGTGAACTGTGAGAGCCCCTGTGGGCATACCTGCGGTGACCTTCAGTGACCTGCCCATGCCGAGAGGTCGGGGGGTGGCAGGGCCGTGTGCTGGCGAGTCCAGCTGGGCTGAGCGGGAATCTGGCTTCTGCTCTTTCTGAGTAAAAGTTGACAGCATTCTCGAGGATAAGTCTTTTGCGAGGAGGTCTCTTCCTGCCTGATTAAGGGAGAGGAGATTTGGTGGCTCCATGAAATTATCCTATTGCGGACCCCTCCCCACCTTTGAGCCCTTTCACGGTAGTCATTGAGTCTGGGGGTGCCACCTCCATTTTCAAGAGGGGGAAACGAGGCTGGGGCACGAGAGGTGCTCTCAAGGACAGAGGTCGACAGACTTTTCCCGTGAAGCACCAGACAGTCAATAATTTAGGCTTTGTGGGCCTCGTGTCTCTGTCGCAGCCTCTCACCCTGCACTGTAGCGAGAGAGTAGCCATAGGTGCTACAATGGGTGTGGCTGTGTGCCAATAAAACTTTATTTACAATTTGTGACCCCTGCCCGAGAACCCCTGTGGGCTGCGGCTGGGTCTCTCCCCTTCCGGGCACTGTGACGGAACCCCAGGGGGGCAGAGGGCATGCCCCAGCAGCCACCTGTGCCCAAAGATGCCAGTAGAGTGTCTGGGTGCCCGAGACTCCCTGGAGCCTGTGGGCGTGGTCCACACCCACCACTTCATCCCAACAGTGGGACCCTCTTAGCCCGAGTCCTGGGGGGCCATCAAATTGAGCTTCGGGGAAGGTGACCTGCAGACCGCTCAGGCCCAGTGAGGAGGGGCTGAATCGCAGCCTTCTGGACTCACCTGTCCTCAAGGCCTCAGACATTGTTATCTCTCACTGTCTGGCCACAAAAAGGGTCGTCTCTCCAGGTCCTCGCCCCCAAATACGTCGGTCCGGTTCCTGCACCCGAGACCCCCTGTGCCTCTCACAGAGGCTTCACCCGCCCCAGCAGCACAGAAAGTAGCGCCACGAGGCCCCACTCCCCTCCCTCGGGGGCAGACACGGCGCAGCGCCTCCTGCAGCCGCCCGGTGGGCCTGGCTCACTCCCGTTGACAGGTGTTCGCCTTTCTTCTTTTACTGATAGTGTCAGCCTACAAAAACAGAAACCAGTAAGAGGCAAAGTGTTGATTTGGGATCACAGAATTGCAACTCGAGGAGCACAGGTTTGGGCAGAAACCCAAATAGTGTCCCGATTACGGAGAGAGGTTCAGGGTTTTTATGGGAAAAGGGAGGAAAATGAGGTGGGTTGTATTAAAGAAGAGGTCCCTGGGGCTGGGTGAGGCGGGCTAGGCTTGCGCTTCATAGACTGGGCAGTGATCTGCTCATCAGCAAAGCCCGGTTCCATCAGTCCTCACAGACAGGATATTCTCGTCCTCGCTGACTTCTTGGGATGTTGGCAGTTTGGTCCAGTTTGGAAGATACAGAAAACAAGACGTGCAAGGCAGTTCTTCTGAAATGGCTGCCCCGGCTCTATTTTAGTGTGGCCCCACTCATGCCGCCTTTCGCAATAGCTGCTATGGAAAACGCCTCCTTAAAGAAAAAGTCCTTGTTTGACACGGTGGCACACCGTGGAAGGGACAGCCGCTGAAATGGGAAGGAAGCACAGTGGCAGGTGGGGTCGGGCGGTCCAGAGGCCCGCGGGGTGTGTCCTGCCCCCCAATCTCCAGATCTCCTCTCGAGTGAGGTCCCTGGGGTGGGGACACGGCTGTCTCCAGCACCTGTCTAAAAAGCTTTTTATCTGGAAGTAGTTCCGGACTCACAGGGAGCTGCGGCTGTGTGCTGAGGGGCCCCCGTGCCCTCCTCCCAGGTGACCTCTGACATGGTCAGCTCCAAGGTGACCTCTGACATGGGTGGACCCACGCGGGAAGTTGACTTGGTGCAGGCGCCGAGCCTCGGCGTCCGCCGGTTTCACGTGCACGGTGTGTGCACTTCAGCACCTCCTAACACGCGGGGTACCCACTCTGGGCGAGCTCCCCAGACCCGGCCTCTCTCAGAGCCCCGGTCTAGTTACAGTCAGACAGAAGGACAGACAGGCTCGAACGGCACCGTGTGCAAACGAGGGGGTGTGGGTGTCTGGGTGTGCAGGGTGGCGCTGGAGCTGGTTGAGTCGCCTTCTCTCTCTGGGCCTCGGCTTCCCCAGTGTCTTTATGGGGAGATCGGGTTGAGTTGCATCAAAGATTTTTTTTTTTTTTTTTTTTTTGTGAGGAGGACCAGCCCTGAGCTAACATCTGCCAATCCTCCCCTTTTTTGCTGAGGAAGACTGGCCCTGGGCTATCATCCGTGCCCATCTTCCTCCACCTTACATGGGACGCCGCCACAGCATGGCCTGACAAGCAGTGCGTCGGTGCGCGCCCGGGATCCGAACCGGCGAACCCCAGGGCGCCGCAGCGGAGCGCGCGCACCTAACCGCTTGCGCCACCGGGCCGGCCCCGCATCAAAGATTTTTAAAGCAGGGTTCCCAGGTCCTCAGGGGCTCAGGACTCCCGCAGCTCTCTTGACTGTATGCGTCAGATTGCGTGTGATGCATTTTCCGGGTGTTGGTGTCCATAGCTTCTGCCCATACTCAGAGGGACCTGTGACTATTGAACCAGTGAGCTCGATGACGTTGGAGGCCGTGCCCAGCTGGACCCTCTGGGCGTCCTCCCCGTGACGGACCCCTGTGGCCTGCCCTGGGCAGACCTGCTGCCCCTCGCGGGGCTGAGCCTCTGCTCCATGAACGCTGGCCCTGGGTCTCTTGCCCACCGTGGGTCAGCCGGAGGCCGCCTGGCCTTGTCTGCGTTGTTGACTTGCCGTGGTCTTCACCCCTGACCGTTGTATCCAGCTGCTCCCGGACCACCCCACCAGGGGCCTGGCTGTGATCTGAACGCTGAGCCTCCCTCCTGTGTCCTCCCCCCTCCCCCCAGAAAAAGCTCCCCGCACTGCTGCTGGGCCGCTCGGCAGACCTGCGGCCCGGGGAGTTTGTGGTGGCCATCGGCAGCCCCTTCGCCCTGCAGAACACCGTGACCACGGGCGTCGTCAGCTCAGCCCAGCGGGACGGCAGGGAGCTGGGCCTCCGCAACTCGGACATGGACTACATCCAGACGGACGCCATCATCAACGTGAGTCCTTGAACGGCCTCTGACAGTGCTCGCTGCCTGTCCCCAGAGCCCCTGTCCCCAGAGCCTCACTCCCTGTCCCCAGAGCCCGCTCCCTGTCCCTGGAGCTTACTCCATCGCTCAACATGTCCACTTGCTAGAAGGTCCTTTCTTTACATTAAGTGGGCTCTGACCCCTGTGACTTCTACCCACGGGTGCCAGGGCAGCCTTGGGAGTTAGAGGCTGCTGCCTGACCTGGGACAGCCCTTCAGAGAGATAGGCCATAGCCAAGGCCCCTGAAATATCTTTGCCCAGGTTACACACCGCGGCCGACATTTCTTTGTTATTTTATTGTTATTGTTGCATTGGATGGCACCTTTTGCGTTCACAAAGCATTTGTGCAGACTCCCCAGTGCCCTCCCCCTGGGCTTGCCCTGGTTCGGGCGCTCTTCTGGAAGTGTCAGTCTCTGTAGAGACTCCCCGGGGCCGCAGGCTGAGGACTGGTGCCCCGTCCTGCGTCCGCCCGCTGCTGCCCAGCCCGCGAGCAGTGGAGACAGCGAAGCAGGGCTGGAGGGACCCTGTGAGGCCTGTGCGGACAGCACCGGCCCGGGTCACACCCGGCCATCAGACGGCCGTCCACCTGGCCTCTGTGGGCCTTGGCTTTCTTGCCTGTGAACGGGGACGGCAGTGAGGCCTGTCGATGCTACTGGGGATGAAATTCGGTTACGTGTCTGCTGGTTAGAACGATAGCTGGAGGAAGGTTCCAGAACCCTCGGGCGGGGCTCCTGGCACAGCTAACGTTGCGTTTCCTCCCCTTGCAGTACGGGAACTCCGGGGGACCACTGGTGAACCTGGTAAGTGTCCTCTAGAACAGGGATCTCTAGTTTTCTTGGCCTGTGGTTCTCATGGGGGACATGGCCTGGAGGAGGGGAATGGGAGCCAGGTGCCTTCACACCGGATGGTCAGGAACGTGCTGGGCTGGAGGCCCTGGAGGAGAACATGACCCCAAGGCATGCCACCCTGTGCCCCCAAGGGGCGCTGGTGCTGTCGGAGGAATAAGGGATGACTCGAGAACTGCAGCCCAGGCAGGGGCCACGTGCCCATCGAGGACCCGGGGCAGGGGAGACACGGTCGGGGGCCGGCCACCCCCCGGACCTCCCCGTCCTCGTGTTTTCATGAGATGGGATGGGCATGCCACGTGACTCAGCGTCCAGGCTCCCTGGGGTTGGTCCTTGTGTCTGGGCTGTGTAGGGATAGACCGGGCCACAGGCAGGGACTTCTGGGGACCACGCTGCGCAGCCAAGGTCCACCCCGCTCCAAAACAGAGAGGCCTGTTCCCCTGAGGGCAGATCTCAGGGCAGCTCCTTAGCCTTGCCATCCCAGGTGGGGCTGGGGAGTCCAGTACAGTCCCACCTCGGGGAGCCCCCGTCCACGGAGGGAGTCAGACACGGACACACCCAAGCGCAATGTGAGGAGCAGTGAGAGCTCTGGAGGGACGCAGGCAGGGAGGCCTTGCAGCTGATTGGGACCAGGGAGGGCTTCCTGGAGGCGGGAGCATCCAGCCTGGGCTGTGGGGATCAAGGGTTTGGGATGGATGGGGACATGCAGGATATTCCAGGGTGAGGGCACAGCACGGGCACGGGGATGGGGGTGCAGTCAGGCGCCGTTGCTGGAGAAGCTGCAGGGAGAGGTCAGCCAGGGCTGAGGGGCCCGAGTCCTGACGCAGAGGGAGAAAGCCTGCAGGCTCAGCAGAGCTGAGGCCTTTGAGCTGGTGTTCCAGAAAGCTCACGGGGATGGACCTTAGACTGGAGATCAGGAGGCTGCCACCTGTCATCCAGGCAATGGGGACGGACAGACAGGGCCCATGAGGGACCCTCTATCCCCCGGGTCCTCCACTCGGCTGGTCCTCCCACCCCACGAGCCCCCAGGGACCAGGCAGACCACGCGTGCCCTGATCCAAAGCTCGGCCCCAGGCCCCAAAGGGGCCTCCGGTCAGCTGGGCAGGCCATGGCCTGGATGCCACGTGCAGACATCACCCCTGCGATGGCCAGGAACACCGGTCTGGGGGGTGTATGCCAGGCTGTGGGGAGGGGCGCAATCCTAGGCGTGTGCCCAGAGTGAGGTCCCTGGTGGCCGGGGCAGATGCTGGCCAGGCTGCACCAGCCTTGGGGTGACGGGTAGGGGCAGGGTGGGAGGCCAGCTCCAACGGGACAGAGAGAGTGGGGGACGCTGGGGAGCTGCCCTGGCCTCACTCGCCCCCACCCTGCTTCCGGAAGGAAGGGATAGATGGGGCCCTCATCCCACAGGCCTCGTCACATCCCTCTCTCTCAGCTTCGGCCCCTCCGAATGCTGCCTGGGGTCCTCAGTCAGTGGACACTGCTTCTGAGGGCACGAGCTTCCCCGGCCGACTCTCCCAGGCAATGAAGGGGTGGGGGTGAGGTTTGGAGGGAAATGGTGGGAGAGGCGGGGGGCCCCGGACCCAGGTGTGATCCCGAGGTGCCTCTCCAGGACAGCTTCGGGGCTGCTCAGGGAGCTGCTCGGGCAGGGACACTGACGGCCGGGGTCAGCTCCGGGAACCCAGCCGCGGACGCGCTGCTTTGCAGCTGAGGGCAGCGGCTGCTTGGGCTCTCCGACTGACCGCCCGCTCTGATCTCCTGCCCAGGACGGCGAGGTCATCGGCATCAACACGCTCAAGGTCGCGGCTGGCATCTCCTTTGCCATCCCCTCGGACCGCATCACGCTCTTCCTCACCGAGTTCCAGGACAAACAGGTCAAAGGTAAAGAGCTGCTGGGGGCAGGCTGAGGCGGGGGCACTGTGCCAGGGCGGACGCCCCACAGCTTCCAGCAGGGGCCGGGCCCTCCTTCCGTGCTGTGTGCCCTTGCTCACTCCCGACGGGGCCCTCAACTCCGGGGACCCCAGGGTGGCTCAGCCTCAGCCCTCTCAGGGCTTCCTCCCTGCCCTCACTTCAAGGCCACGTTCCCCCCCGCCCCTCCAGACTGGCTGGGGGTCTCCGACCTCACCTCCCACCTCCAGCTGCTTGGGCTCTCCGGGCCCCACTTGTCTGGGCTGCTCCTTGGTTGTCAGAACCTGGTGCTTCCTTCCATCCACCCACCCACCCACCCACCCTTCCATCCATCCACCCACCCACTCACCCTTCCATCCATCCATCCACCCATCCACCTACCCGCCAATCCACCCACCCAC